>CM061137.1:61505669-62114192 GCA_030789695.1 Scilla litardierei | reverse complement strand
TTTTTTTGTTGAAGATGCCGATCTCCTAGTTCCAAGGACTTTTTACGGATTTTTTTATCTCCAAGATATTTTCTTCATTTTCTCTAAGATGAGGATATTTATATTAAATGTTGTGAACTTTTTAGCATAATTTTATCATTTCTTATTTTTCAGGTGAAGATGGCGATCTCCCGGTTCCAACTGACATTTTTGAAAAATTTTCTGAGCTCGGAAATATTTTCTCCATTTTCTAAAAGTTATGGATCTTTTTATTAAATGATATTATTTTTTGGTTTAATTTTGTCTTCTCTTCTTTTTCACTCAAAGATGAAGACCTTTCGGTTCGAATGGAATTTTTTGCGGACTTTTCTGATCTCGAAGTACTTTCTATATTTTTGTAAGACATGTATCTTTATATTAAATGATATGAGTTTTATTGTCTGATTTTGTCTTCTATTCTTTTTCAGCTGAAAATGACGATCTCCCGGTTCCAACAAATTTTTTTGCCGGTTTTCTCAGGTCGGGGCTATTATATATATTTTCTGGAGGATATGTATATTTTTATTAAATGATAGGATTTTTGAACTAATTTTGTCTTCTCTAATTTTTTAGTTGAAGATGGCGATTTCCCGGTTCCAAAGGACATTTTCAATATTTGCCTAATTTTATCTTTTCTTATTTTTCAGTTGAAGATTTCGATCTCCCGGTACCAACAAATAATTTTTGAGGATTTTTCTGAGCTCGGAAATATTTTCTGCATTTTCAGGAATATATGAATCTTTTTATAAAATTATATGATTTTGGACAAATTTTTCCTTTTCTTATTTTTAAGTTGAAGGTCGCGATCTCTCGGTTCCTACCGCAATTTTTTCGGATTTTTTTGAGATTGGTGTTATTTTTCACATTTTCTGGTAGATATGGATCTTTATATTAAATGATATGTTTTATGGCCTAATTTTGTCCTATCTTATTTTTTACAGATATTTTTAAGCTCCTGGCTATTTTCCACATTTTCTGGAAGATTTGGAATGTTTTATTAAATGATACGTTTTTTAGCTTGGTGTTATTTTTCACATTTTCTAATTTATTTTCATTGATTATGGCGATCTCCTGGTTCCAACGGATATTTTTGCGTATTTTTCTGAGCTCTAGGCAATTTTCTGTATTATCTGTAAGATATCGATCATCTTATTATTTAATATGCTTTTTTGGCCTAATTTTTTCTTCTCTTTTTTTCGTTAAATTTAGCGATCTCCCGATTCTGTCGAATATTTTTGCGGATTTTTCTGAGCTCCGGGATATTTTCTACATTATATGGAAAATAAGAATCTTTATATTAAATGATATGATTTTTATCGCCAAAATTTTCTTATCTTATTTTTCAGTTGAACTTAGCAGACTCCCGATTCCAACGAACATTTTTGCAAATTTTCTGAGCTCGGTGATATTTTCTTTTTTTTGGAAAATATGAATTATTTTAATAAATGAAATGAGTTTTATAGCTTAAGTTTGTCTTCTATTATTTTTAAGTTGAAGATGGAGATCTCCTAGATCCAACGGACATTTTTGCAGAATTTTCTAAGCTCCAGGCTATTTTCTACATTTTATGGAAGATATGTATCTTTTTATTAAATGATATGATTTTTATAACCTAAATTCTTCTTCTCTTATTTTCCAGTTGAGGTTTGCGATCTTCTGATTCCAACAGAAATTTTTGCAGATATTTCTGAGCATCGGGCTATTTTCCACATTTTGGAAGATATAGAATGTTTTATTAAATGATATCAGAGAAGAAAAAATTAGGCCAAAATGTCCGTTGGAACCGGGAAATCGCTATCTTCAATTCAAATATAAGAGAAGACAAAATTTGGAGCTGGGAAATCAACATCTTTATCTATAAAAATGTCCATTGTAACCGGGATATGGCCATCTTAAACTGAAAGTATTTTTATATATCATTTTGTGAGCTTGGTGCTATTTTCCACATTTTATGAAAGATATGTATCTTTTTATTTATTGATATGATTTTTCTAGCCTAAATTTGTCTTCTCTTATTTTCCAGTTGAAGAGTCGATCTTTTTATTAAATGATACGATATTTTGGCCTAATGTTGTCTCTCGTATATTCCAATGATGATGGCGATTGCTCGATTCCAAAGGACAGTTTGCCAGATTTTTCTGAGCTCGGGGCTATTTTCTACATTTTCTGGAAGATAAGAATCGTTTTATTACATTATTTGATTTTTGTTATAATTTTATATTCTCTTATTTTTCTGTTGATGATGGCGATACCCGGTTCCAACGGAAATTTTTGCCGATATTTCTGAGCTCAGGACTATTTTCTACATTTTATGTACAATTTGAATCTTTTTATTAAATGATATGTTTTCTACCTTAAATTTGTCTTCTCTTATTTTTCAATTGAAGATGGCGATCTCCTGGTTCCAACAGAAATTTTTGCGGATTTTTCTGACCTCGGGCCCTTTTCTACATTTTATTGCAGATATGGATCTTTTTATTAAATGATATGATTTTTATAGCTTACGTTTATTTTCTCTTATTTTTCACTTGAAGATTGCGGTCTCCCAATTCCAACGGAATTTTTTGCGGATTTTTGTGACCTCAGGGCTATTTTCTATATTTTTTTAAAAAATATCGATTCTTTTTTAATTGATATAATTTTTGGCCTAATTTTGTCTTCCCTTACTTTTTTCGTTGATGATGGCGATCTCCCAGTTACAACGGATATTTCTGCAGATTTTTCTTAGCTTTGGGCTATTTTCTGTGTTATCTGCAAGATATCGACCGTTTTATTAAATGCTATGATTTTTGGCCTAATTTTGTCTTCTCCCTTTTTGTTAAATTTGGCGATCTTCTAGTTCCGATGGAAGTTTTTGCGGATTTTTCTTAGCACGAAGCTATTTTCTTCATTTTCTGCAAAATATGAATCTCTTTATTAAATGATATTCCATTTGGCAAAATTTGTCTTCTCTTTTTCAGTTGAAGATGGAAAGATAGAGATCTCCCGATTCCAACGGACATTTTTGCAGATTTTTTTGAGCTTGGTTTTATTTTTAACATTTTTTTGGAAGATATGGATCTACATATTAAATGATATGATTTTATGGCCGAATTTTGTCTTCTCTTATTTTTTAGTTGAAGATGGCGATCTCCCGGATACAACATACATTTTTTCTAATTTTTCGGAGCTCAGTGCTATTTTCTACATTTTCTGAAAGATAGAATCTTTTTATTAAATGATATAATTTTTGGCTTAATTTTGTCTTCTCTTCTTTTTCAGTTGAAGATGGCGATCTGCCGGTTCCAACGACTTTTTTGTAAGTTTTGTATCTTTTATATTAAATGATATGATTTTATTCATGAATTAGTTAATAACCTTGGGAGCTGATGTTCTTGACAGGTGAGCTCCATTGAATGGTGACTAAAATAATTTGAGAGAGAAGCGTGTCTCTCACCAGTGTCACAAACATGCAAAGCATTATTATTATTTACACCAGTAGATGCATGCAACCTACTCATAGAATTTTTAAATTTTGCTTTCAATTTATCATATGAGACGATGCACTTACTTGCCACATTGGAGGCCATATTTAAGCGATACTCAAGCTCATCATATGGTAGCTTTGGCTCCTCCTTTTCTTCACCGTATAGAAAAATTATCTATATTTAAGCGATACTCAATCTCCTCATATAGAAAAATTATCTATAGGCAATCGTGCAAGATAACGTGTTAGAAGTGGACAGTTCCAAGATTACGCAGAGTGTAGACTCCAAGTTGACTCCCAGGATATTGAATTATTTATCATGAACTGAATAATTGCCCAAAATCAAAAGTAACTGGATATTTGGTTCATATGCACGAATTCTAATCTACTCCTAGGACCGGGAAAGTATGAGTAATTCATGTGTACATCTATATAGCTATCCCACGTTAATGAGATATAAGTATTTGGAAATGAAGAGTACCATCTGCACATGAATGAGTATAACTGTAATCCCTGGTATATTTATAGTTAAAATAAATACCACTGTATTAAATTAATATCCCTTTATGTCAATATTCATTAATATCATCTATTGATACTTTATAATCGGGTTACCTATATAGATGATGTTTATATGGAGTTAATGTATGAATAAGTAATAGTGCATATATGACATATTATGGTGACCATAATAATGACATAGTCCTACAATACTCCTGATTATACCCACGTACACGGATATGTCCAACTCTTGTATAGATTAATACTATTGTTTGTAACCTGAAAAGGGACACGTGCGGGATACTTGTGATACATTTACATATCAAGGTATATATCACATAGGGTACCTCTTAATCATGATTAGATATATTCAGTACTTGAATTGATATAACTTTGATGATACTCATATTTGATAACTATGTTAGTATTATATACATTTAGATAGTCCATATAGTTATACTATCCATATATAGTTAATAACCTCATCATATTAACTGGATAACCCTATTAATGGACACATATATTTTTACTGATTAACTAGCAAGTAATAGGATATACCAAAATATAGTATGTACCAGTCAAAGATACATGTTGTGAATGCATATAATTACCCCGGAGATCGCAAAGATAAATAATTATGATATATGGTATTACTAATTATTAAGCTATATAATTATATATATAATGTAAGGACATACCTGATATATACAACTGGGTAATACCATAATATCACTACATGTAATTGATATCACAACATAAGTAATACCAATGCATATGGTAATAGATTAAATACATGTATACTGTGATGATTATACACGATAATATGATTACTATTATATTCGCATACAGTATATAGACATGTTACTTATCATATATATGCCACTAACTCCTCGCAAATACATATTGATTATAATTTGTATGTTACGTATAAGTTTTGTTATTATATGCCTAACATAACATTATTGGGAAGTGATAATTGGCGTATATAAGTAGATATTGATTTCTAAGATATAATAAATTATGCAATAAACGGCATGTATAGTATAATCTTTCATAATGTAGAATACACATATATAAAGGAATGGGATATCTTGCTATGATGTAAATTTATAGGCATTACATATGGGATATATCCGTATAAGTTAATGGTATAAGTTAATATAGTAATTTATGTTACGTATACCAGATAGTATATATAACTTATATTATGGTTATGTATGTTATCTACTAGGATATATTATTTATATATACATAATATGGGAGTATATACAATATAAGATATCTCGTATAGATATATTTATAGTCTTAGGCATAATATTACCATAAAATATACAGTATATGGATATATGATATATAACATATCCGTAATATAGTGTCCCATATTAATACTATAGTACATATACCTATTCTTAATTCATATTATATCCCATAATATCATATCCGTAATATAGTGTTATACGATATATCCAAAGGTATTGTTAATCGCGTGCGTGGATATCCCCGACACCCTATCCTTAATATATTATAATCCATGCACATATACGTAATTGGTCCTCATATTACAGATAGATTATATATGTTAATATTATATAAGTCATGATATATATTAAGGTTACTATGATACTAATAGCTACTGTTATCTTATTAATTGGATATAAGCATGATATTTTATAACACGGATATGATATACATTCAATCGGTATACTTATAGCTATATTATACCACATTATTGTCTAATATATGACTGGTATACTATATATAGATTGTACACTAATTTGATAATATTATTAATAAATTGGGTGTATTAACATATAATTATTCACCTCTACGTGCACAAATGATGGTATACTTATGCATATGTATAAAATACGGATATATTAGCTAATATGATACATAAGGTATATGATAAATATCCATATATAGCGTATATTAATGGTATATGTATCATGCTATATTAGAGTATCGAATATGTAATGCATATCTATATAGGAATATTATCGTACTATTATATGCCTATAATATGGTTGTTTTATATCTACGAATAACCTATTATCGTATAAGGTACATATGTCCATACGGATAATGAATACTATTGATTACTGTAAAACTATGGCTTACTATATAAATTTATTGTTATACCAGATTTGCAATGATTAAATATAATATATTGGTACTATTATGATATTTCAGTATCAGCTATAAGTATATTAGTTAATATCATAGGTGTATTCATATACTAGTTATCATGTTGTTTAATTTAGTACTATCTAATATAACATTATCAAATTATTTTCCCAAATTAGACAACATGTTATATTACGTAATCATATGCATACATAGGTATACTTGTCAAAAGTATATTATCCGTTATAGACTTTAAAATTATAGTTATGTCATATATGTATTATATGTGGATATATTTCATGCACTATTGCCATATTATTTAGGTAATAATTATATAGCATCGTATTTATCATATTAGTCCTTACCCACTAATATATGGTTATATTAACTGATCATACTCATACTATATCGTATACCCATAAATTATAACTAATTACATATGTCCTCGTATAATGTTTGGGATGCAAATATAATTAACAAATAACTTTTGCGGGATAAATTGTAAATACAATTAGATGATAATATATATACATGTGCATGTCTATTATAATTATGAAAGATGTACCATGGTAATTGTGTGTAAGGTAAGCCAATTATTCATTATAATACAAAATTTATTTGTTAACTTTACAAATTATTCGAAATAACTAACAAGTTTTTAATTTATAAATAAATATTTACTTTGTTATAATGCTAAATGGATACCAATCTACACCTTTTTCTTAAAAAAATAAAACCAGGCATGCCGCTGAATGCTCTCGATATATAAAAATCATTATTCTGGAGTGATAATACCTACTATTTACACTTATTTTTCACATATAACTATGATAGTTTGTATTATATATATTACCTATATAATATGGTGCAATTCTATAATACCGACGGTAATTTACCATCCTATATTTCTATACCATGTATTATGGATTATTTTAGTATAGACATATTTTTGCATGTGGTAACCATTATTCATCAATATGTGTTTGTACCTAATTAGATATCCCAAACATATATGTTCACTTATAACAAATAACATATCAAGCTATCCAATTACAGATCATCCATGAATTGTACATAATGTTCAGCTATACCTAATATTATAATATGCCATATTTATAATTGTACATGTCCTATACGTTATTAAGTACCTAAAATATAAGAGTTATTTTATAATGTGTATATCGAGAGCATTCAGCGGTATTATAAAGTCGAATATGGCAACCTCTGAGTAAATGAAGATATGGATTTTGTGACTGAGTATAGTTGAGTATAATGGTATACTAATATATTTGTAGATGGTAACTATAATCCCAAATGAACTGTGTAATGTAATAGATAACTATTATCAAAGTTATGGTATACATACTTGTCACGACCCGCTTCCCTAAAATGGAGGCGAGACGTGAAAAGGTCCGCACGAGAGTGGAGCTGTGAAGCCCCAAACCCGCTAAGCGTAAATAAAACATAAGCAGGTCCCTGTAACCACAACGGAACAACAATAATAATAAAAGGAGAGACTGAAATAAAATCTCACATCTCATAATATGTCCAACATGAAAATAAGTTCAACATCCAGAAAAGCCACCAGGCTAAAAGAAAAGAGTCTAAAGGCCCAGAACAAGGCCAACAAAAGCAACGACATAACAGAGTATGGGTGCTACGCACCGATAATAAAACAACTGCTAAACAAAAGGGTAACACAATGAAAACACTAGGACTGATCCCCAGTGTCCACGTACTCCCCGTCAAACACAGGCTCGGGCTCGGCGTCAGCAAATACCTCGTCCTCAACAAGGTACTCAGGCTCAGGATCTAACATGTGTCACCCAAAAGAGTAAAGGGGCACATGTCAGCAAGTCAAAGACTTGGGCAAGGAAACTGAAAGTAAGGCAACTAGCAACCTAGCAGTTTAGTATGCATGACATGGCAGTTATAACATGAGTGCACAATTAAAACATGGCAAGACAATTTGTACAAGAGATCAATTATCGGGACAAGACAAGAGTAGCTAAGCTACTAACATTCTCAATCAATTCACATTGTTTTGTAGGTGTTTACGCCCTTCGCTGAATGGTAAAACATTTCAGACCGATCTGCACTAAACACAAATCACATTTCACGGTTGTTTTGTAGATGTTTACGCCCTTCGCTGAATGGTATAACATTTCAGACCGATTGGCACTAAACACTACCCCACCCCAAAGAGTTTACGCCTTACAACTGCAGTTGTTGATCAAACAGACCCCCAGTTGCCTGGCCGCTTAACCCTCACCCCATCCCGCACTAAACAAGCCAGGGTCCCTGCACATGAGCCCAGCAAGTGAGCCAGGGTTGCCCCGCACGGGAGCTTGTTTCTTAATTCACAATTCCATATCGAGCGTTGGGGTTTCCAACTCATTATGCTCGCTTCTGGTCACGAGCCAGGAAATATCAGTTTTGTAGCGTGAGCTACACATTCACGACAACAATCGATGTATGCAATGTCATGAACAGATATTCGCGTACCGTTAATTGTATTTAAACGTGGCAGGCAAAATGCAATGACATGGCAATTAAATTGCGTACCGTTAATGGAAAGTAAACATGACATGGTAATTGTGCAACATGCTAAATGTCGGAACTAGCTTCGTTGTCAAGCTAGTTCCCCAATTTGCGCCTAGGCGAGTATCATTTCGTCGCCTAGCCTCTTTTACGCCTACAACAAGCAAACGGCCTAAAACATGGCCTAAACCCTAAATGGCAAGTTTCACTTGCCTAGCACCGGGGATGACGACCACTTCGTCACACGAATGCCAATCTACGGGGAAATCGCTGTTTTGGGGGAACATTCAACAAACAACATGAAATTTTATTAGGGTTTCATAAAAATATAAATAGGTTATGAAAACAACGGTAGATCGATTTCTTACCGAGAGGAGGCGGAAGAAACACTCCGGGGAACCTTAGGATCAGATCTGGAAAAGATTGGAGAAGTTTGGGGAAACTAGGGTTTTGGGGGATTTGGGGATTTTGATGGGTTTGGTGAGATTTTGGGGAAGATGAGAGGTAGATGGAGTGAATGGATGGATTGGATGATGGATTTAGGGCTTGGAATGAAGGATTGGAGCTTGGAGGGAGATGGGGGCTTAGAGGGGAAGATTTTAGGGTTTTGGGTCGTGTTGGAGAAGAAGAAAACGATTGGGTTGGGTATAAATAGGTTGAGCTGGCGGCTGCCCAGAAATTAGGGTTTTAACACTGGTTAGTCGGTCAAAGAGCAACCACTGACCGACTAGTTTGGCAACTAGTCGGTCGGTCGACCAACGCAGACCGACTAAGTGCAAACAGTAACTTCTGAACGAAAATAGGATTCTAGAGTTAGTCGGTCCATGAACAATTACTGACCGACTAGTTTAGCATCTAGTCGGTCGATGAACGTTCTTAGACCGACTAAGAGTAAACAGTAACTTGACTGTACAGTAGAACCAAGAATTAGTCGGTCTGAGTACAAAGATTAACCGACTAGTTTAACAACTAGTCGGTCGAAGGATGAACCTAGACCGACTAAGAATGAACAGTACTGATACTAAAATTTAGATGATGTGTTAGTCGGTTAAAGAAGCATTGCCGACCGACTAGTTTGCAACCTAGTCGGTCAACCAACGTTCTTAGACCGACTAACGATAAACAGTAACTCCTGAACAATTTTAGAAAGCCAACTAGTCGGTCCAAGAAGGATTGCCGACCGACTGGATCGTCATCTAGTCGGTCAGTGCCCCTTCTTATACCTGCTAATTAGCACCAAAAGTACCGATACGGAGCGCGGGGCCCCGGAATCGATTTCTAAGACTCCTAGGCTTGATCTAATAGTTAGATATGACAGTTATGAAGTCCGTCACGAGTGACATACTTCGAAATCGACGATCCTAAGGAAGAAGCGAGAAAATACGACGAATCGATCGAAAATGAAAGCTACGGAGACGAAAACCACACAAGAGGAGAAAATCCACCCAAAACATATATTATATTATAATAAATCCAGATACACAAAAAGCAGTCGTTACAATACTGGATATTTTATATATTAATACTATAGACATACCAATTATTATACCATTAGATAACATATAATTTTATCTTATAACTAATAATATAATGTAATGTCCTAGGATACCCTTGTTAACATTTGATATCGACAAGTAAATATAGAATGTCACGTAATTCCTAGTATTATGTGTACTATTAAACACGACTGATAAGTACTGATATATTTATATGGTATACTAGAATTATATCAATACGGGTATAATGGACTTAGGAGATATGTAAATTATAGATATTGTATAATATAAATACTATATGGTATTACAATTATCAAGTATGACCAAATTATTTATAATCCTATACTTTACATATTATTATAACTGTAACTCTTGATATATGCAGTACATATAAGTAAATTTGAATATTATAGGTATAATATTATATTTATATAACTATAATAAACTGTTCATACATAAAATAATATATAATACATGATATAGATAATAATAATGCATATAATGACTGGATATACAGTATATAGAGAATATGTGTACTATATTATATATAGGTATCATAACCAATATAGTTATATATCGAATACCAGATCTATTAGGTATACATGGTATAATTATATCATAACCAATATAGTTATATATCGAATACCAGATCTATTAGGTATACATGGTATAATTTATGGGTCAAATTATATCATCCAACATTACTGTATATCCTATAGATATATTTATAGTCCTTGAATGATGATAACCATAATATAAATTATTGTATTATAAAGATATATAGTATAATCCATTAATTAGATATGTATATCGACAAATATAAGTAGTCCACAATAGGATACCTATACTTGGTTACTGTATACTAGATAATTAACAATAATTAGATACCATTATTATATATGTATTAAAATTACTATATGATATACCAATAATTTTAAGCTATATATAGTAACAAAGATATAATCCACTATCTACTTACTTATATATAATTACTCTATTATACTAACAGACAATATAGTATTATAATTACTATCATATATATCACTATAATTACTATTCAACTATATATATGAATATTTATGTATCATTGATAGAGGATATGCTAGCATAGTAATTATATATGGTATGGATTACATAATAACATGTACATAGTTATATTCTAAAGGGACTCTATCACCACCGAGCATTGGTACAATGTAAGTATACACTGTAATAGGTATTGGATATTGGGCACAATAGTTTGTCTCGAGAGTTATAAATGATACTGATTTATAACAAGTATAATGTATACACCATAATAGTAATTGTTATAACAGGTATTATTAATAATGTGTACCAATAATTGCATATATTACATTGCGGATGTGACCTTTGCTAAAATTACTATCATTTAGTATGATATATCTTGCCATGTTTACTGATCAAAGAGAATATTGATCCCTCATCCACGACTATATCCAATATATTTATAGTACTTACCTGTGAATAATTGGGGATAATAACTGGCATGCAATTATGTAATATGCAAATATTATTATTAACTGTAGCAAATTATTTAATGGTTGAGGATTTCACATATACCCTATGCACTGGATAATGGGAACAATAATAACGTACATATTATATTTACTATACATATGTGTAGTTCTATGGGTATCATAGCTAAACATATTGTATTGTATTGGAATATAAGTACAATGATATAATTTGTACATATTATTCCATATCATAGTATATTGTATATCATGTAACCAATAGTTATAATGTAGAGAGTGATACTCAGATATTATAGTATATAATAATAGTAAATTAGAATTACTATAGACTTATTTATTAACATGTATGGATGCATAAACAAATTATGATACCTTAGTCTCATTTACTAATGTACCATATATACTTGATTACATAATCCAATACATACCTATAACATCGGTTATCAATGCCTATAATTAGCATTACATAATACTATAGTCCTTAATTCTTTGTATAGTAATCCATATCCGTTTATAATATGATATCTTATAAGACAATATATCCCTGTCCTATCAATATATTATAGTAAATCATATACATATGTAATTGATCTATAGTAATGATATATTACCATATACGATATATTATATCTGTATGGCAAATTCAAACTGAAGTGATGTATATATTAATATACATAATGCAAATATTGATAGGATATATAAGTTAATGGCACGTATAATATAGCTAAGTTACGTCGACGCGGAGATTCTATATTAGTATTATTAATATACTCATATGGATTATGTTATATCTTAACTTATAGTACTATATCCATATAATACTATTATATTTTTGCGTATTACACTAAATTATTACTATACATATGATATAGTGATAATGCCATATATATATATTTTAATTGGTATCAGATATCAATTATATATTATCTGATATATACTGCTAATGATATCAATATAAGTCCTAAATCAAACATCTATGCTATATATCCTACAACTAGTATATAATAAGTGCAATTTTGAGCTTACTATTGGTATACATATATAATCATAGATGCTAAATTTAGTAATATTAGAATATCGTGTAATACAGCACAAATCTGGTACGAATTATACACATACTATAATCTTAGTATAGTTAAGAAATGAGTGATATTATTGTATATATACCACTGGATATTTATATCATCTGTATATTGTATATGTACGGTAATTACAGATAATGTATAGATGTCACGAACCGCTTCCCTAAAATGGAGGCGAGACGTGAAAAGGTCCGCACGAGAGTGGAGCTGTGAAGCCCCAAACCCGCTAAGCGTAAATAAAACATAAGCAGGTCCCTGTAACCACAACGGAACAACAATAATAATAAAAGGAGAGACTGAAATAAAATCTCACATCTCATAATATGTCCAACATGAAAATAAGTTCAACATCCAGAAAAGCCACCAGGCTAAAAGAAAAGAGTCTAAAGGCCCAGAACAAGGCCAACAAAAGCAACGACATAACAGAGTATGGGTGCTACGCACCGATAATAAAACAACTGCTAAACAAAAGGGTAACACAATGAAAACACTAGGACTGATCCCCAGTGTCCACGTACTCCCCGTCAAACACAGGCTCGGGCTCGGCGTCAGCAAATACCTCGTCCTCAACAAGGTACTCAGGCTCACGATCTAACATGTGTCACCCAAAAGAGTAAAGGGGCACATGTCAGCAAGTCAAAGACTTGGGCAAGGAAACTGAAAGTAAGGCAACTAGCAACCTAGCAGTTTAGTATGCATGACATGGCAGTTATAACATGAGTGCACAATTAAAACATGGCAAGACAATTTGTACAAGAGATCAATTATCGGGACAAGACAAGAGTAGATAAGCTACTAACATTCTCAATCAATTCACATTGTTTTGTAGGTGTTTACGCCCTTCGCTGAATGGTAAAACATTTCAGACCGATCTGCACTAAACACAAATCACATTTCACGGTTGTTTTGTAGATGTTTACGCCCTTCGCTGAATGGTATAACATTTCAGACCGATTGGCACTAAACACTACCCCACCCCAAAGAGTTTACGCCTTACAACTGCAGTTGTTGATCAAACAGACCCCCAGTTGCCTGGCCGCTTAACCCTCACCCCATCCCGCACTAAACAAGCCAGGGTCCCTGCACATGAGCCCAGTAAGTGAGCCAGGGTTGCCCCGCACGGGAGCTTGTTTCTTAATTCACAATTCCATATCGAGCGTTGGGGTTTCCAACTCATTATGCTCGCTTCTGGTCACGAGCCAGGAACTATCAGTTTTGTAGCGTGAGCTACACATTCACGACAACAATCGATGTATGCAATGTCATGAACAGATATTCGCGTACCGTTAATTGTATTTAAACGTGGCAGGCAAAATGCAATGACATGGCAATTAAATTACGTACCGTTAATGGAAAGTAAACATGACATGGTAATTGTGCAACATGCTAAATGTCGGAACTAGCTTCGTTGTCAAGCTAGTTCCCCAATTTACGCCTAGGCGAGTATCATTTCGTCGCCTAGCCTCTTTTACGCCTACAACAAGCAAACGGCCTAAAACATGGCCTAAACCCTAAGTGGCAAGTTTCACTTGCCTAGCACCGGGGATGACGACCACTTCGTCACACGAATGCCAATCTACGGGGAAATCGCTGTTTTGGGGGAACATTCAACAAACAACATGAAATTTTATTAGGGTTTCATAAAAATATAAATAGGTTATGAAAACAACGGTAGATCGATTTCTTACCGAGAGGAGGCGGAAGAAACACTCCGGGGAACCTTAGGATCAGATCTGGAAAAGATTGGAGAAGTTTGGGGAAACTAGGGTTTTGGGGGATTTGGGGATTTTGATGGGTTTTGGTGAGATTTTGGGGAAGATGAGAGGTAGATGGAGTGAATGGATGGATTGGATGATGGATTTAGGGCTTGGAATGAAGGATTGGAGCTTGGAGGGAGATGGGGGCTTAGAGGGGAAGATTTTAGGGTTTTGGGTCGTGTTGGAGAAGAAGAAAACGATTGGGTTGGGTATAAATAGGTTGAGCTGGCGGCTGCCCAGAAATTAGGGTTTTAACACTGGTTAGTCGGTCAAAGAGCAACCACTGACCGACTAGTTTGGCAACTAGTCGGTCGGTCGACCAACGCAGACCGACTAAGTGCAAACAGTAACTTCTGAACGAAAATAGGATTCTAGAGTTAGTCGGTCCATGAACAATTACTGACCGACTAGTTTAGCATCTAGTCGGTCGATGAACGTTCTTAGACCGACTAAGAGTAAACAGTAACTTGACTGTACAGTAGAACCAAGAATTAGTCGGTCTGAGTACAAAACTTAACCGACTAGTTTAACAACTAGTCGGTCGAAAGATGAACTTAGACCGACTAAGAATGAACAGTACTGATACTAAAATTTAGATGATGTGTTAGTCGGTTAAAGAAGCATTGCCGACCGACTAGTTTGCAACCTAGTCGGTCAACCAACGTTCTTAGACCGACTAACGATAAACAGTAACTCCTGAACAATTTTAGAAAGCCAACTAGTCGGTCCAAGAAGGATTGCCGACCGACTGGATCGTCATCTAGTCGGTCAGTGCCCCTTCTTATACCGGCTAATTAGCACCAAAAGTACCGATACGGAGCGCGGGGCCCCGTGATCGATTCCTAAGACTCCTAGGCTTGATCTAATAGTTAGATATGACCGTTATGAAGTCCGTCACGAGTGACATACTTCGAAATCGACGATCCTAAGGAAGAAGCGAGAAAATACGACGAATCGATCGAAAATGAAAGCTACGGAGACGAAAACCACACAAGAGGAGAAAATCCACCCAAAACATATATTATATTATAATAAATCCAGATACACAAAAAGCAGTCGTTACATCCTCCCCAACTTAAGAAAAATTCCTTCCTCGGAATTTCCAAATACTCACGAGTCTGGAAACAAAAGTGGGTAGCGCTCTCGCATCTCATCTTCTCTCTCCCAAGTAGACTCTCCCGGCGAACCGTGCCGCCACATCACTCTAACAAGATCGACGACCTTGTTTCAAAGCGACTTCTGACACCTGTCCAGAATCTGCACTGGATGCTGGTCATACGTCAAATCGGGGCGAACGGTAATCTCCGAAAAATCCACCGCATGAGACGGATCGCTAATGTATCGACGAAGCTACGACACATGGAAAACATTGTGAACTCCTTCCAAAGATGGCGGCAAGGCCAAGCGATAAGCTACCTCGCCAACCCTCTCCAAAACGTCAAATGGTCCAATGTATCGCGGGCTCAACTTCCCACGCTTCCCGAAACGAATCACACCACGATTCGGGGAAATCTTCAAGAACACATGGTCGCCCGGCTGAAACTCCAAAGGACGACGTTTAGCATCCGCCCAATGCTTAAAACGGTCCTGAGCAATTCTCAACCTCTCCCGAATATTCCTGACGATATCCACGGCCTCCACGATCATCTCAGGTCCCAACAACTCCCGATCACCAATGTCATCCCAACTCAATGGCGATCGACATTTCCTCCCATAAAGAGCGGCGAAAGGCGCCATGCCAATACTCGCCTGGAAGCTGTTGTTGTAGGAAAACTCCACCAAATGTAGATGGTCCTCCCACGAACCCTTGAAATCCAACATGCACGCCCTCAGCATGTCTTCCAAAATCTGAATCGTCCTCTCGGACTGGCCATCCGTCTGCGGATGGTACGCCGTGCTGAAACTCAGACGCGTACCCAAGCTCTTCTGCAAACTCTGCCAGAACTGAGATGTGAATCTCGTGTCTCTGTCAGACACGATACTCACGGGGACTCCATGAAGTCGCACAACCTCCTCCATATATCTCCTCGCTAGCGCCTCAGTGGACTGTCCCACTCAGAACGGAATAAAGTGCGCAGATTTGGTCAATCGATCTACGATCACCCAAATCGCGTCATTCTGCTTCGGACTCTGAGGTAGTCCAGTCACAAAATCCATAGTGATGTGTTGCCACTTCCACTCCGGAATCGGAAGCGGTTGTAGCAACCCGGCCGTACGCTGATGCTCCGCCTTCACTTGTTGGCAAACCAAGCACTTGGCTACACTCCGAGCCACGCTCCTCTTCATACCATGCCACCAATAATTCAGACGAAGATCCTGGTACATCTTGGTGCCACCAGGATGCACAGAATACGGCGAACTGTGTGCCTCCACCACCAGCTCCTCTCTGATATCCCCAGCTGGCACACACAACCTGGCTCCGAACCTCAGCGAGCCATCCTCATGAATCAAAAAGTCAGTCCGCAGACCGGCTTCCACCTGCTCCCGAATCTTCACCAGCTTCGGATCCTCAGCCTGGCCAGCCTTAATCCGATCCACGATCGTCGACTGTACCTGCATGTACATCAACGACGAAGCCTCACCAGGAAGAACAATCTCAACTCCAGACTCACAAAAATCCTGCTGCAATCTCCACTGCGAGGTCAACATCATCACCGCTGGAAGCCTACTCAAAGCATCTGGAACCACATTCACCTTGCCAGGGTGAAACTGCAAATCAATCTCATAATCCGCCATAAGCTCCAACCATCGACGCTGTCGCATGTTGAGCTCCTTCTGAGTGAAAATATACTTCAAGCTTTTGTGATCGGTGAAAATCTTCACTTTCTCACTCAGCAGGAAGTGCCTCCAAATCTTGAGAGCAAACACCACAGCATCCAACTCCAAATCATGCGTCGGGTAATTCTTCTCATGAACCTTAAGCTGATGAGACGCATACGCCACTACGTGCCCATGCTGATGCAACACACAACCGAGACCCTTGCCAGAAGCATCGCAAAAGATCTCAAATCCACCGCTGCGATCAGGCACAACCAAAATAGGGGCAGTCATCAACCTCTCCTTCAGAATACCAAAAGCACTCTCACAATCACCCGACCAAACAAAAGCAACATCCTTCCGCGTCAACCTGGTCATCGGCTCAGCAATACGAGAAAAGTCCTTAATGAATCGCCGATAATAACCAGCAAGTCCAAGAAAACTCCGAATCTCAGACGCCGACGACGGAACCGGCCACTCCCTGATGGCCCTAATCTTCTCGGGATCCACAGAAATACCATCTCCAGTCACCACATGCCCAAGAAAAGCAACTCTATCCAGCCAGAACTCGCACTTCGAAAACTTAGCATACAAACGATGCTTCCTCAAGATCTCCAACACCGTCCTTAAGTGCGAGGCATGCTCTTCCTCCGACTTCGAATAGATTAGAATGTCGTCAATAAAGATAACGACAAACTTATCCAAAAAGTCGTAGAAAATCAGGTTCATCAGATTCATGAAAACTGCGGGCGCGTTAGTTACGCCGAAAGGCATAACCATAAACTCATAGTGTCCATACTTCGTCCTGAACGCTGTCTTCGGAACATCTCCCTTCTTCACCTTCAACTGATGGTAACCACTCCTCAAATCCAATTTAGAAAACACCCTCGAACCTCCAAGCTGATCAAAAATATCATCGATGCGAGGCAACGGGTATTTATTCTTAATGGTCACCGCATTCAACTCCCGATAGTCCACGCACATACGACGCGAACCATCCTTATTCATCACCAGCAACACCGGTGCTCCCCACGGAGACACGCTAGGATTAATATAACCCTTCTGCAAAAGCTCATCCAACTGCTTCCGCAACTCCTCCAATTCTGCTGGCGCCATACGATACGGCGCCTTCGAAATCGGCTGCGCACCTGAACAAGATCGATAGAAAATTCCAAAGCTCGATCAGGTGGCAAACCAGACATCTCCTCGGGGAAGACGTCGCCAAAATCTCGCACCACAGCTGGCCACTCCAGCTCCATCTGCATAGCCACAACCTCCACCGGCCGGGCCCGAAATCTGACGGGACCAAGCGAACTGCTACCACGACTGAACTCAAATACTGGATGTCCGGGAATCTCGAACACCACCTTCTTCCTCCTGCAGTCAATCGTAGCATAGAAGCTCGCAAGCCATTCCATCCCAAGAACTGCATCATAGTTGATGATGTCGTGGACAATGAAATCAGCAAAAAGCTCATGTCCACAGACCACCAACGGGAAAGAATTGCAACCACGATGCACCGAAACCACGCCATTCCCTGTAACGATATTCCAACTCTTGGGTAGAGGGGACGTCGACAAGGAATGCCTCTCCACGAAGCTCCGAGAAATAATGCACATCGATGCACCAGAGTCAAAGAGGACTCGTGCAGGAAATGTGCAAACCAAAACCATACCTAACAATCAATTAACAATCAAACCCTAATCTAGTAAACAACCATGTTCAAGCAAACAACATAATCTAACAATCAGAACCAGCTAGGAAAGTAACAGCTAGAGTGAGGATTACCTGCGATAACCTCATCCACAGCCTCGCTCTCCGCAGCGGTCATCAGAAAAGCCTGCCTCCTTGGCCGAACAGCCTGCCGAAAAGCCTGTCCCTGCGGAACAAGAGCTGCTCCACGTCCAGCAGGAACAGACGCTCGCTGCTGCAACGGCTGTGCTGCAACAGGAGCCCTCCGCAGCTGACCCGCATGCCGACAATCTCTCACGACATGGGAGGCATCTCCACAAACCAGACACTGGCCCAAAAACTTCCGACACTGATCCTTGATGTGGCCAGGCTTGCCGCAGAAATGGCAAGTCTTCAGAATAGGCCCTCCTGGCCTCTTAAACTGAGCAGACTGATTAGGCCTGAATCCAGGTCTAACCACAGCTCTCGCCTGTTCCACAGGCCTCTTCCCAGCACCAACCAAAGATCCCTTCCTCTGGTTCACGAGCAGCTCCTGCCTCTTGGCAGCGACCAGAACCTTCTGATAAGACTCCCGGTCAGAGGAGGTCACAAAACTCTGGAGCTCTGAAGCAAGCCCCTGCAGGAACCTCTGAGCTCTCTCCTCAGCGTCCTGCACCATCTTTGGTGCAAACCGACTCAGCCTCATGAACTCCTGGTGGTACATGTCCACCGACGAGCTCCCCTGCTTCAAGTCGATAAAGCGCTGCAGCATCTCCTCCCAGGCAGCCTTCGGGAAGAACTCACCATCAAATCTGGCCTTGAAGGTAGCCCAAGCTATCGGCTCTACCAACATCTTCTCTTCCGCATCCCACCAATTTCTGGCATTATCCTTAAGCTGCCTCTTCGCCAAATCAACCCATCCAGCCGGGGTGATCTTGGCCATCTTCAGATTGTCCTCGATGTTCCGAATCCATTCATCGACAGCCAGAGGACCCTCAGAACCATCAAAATATGCGGGACCCAGCTCCCGAAATTGCTTCGCTCCTGGCTCAGAGCGAGGGACATCCGGAAGAGCCCGGGCAGCTCGAGCAAGTGGAGCATTCTGGACTTGCAGAAGCACGCCCTGCTGCACTTGCATCATCTGGAGCATCATCCACATCATCTCACCACTGGTGGGTTCCCGCTCAGGCTCCTCATCATGAGGGGTCGTGCCACTACCCCCACCACGGGTGAAACGCCTTCCTGCCATCTAATGACTCAGAGAACGATTCAGATTAGACTCATAGCTTATGACATCGGACGCCGAACTTAGTTCATTGGACATTCTAATATTATTATCATCATTTCGAACATCGCAGTTACAGAAGGACCTGCATGGGCCACCACTAAAACCTGTCACGACCCGCTTCCCTAAAATGGAGGCGAGACGTGAAAAGGTCCGCACGAGAGTGGAGCTGTGAAGCCCCAAACCCGCTAAGCGTAAATAAAACATAAGCAGGTCCCTGTAACCACAACGGAACAACAATAATAATAAAAGGAGAGACTGAAATAAAATCTCACATCTCATAATATGTCCAACATGAAAATAAGTTCAACATCCAGAAAAGCCACCAGGCTAAAAGAAAAGAGTCTAAAGGCCCAGAACAAGGCCAACAAAAGCAACGACATAACAGAGTATGGGTGCTACGCACCGATAATAAAACAACTGCTAAACAAAAGGGTAACACAATGAAAACACTAGGACTGATCCCCAGTGTCAACGTACTCCCCGTCAAACACAGGCTCGGGCTCGGCGTCAGCAAATACCTCGTCCTCAACAAGGTACTCAGGCTCAGGATCTAACATGTGTCACCCAAAAGAGTAAAGGGGCACATGTCAGCAAGTCAAAGACTTGGGCAAGGAAACTGAAAGTAAGGCAACTAGCAACCTAGCAGTTTAGTATGCATGACATGGCAGTTATAACATGAGTGCACAATTAAAACATGGCAAGACAATTTGTACAAGAGATCAATTATCGGGACAAGACAAGAGTAGCTAAGCTACTAACATTCTCAATCAATTCACATTGTTTTGTAGGTGTTTACGCCCTTCGCTGAATGGTAAAACATTTCAGACCGATCGGCACTAAACACAAATCACATTTCACGGTTGTTTTGTAGATGTTTACGCCCTTCGCTGAATGGTATAACATTTCAGACCGATCGGCACTAAACACTACCCCACCCCAAAGAGTTTACGCCTTACAACTGCAGTTGTTGATCAAACAGACCCCCAGTTGCCTGGCCGCTTAACCCTCACCCCATCCCGCACTAAACAAGCCAGGGTCCCTGCACATGAGCCCAGCAAGTGAGCCAGGGTTGCCCCGCACGGGAGCTTGTTTCTTAATTCACAATTCCATATCGAGCATTGGGGTTTCCAACTCATTATGCTCGCTTCTGGTCACGAGCCAGGACCTATCAGTTTTGTAGCGTGAGCTACACATTCATGACAACAATCGATGTATGCAATGTCATGAACAGATATTCGCGTACCGTTAATTGTATTTAAACGTGGCAGGCAAAATGCAATGACATGGCAATTAAATTGCGTACCGTTAATGGAAAGTAAACATGACATGGTAATTGTGCAACATGCTAAATGTCGGAACTAGCTTCGTTGTCAAGCTAGTTCCCCAATTTGCGCCTAGGCGAGTATCATTTCGTCGCCTAGCCTCTTTTACGCCTACAACAAGCAAACGGCCTAAAACATGGCCTAAACCCTAAGTGGCAAGTTTCACTTGCCTAGCACCGGGGATGACGACCACTTCGTCACACGAATGCCAATCTACGGGGAAATCGCTGTTTTGGGGGAACATTCAACAAACAACATGAAATTTTATTAGGGTTTCATAAAAATATAAATAGGTTATGAAAACAACGGTAGATCGATTTCTTACCGAGAGGAGGCGGAAGAAACACTCCGGGGAACCTTAGGATCAGATCTGGAAAAGATTGGAGAAGTTTGGGGAAACTAGGGTTTTGGGGGATTTGGGGATTTTGATGGGTTTTGGTGAGATTTTGGGGAAGATGAGAGGTAGATGGAGTGAATGGATGGATTGGATGATGGATTTAGGGCTTGGAATGAAGGATTGGAGCTTGGAGGGAGATGGGGGCTTAGAGGGGAAGATTTTAGGGTTTTGGGTCGTGTTGGAGAAGAAGAAAACGATTGGGTTGGGTATAAATAGGTTGAGCTGGTGGCTGCCCAGAAATTAGGGTTTTAACACTGGTTAGTCGGTCAAAGAGCAACCACTGACCGACTAGTTTGGCAACTAGTCGGTCGGTCGACCAACGCAGACCGACTAAGTGCAAACAGTAACTTCTGAACGAAAATAGGATTCTAGAGTTAGTCGGTCCATGAACAATTACTGACCGACTAGTTTAGCATCTAGTCGGTCGATGAACGTTCTTAGACCGACTAAGAGTAAACAGTAACTTGACTGTACAGTAGAACCAAGAATTAGTCGGTCTGAGTACAAAACTTAACCGACTAGTTTAACAACTAGTCGGTCGAAAGATGAACTTAGACCGACTAAGAATGAACAGTACTGATACTAAAATTTAGATGATGTGTTAGTCGGTTAAAGAAGCATTGCCGACCGACTAGTTTGCAACCTAGTCGGTCAACCAACGTTCTTAGACCGACTAACGATAAACAATAACTCCTGAACAATTTTAGAGAGCCAACTAGTCGGTCCAAGAAGGATTGCCGACCGACTGGATCGTCATCTAGTCGGTCAGTGCCCCTTCTTATACCGGCTAATTAGCACCAAAAGTACTGATACGGAGCGCGGGGCCCCGGGATCGATTCCTAAGACTCCTAGGCTTGATCTAATAGTTAGATATGACAGTTATGAAGTCCGTCACGAGTGACATACTTCGAAATCGACGATCCTAAGGAAGAAGCGAGAAAATACGACGAATCGATCGAAAATGAAAGCTACGGAGACGAAAACCACACAAGAGGAGAAAATCCACCCAAAACATATATTATATTATAATAAATCCAGATACACAAAAAGTAGTCGTTACAATAGAGATACCATATATATAGGATGGATAATACCATAGTTGGATCTAATATGTCCAAACATTATGTGTATATATATGACAATATGCCCAAGTATTTATATCATGAATTAATATATTGGATATCACTTGTATAACATATATATATTACGTTATAACATATAATATGGTATTAATATGTAAGCTTCATATCTCCGTAACTATATTAATATTACAAATAAATATATCGTGAATACGTAATTACTGGATTATAACATATACATATGAGACATATAATCTAGTTACTATTTGTGGAAATCGTCCGTACTGGGCGGTAATATGTATGTATATAGGTATAGGTTATTGTATACCACAATATATTAGTATAATGGTATAAATATATAATATGTACACGTATAGCCATATATATACCCTAATTTCATATTCCGGATACTGATTATATAATTTGTGGATATGCTATACGTAAATGAGTATCTATATATACCTTATTTGCATATAACATATCCGATAACCTATCACTGAATATTAGACTATATGTATACTAATTAGATTTGCAGGATATGGGATAGAAATAATTGATAAGATATATTAATACGATAAGTAACATATATAATGGCTATAATATCTAAAAATTTACAAACAATTATTATTGACATATTATTATGTTATTAAATTGAGTATATATTAATATGTATATAAATATCAGTGGTAGAAAAGAATGACACACAACTTTCTTGGGCCAGCAATGCTTCTACTTGGGCCCCAATTGCATCTAGCATTCTTTTTAGCCTTCCTTTTGTCATTGGGCCTTCACTTAAAATTAGGTCTTCAGTTTGTAATTTGATGGGCTGATTCACATCATCCTCCTCCTCTTGAAGAGGAGTCGTCCTCGACTCTTCAACATCTGGTAATTGAAGCTTGTAAGCATTATCATTAATTCTCTCAAGGACTCGAAAAGGTCAATCTCCTCTAGGCATGAGTTTGGACTTCCTTTTATCAGGAAACCTTTCTTTCTTAAGATGTAACCATACCAAATCTCCAGGCTCATAAATCACCCGCTTTCTTCGTTTATTAGCATGATCTGTATACTTTTGAGGCATTCTTTCGATATTTTGATGTGCCTTTTCATGGATCTGTTTGACAAATTTAGCACGATTCTTTCCATCCATATTAGCTCTTTCTGAGTAGTGGAATGAATAGCCCTATTATAAGCAAACTCCATATGTGGCAGATACTCCTCCCAGTTCTTCAAGTTTTGCTTGATGATTATTCTTAACAAAGAGGATAATGTCCTATTCATCATAACTTCATTTTGCCCATCGGTTTGTGGATGACAAGTAGTTGAAACCAATAATTTTGTCCCAAGCTTGCCCCACAAAGTCTTCCAGAAATATCTTAAGAATTTGGCATCTCGATCTGGCACAATGGTTCTTGGCATTCCATGCATCCTCACAACTTCCCTGAAGAACAAATTAGCAATGTCTGAAGCATCATCAACTTTATATGACATGCACTGCAGTGTGCCACTTTAGAAAATCTGTTCACCACAACAAAAATAGAGTCACGTCCTCCTTTGGACCTAGGTAATCCTACAACAAAGTCCATTGAGACATATTCCCAGGGGGTACTAAGAATAGGCAAGGGGTGTATAATCCATGTGGATTTACTTTAGATTTTGCCTTATGACATACAATGCATCTTTCCATAAATTTCTAAACATCTCTATGCATTCTAGGCCAATAAAAATGTTCATTCAGAATTCCTAAAGTTTTAGCAATGCCAAAATATTACATGAGACCACTAGAATGTGATTTTTTTCATTAATAGCACACGTAATGAGAAATTCGAATGCAAAGTTTATCAATTCGAAATAAGAAGCCATCATGCAAATAAAATTTGTCCCAGCCCATACCTGATTTGCAGTGACTAAAAGCCCCAAAATAAACAGCATCATCATAAAATTCTTTAATTAGCTCAAAACCAAGAATCTTAGCATCTAACATGGAAACAAGAACATACCTACGTGATAAAGCATCAGCAACAACCTTTTCTTTACCTTTCTTGTGCTTAATCGCGTATGTAAATGATTCAATGAATTCAATACACTTAGCATGCCTCCTATTCAGTTTACTTTGACTCTTACTATGCTTTAATGCCTCATGATCAGAATGAATGACAAATTCCTTAGGCTATAAGTAGTGTTGCCAAGTTTCAAACACTCTAACTAATGCATATAATTCTTTATCGTATGTAGGATAATTAAGAGTGGAGCCACTAAGCTTTTCACTAAAATATGCAATAGGTTTACCTTCTTGCATGAGACACCTCCTATGCCAATCCCACTAGCATCACATTCGATTTCAAAAGTCTTACCAAAATCAGGTAGTGCCAGTAAAGGTGCTTGAGTTAGCTTCTCTTTAAGGATTTGAAAAGCTTTCTCTTAAGCTTCTTCCCATTTGAATCAGACATCCTTCTTGGTCAGTTCATTCAATGGTGCTGCCAGTGTTCTAAAATCCTTCACAAACCTTCTGTAAAAGCTTGCAAGTCCATGAAAACTCCTAACTTGTCCAACAGTTGTAGGGGTGGCCAATCTTGGATTGTTTTAATCTTCTCTTCATCCACTGCAACACCTGTGCTACTAACAACGAAGCCAAGAAAAACAATTTTATCTGTGCAAAAATCACATTTTTTCAAATAGCCAAACAATTTTTCCTTTCTTAGAACCTCTAGAATTTGTCTAAGATGATCCACGTGTTCATCCAATGTTCTTCTATACACAAGGATATCATCAAAGTAAACAACCATAAATTTACCAATGTAGGCACGGAAGACATGATTCATCAAACTCATGAATGTGCTAGGTGCATTAGTTAATCCAAAAGGCATAACTAACCATTCATATAATCCATGTTTATCCTTAAATGCAGTTTTCCATTAATCTCCTTCTTTCATTCTTATTTGATGATAATAACTTTTTAAGTCAATTTTAGAGAAGATAGCTGAACCAGATAATTTATTTAGCATATCATCTAACCTAGGAATAGGATGATGATATCTTACCGTGATGTTGTTAATGGCTCTGCAATCAATGCACATTCCCCAACTACCATCTTTCTTGGGTACAAGCAATACCGAAACTGCACAAGGACTGAGGCTCTCTCTCACGTATCCCTTGCTCATCAACTCTTGAACTTGCCTTTGAATCTCCTTAGTATCTTCAGGATTGGTGCGGTATGCTAAACGATTAGGAAAATATGCTCCAAGAATAAGATCAATTTGATGCTCTATGCCTCTAATTGGTGGCAAACCTTGTGGTATTTCATCAGGAAAGACAGCTTCATATTCCTGCAAAAGAGACAAAACAACACTAGGCAAAGCAGAGGTTAAGTCGTTAGTATTCAACATAGCCTCTTTGTACACAAGTAACATGAGGTTGTTGAGAAAACAAGGCTTGCTTAATCTCATATATTTTTGCCACTAGAAAACTCTTCTCTCCTTTTTCTCGTTTCCCTCCTTTTCTTTTTGAATTTTCTCTCAGTTTGCCTCTTTTTCTTCACCCAACTCTCTCATCTTTTCTCACCCTCATTTTTGCTCTCTTCTTGTTGAATAAGTTTTCCCCTCTCACTTTCTCTTTTCTTTTCTCTCTTTATTTGATCTTCCAGTATTTTTTTTGGGGATAACTGATGGAGAGGTATTGGCTCCCCTGAAAGTATAAAAGAATAACGGTTTAAGTACCCGTCATGTGTTATCTGACGATCAAACTTTTATAGGCTGTGCAACAAGAGACGACATGATTTTCATGGGAACAACATCACAGATTATTTCATCTCTAAATTTGCCAATAGAAATAGGATTTTGACTTGTTTTGTTACCTTCAACTCTCCACATTCGTTCAGCCATTGTAGCTTGTAGGGTTGTCGATGCTTGAAGGTTGGAAGACTCAACTTCTCCACTAATTCAGCACTTGCTACATGCTGCAACTTCCTCCATCTATGATTACACTGCATACGTTCTCTTGGACTAGGCATCGTGTGTGGAAAAGGTTCTCTCTTCGGTTGTTCTCTTCCTCCTTCATATGAATGCTAATTGCTCTTCTAGTCACAAGAAATTCTCATTCGACAGCAATTTCTCCATCATCATCTTCAAGCAGCATCTCATCTTCTTGATCAGATTCTTCTTCTTCAGTCTTCCAGTCACCATGGTTATTGACGATCATGGTGTGCTTGTTAGGCACTCGCTGGAAATGTGTCCTCTCCCTTGGCATTTGAAGCATCTTATGTCACGACTTCTAGAAGTATTTGCTACAGTTTATGTCTTCTTCGAAATATTAACTGTCTTCTCAACTTTCTTCGAAGTATTCTCCTTCGAACTAGATGGAGTATCTCTCTTTGAATTTGTCTTCCAAAGCCCTTCCTTCCAGCATTTCTCCTCTTCAGTTGTTGTTCTACCTTGATGGCTGGCGGTCCATCTCCTGAAGCTTTACATAGTGATGCATCTCTACAGCATCAGCAATATCATGATTAAGGCCACTCAAAAAGGAGCCATTGTTACTCTCTGTCCTCCACCACATTTGCTCGAATCATGACAATCTCCATCTCTTTGTATGCTCATCTACACTCTTAGAGCCTTGATTGAGTTGTTGCAGTTTTTGATGAAGTTCCATATGGTAATAAGATGGAATACACCTCCTCATGGTTAATTTCATTTCCTTCCAAGTACTAATGGGACATTCTCTATATCGTTCTTTTTTCCTTTTGCACATGATCCCACCAAAATAAGAGCATAATCAGTAAACTCAAGAGCTGGAAGTTTCACCTTGTTACCTTCATAGTAGACATGGCATGAGAAAATTTTCTCAACACGCATTTTCCACTCCAAATACGCATCGGGAACATTTTTGCCTTGAAAAGATGGTACTTTGATTTTAATTCCACCCATGTTGTCTCCTCAGTTTCTATATCTACTTTGTTCATCATGATGAAATCTCCTTCTTCTTGGCTGGTGATCTTCAAATTCATCCCCATCAACTTGGCTCTCTGTATCTCCATGAGGTTGTTCTGGACTGTTTGGAGGATTTTGTTGTGTAGAAGCTTGATTCTCCATTTGATCTAATCGTTCATGGATTCGTTATAGCTTTGTCAAACAATCTATCAAGATGGCTCAACAATGCTTGCATTTGAAAAGATGATTCTCCATGTTGTGTAGTATCTTCTGGATTTCCTACCATGTTAGTGAAAGAAAAAAATATACACTCTTGATAATCTCACCAAACCACAATTCCCTCAGAATCAGTCCTTAGCTCGTATGCAACCCAAAACCTTGTTGAATAATCTAATAATACCAATTACTCACTTCAACCAAGTTTGTAGTGGTGGTTGGTAAAGTTTTGAATAATGGATGGGTTTAGGCCTGAAGTAGGATTAGGCCTAGAGTAGGAATTCAATGAAAATAAAGGAATTTCTTAGTAGTGCAAGATAAACATTCAACAATAAGAGCTATTAAATTTGTAAGATAATAGAAAGTAAGAACTGAATTGAGCACTATTGTTTGTTTTTCTTTCTCGTTTTTACCAAGCTTTAATTTTTTTTTGCTGTTTTCGGATTTTTTTTGCTTTTGCTTTTGGTTTTTTTTTTGCTTTTTTTGGTGCTTTACTTGTACAAACTAAATAAAAAACAAACAAACAAAGGCTCTCAAAAGTTAAAAGATAAACAAAATTCTTACACACTAAGAATATAAGCTAAGTGAAAGGTTTTGGAAAGATTCTTGTTTTGGTAGAAACAAAGGAAAAGAAAGGATTTGAAAGAGAATTTTTTTGAAGCAATAAAATGATTAAAATAAACTTACCATATCAACATGGGGCTCTTATACCAAATGATGTGAAACCGTAGAGGTGGCCCGATATTCACGGTGTAGGTTATTTATTCAAGGAACTCAAAACAAATTTAAAAAGAAGAATATGAGCAAACACTCCAGAATTAGAGAAAGGAAAAGGAGTGATAAGCTCTAAATAAAGATGGTTCACTGACCTGACAAATGCAAATAGCCAACCAACGTTATAGGAATGCGACCTGCTACTTAGACCACTTGCCCAACCACGAACATTGGGTTTAACCAATCCACATAGCAAAACACTTGGGTTAAAGCACAAATTGGAGGATTTTGCGAATTTGGATCACCAATCTTAAAAGGAAGTTTGACAATGCAAGGTTTCACAAGAGCTAAAGAGGATATAAAAACTCTCACAATTTGAGAAGAACACTCAGTTCTAAATTGATAATATGGTTGATCCTTGTTACAAAGGATTACATGCTCTATTTAAGGTAGAGCTTGGAAACTTAAATGACATACTAATTAATGAGAACTAATGGCTCATCATCTCCCTATGAATTTAGGATTAATGGTATGGCTCTTCATCACTCCATAAATTCAGAATTTATAGTACGGCTTTTGATCTTCTCCATGACTCTTGATATTCCCCCATGAATTCTGAAGTATTGATTGCACATGACTCTTCATATTCCCAATAATTCAAAATTTTAGTTGTACTTTGGGCCTTAATTTTCTTGGGCTTGGATTAGCAAAATTAAGGCCTTATTTGCGTCTTTTTAGCACCACTTTCTTGGGCCAGCAATGCTTCTACGTAGGCCCCAATTGCATTTTGCATTCTTTTTAGCCTTCATCTTGTCATTGGGCCTTCACTTAAAATTAGGTCTTCGGTTTGTAATTTGATAGGATGGTTCACATCACCTATCTCCTCTCCATATAGAAACAATGTTTACTCTTCATTTCTCCTCACATTCCTCCAAAACTCCCGCGAAATCCGTGCGAGTCTCAGAAATAAGAGACGAGTGCAATTGCTTTTGTTTTGAATCAAAGAATAAATTCTTGCAGTTTTTCGACAGAAAATAATGCTGACGCAGTATCATAATCTCATGAATGAAGATTTCGATCTTTTGTGGCCTAGAGTGCCCTCCTTCATCCATTAGAGCGAGCAAAGGAAGCCAGAAATTGAAAAAAAAATACTTCAAAGCTTCTATTTTGGGCAACCGTTGGGCAATTCCAACTGAAATTTCGTGCAAATAGAGAAAACAACTTCCTCTCCGCATAAAAACAACGTTTACTCTCCCTTTGTGCTTAATTCCTCCCAAACCGCGCGAAATCTACGCGAGTCTCAGATATCAGAGATGGATGCAATTTCATGTGTTTTGAATCCAAGAGTAAATTCATGTCGTTTTTATGCCGAAATCGATGGTGACACACTTTTGGAAGCTTAGGAAGGAAGATTTCGATGGGTTGAGGCCTATAATACACTCCTCTTCTTCCATTAGAGTAAGCTAGGGCAGTCATAAACCGAAAAATACTTCAAACCTACTATTTTGGGCAACTGCTGGGCAATTCGAAATTAAATTACATGGGAATAGAGGAAACAACATCCTCTGCGCATAAAACAACATTTACTCTCTATTTTTCCTCATATTTCTCCAAAACTCCCACGAATTTCGTGCGAATCCCAGAAATCAGAGACGGGTGACATTGCTTGTGTTTTGAATTCAAGTGTAAATTCTTGAAGTTTTACAGTAGAAAACGATGGTGACGCACTATCAGAAGCTCAGGAACGAGGGTTTCGATCATTTGAAGCCTAGAAAGCCCTCCTTCATCCATTAGAGTGAGCCGGGAGGTAGAAACCGAAATATGCTTCAAAACTGCTATTTTGGTTAACTGATGCGAACTCCGCCAGGAATGACGAGACCCGACAACAAAGAGGAACCAAGATCGTTCTATAATCTGAATTTGGATGGAGACATCGACCCGTTGTACGACAAAAGCAAGAACCTTGGTATGGATGACTTCGACCTGTTGCTTATGGCGAACACGAACCTCGGTTTAAGGAAGACGCCATAAACGGTGGTGAAAATCCGTTTGATAAGCTGATGGTGAACGCCACAGAAAACTCCGATAAGTTCGAATAGTTCTTCAAAGAACCAAAGAGAAATTTTCTCAGAAATTTTACCGAAAAATCAACTCCATTTTCCATTGCTTAGATGCCTTTTAATAGGCTCAAAATTACAAGAAAAGTTCCTAAAATTTAGGCTAAAATTATGGCTACAAACCAGCCCATTAATTGGCTGGTCACTTGCCAACAAATTGAAAAGAAAAGTAATTATCTCGGTATGCAAGCCATCCAAAAAAAGAAAGGGAAGTAATTTCTAGGCATGCAAGCCTTCCAAAAATAGAAAAAGGAAAGTAATTTCTATGCATGCGAGCCTTCCAAATAGAGTATTTGACATGCAAGCGTTCCAAATAGAGTATTGGGCATTCATACCTTCCAAAAAAGTTAATCCTCCACATGCCAATTTACTTACTGTAATTTAAGCTATCAATAGTTGGATTCTTCTAGAACTTGAATCATGTTGAGTCATCTTTGTTGAACACATGGCTCATGCTCAATGGACCTCCATGAATTTGCTTGAGCCCAGATCTCTTGAATCAGCCCGTTGAGTACATCTTTGAACCTCTTTGCTCGTAAACACGTAACTGGGCCAATTGGCACTTGAACTGGATCCTTTGAAGCTGTTCTATGATTTGCATCATTCCCCTCGTCTTAGAAAGGATTTGTCATCAAATCATCACCTACATTAAAAGGACTTAAATTAGTAACATTAAATGTAGCGCTTACATTGTACTCACCAGTTAGATCTGGCTTGTAAGCATTGTCATTGATGTGCTCTAGCAGTTGGAAAGGACCATCTTTCCTTGGAAGCAATTTTGAGCGTCTTTGTTCTGGAAATCTCTCCTTTCTCATATGCAACCATACACAGTCTTCAGGTTCCAAGATCAGCTTGTGATGCCCCTTGTTGGCATGTTTTGTGTATTGCTCCGTTCTTCGTTCAATGTTAAGTCTTGCTTTCTCATGAATCTGTTTGACAAAGTCAGCCTTCTTTTTGCCATCTAAATTAACACGCTCAGTCAAAGGTAAAGGAGATAAATCCAATGGAGTTAAAGGATTAAATCCATATATAATTTCAAATGGTGAAAATTTAGTCGCAGAATGAATAGCTCTATTGTACGCAAACTCAACATGTGGTAAACAGTCTTCCCATGTTTTGATGTTCTTTTTAATGATTGCATTAACAAGGTAGATAAAGTCCTATTCACTACTTCGGTTTGACCATCAGTTAATGGGTGACAAGTAGTAGAAAATAATTGCTTAGTACCTAACTTACACCACAAAGTCTTCCAAAAATTGCTCAGGAACTTAGCATCTCGATCTGAAACAATTGTTCTTGGCATGCCATGTAATCTCACAATCTCACAAAAGAACAAATCCGCAATATGTGAGACATCATCCATTTTGTGACATGGAATAAAGTGTGCCATCTTAGAAAATCTATCCACAATCACAAAAATTGATTCTCTTCCTCGTTTAGTCCTAGGCAATCCCAACACAAAATCCATTGAAATATAAATCCAAGGCTCACTAGGAATTGGTAAAGGGGTATACAAACCGTTGGGCTGAACTCTAGATTTACATGTGACACATCTCCCACAAATTCTCTCCACTTTTCTTTTCATATGTGGCCTATAGAAGTGTTCTTGCAAAATAGCCAAAGTCTTTCCAACTCCAAAATGTCCCATTAATCCCCCACCATGAGATTCATGCACTAACAATTCTCTCAATGAACAATTAGGCACGCATAGCTTATTCTCTCGAAACAAGAACCCATCACATCTAAAGAACTTACCATAATGGGTTTTCTCACAAGCACGGTATTCCTTACAAAATTCACGGTCATCAGCATATAAATTTTTAATGCACTCAATCCCAAGCAATTTTGCATCAAGTGTAGAAAGTAATGCATACCTGCGAGAAAGTGCATCAGCGACCACATTCTCCTTACCTTTCTTATACTGGATGACGTATGGAAACGTTTCGATAAGCCCCACCCAATGAGTGTGCCTTTTGTTCAGCTTATGTTGTCCCTTCAAGTGTTTCAAGGACTCATGATCCGTGTGAATAACGAACTCCTTTGACCATAGGTAGTGCTGCCATGTCTCTAAGCTCGAACCAATGCATACAACTCCTTATCATTCGTTGGGTAGTTTAATAACTGCCCCGCTTAGTTTTTTGCTGAAGTCGGAAATTGGTCGTCCTTCTTGCATAAGAACTACGCGTATGCCAATTCCTGAAGCATCCCATTCAATCTCAAACGTTTTTGAAAAGTTAGGTAAAGACAATAAAGGAGCGTTGGTCAACTTCTCTTTGATTAGCTGAAATGCCTCCTCTTATTCTTGTCCCCATATAAATCCAATGTTCTTCTTGATCACTTCATTAAGTGGTGCGGCTATGTTACTAAGTCCTTCACGAACTGCCGGTAAAAACTAGCAAGCCCATGAAAGCTACGACCATTACCTACACTTGTGGGACTTGCCCATTCTTGTATTGCACGTATCTTTTCTTCATCAACTTGTTACCTTGTGCACTAACAACAAATCCCAAAAATACAAGCTTATCTGTGCAAAAAGTACACTTCTTCATGTCAGCAAATAACTTTTCTTTTCTAAGAACATTTAAAACAGATTTCAAATGTACTACATGATCATCCAAGTTTTTTCTATAAATGAGTACATCATCGAAGTAAACAACAACAAATCTACAACAACAAATCTGCCTATAAATGCACGCAAACCATGATTCATAAGTCTCATAAAAGTGCTCGGAGCATTAGTTAAACCAAAAGGCATAACTAACCATTCATATAAACCATATTTTGTTTTAAAAGCAGTTTTCCATTCATCTCCTTCTTTCATTCTAATCTGATGATAACCATTTTTTAAATCAATTTTAGAAAACACACAAGAACCATGCAGCTCATCTAACATATCATCTAAGCGAGGAATAGGATGACGATACTTTACCGTTATGTTGTTGATGGATCAGCAATCAACGCACATTCTCCACGTCCCATCCTTCTTAGGCACAAGTAAAACTGGAACAACGCATGGACTCATGCTTTCCCACACTTGCCCTTTCTCCAGCAACTCACTTACCTGTCGTTGAAGTTCCTTTGTCTTCTCGAGATTGCTTCTATAGGCTGGTCAGTTTGGAAGTGCCGCACCGGAAACACAATCAATCTGATGTTCAATCCCTCGGATTGGAGGTAACCCATGTGGTATTTCTTCAGGAAAACATCCACATATTCCTGCAAAAGAGAAACAACAAAACTAGGCAAAGAAATGTCAAGTTGGTTAGCATTTAAAAATGCCTCTTTGTACAAAAGTACAATCATCGGCTGATTTGAAAACATTGCTCTCTTAACTTCACTCATTTTTGCATAAAAATTCTTTTGTTTTTTCTCTGATTTTCTCTCAATGGCCGAATTTTGATTTTCTTTTTCTCTCCCATTTTTCCTGGCCTCTCTCTGATTTTCACTATTTTTCTTTTGTTCACTCTCTTTACTTTGGTCACTCTCTTTCTTTTGATCACTCTGTTTTTGCAATCTCACTTGATCCTCATAAACTTGCTGGTGTCAATGGTACAAGAGTGATTGGTCGTTGATTAAGTACAAAGGAGTATTTGTTCGTAAAGCCATCGTGCTTTACACGCCTATCAAACTGCCATGGATGCCCTAGCAACAAGTGTCCCGCTTGCATTGGTACTACATCACATAATACTTCATCTTCATATTTACCAATCCGGAATGCAACTAACACCTGCTTGTTCACCCTTACTTCACCACTATCATTTAACCATTGCAACTTAAATTGTCTAGGATTCTTTAATATGGGCAGTCCCAATTTATCAACCATTGTTGTACTTGCAACATTAGTACAGCTACCACCATCAACAATCATACTACATACCTTATCTTTGATGTAGCACCTGGTGTGGAAGATGTTCTCCTGTTGCACTTCTTCAACTTTTTTTGCTTGCATGCTCAATTCTTTCCTTGCCACCAATGTCAAAGCATCAGGGGCTAAATATTCATCCACGAGATCATCCTCTAATGGTGGCATGTCATCATGGTTAGAATCATCATTGTCGGTGACATTTTCACCATTATTTTGTAACACCATGACATGTCTATTTGGGCATTGACTTGCCATATGTCCCCTGCATTGACTTGCCATATGACATGGCTAAATATTCAAAACATTTAATGTCACGATTTCTAGAGGTTGAAGGGTCAGAGTTACCTTGAGAAATGTGACTGATATTCTCAGAGTTAGGCTTAGGTTTGGGCATTTGTAGCTTGTCCACCTTCTTTGTATAACTTGGTTTCCAAGATGTGGAACTTGAGTTATGGGCTGTACTTGATCCACTCCTCCTCTTGAGTTGTTTCTCTACTTTGATGGCCATGTGCACCATGTCTTCCAACTCCACATAATGCTGCACCTTTACCTTATCATGGGATTTCTGATTTAATCCATGTAAGAACCTAGCTATTGTAGCCTCTCTATCTTCCTCTACATTCGTCCAGATCATAGCAATCTCCATCTCTTTGTAGTAGTCTTCGACGCTACGACTTCCTCGCATAAGACCGTGAAACTTATTGCATATCTCTCGATAGTAGTAACTAGGAACGAACCGCTTTCTCATTACTCTTTCATCTCCTCCCATGTCTCTATTGGTCGTTCTCTATTTCTTCTCCTGTTTGTAATAAGCCGATCCCACCAAGTAATAGCATAGTCAGACAATTCAATCACAGCTAATCTTACCTCCTTTACTTTAGAATAGTTGTGGCAGTCAGATATGAACTACATCTTCTTCTCCCACTCAAGGTATGCTTCAGGATCAGTTTTACCTTGAATGAAGGAATCTTCATACTAATACCACCCAAGTTGTTATCTTCCATATTCCTAGCTTCTCTAAACTGCCCTCCATGTCTACTATGATTAACAACTGAATATCGATCTTCATCTTCATCAAAACAAGTCCCATAAGACTCTTCATCTTCACCCTTTACTGCCCCCGACTGAACTCTTTCCCTTTTATGCATATTAGGAGCATTTTGTGGCTGCTCACTAAGTTTATCCACCATCTTATCTAGCCGTTCATGAACTTGCTCGAGCTCCAACTTCATCACACGTTTCATCTCACTCATTATGGCCTCCACTAGCAATTTCTGATCAGGCAAATCTGTGGTAGCACTATTGCGACACATGTTTCCTGCAAAACAAAGTTAGAAAAACAAAGGACCTCAATTCTCTCCCTTACGTGTTTACACTCAAGAATGTGAATCACTCTACGCTCGTGTTTTTCAGTCAAAATTTGTGGCAAATTTCGCAGGTGAATTTGTCCAGGATTTGAGACGTAAATTATATTGGGGTATATTATTGATAGCGAACCTAATGATAATTTGCTCTTCAACGAGCTAATTTTGCGTATAGATGTTACTAAATTTATTCCTTACCATAATTTGGAACCTGTCAATTAAGTATAATATGATGTTTGGGGTGAATTATGTATACAGTTAAGGGATGTATGCAAGAATTGCATTTTAGTAAGATAGCTCATACATGTCACTCCGAAATATCGCCTAACTATGTAATATTGTATTTGTAATGATAGGAGTAGGGGTTGTTGGTGGAGATGAAGTTGAAGGATAGCAAGGGGACGGCGAAGAGTGCGACGAAGCGGTTAATGCCGGAGATTGACTAACAAATACCATGAAATCATAACAGCAGGCATTTCCTCAGGCCCCATTGCCAGTTGGACACTATGAGATATCTTAACAAATAAGGTAGTACAATTGTATTTGCATGTACGAGGATTTACGCTCATTATGCTATTGTAACTATTCTGTGGGTATATAAATGTTACCAGATAGTTATCATTAGCTATAGTTAATGACATGAACATTAATGATATACATGTAAGTAATATAGCATGGTAACTTGTATTTGCAACTATTATCTGGACATGCATGATAATCTCAAGAGGTATTCCATAAGTATATAGTTACCAGTATATTATGATTTGCGATAATCGGTTTATGATAAGAATATATATATATATATATATATATATATATATATATATATATATATATATATATATATATATATATACTAGTCATTACCCGTGCCCAAAGGGCACGGTTCATTTTAGATATTACCCCTTCAAAATCTTATTTCTCTCCAAAATTAAAGCATGACAATTGTTTTTAAGTTCCCCCAAAAATTTTAGTTCCTCCAAAATTTACTTCACGTAGAGAATTTAGTTCTCACCAAAAATTTTAGTTCCACCAAATAATTAGTTTCTTCCCGATTTAACATATATGTGTGTCCTAAGGGCATTGTTCATTTAAAATATCCACACTCAAAATCATAATCGCCTGATTTTAAATGAACAATAATTAAAACACAATAATTGTTATTTAGTTCCAGTTAAAATTTTTGGTCCCCTTAAAATTTAATTCTCACCAAAGAATTTAGTTCTCCAAAAAATTTTAGTTCCACCCGCAAAATTTAGTTCCCTCAAGATTCAAAATATGCCTGACGGACACTGTTCATTTATAATATTGCCTCCCCAAATGCTTGGATCCTTTCATTTTCAACGAACAACAATAATTAAAGTGCCTACATCTATCTTCAAGAAAACTTGTCTGCTGATTCTTCTGATTAAAACGTCCAAGTGCTTATCCGCATCGGATACTCACTTTCTTCAAAAACATCGCATAGATGTTGTGTTGGAAGCATGTGTGCATAAATGCATACATAACCCATATCTATCAAAATCAAATAGAAAAGGATTTTATGGGCATTAAGAAAAATTAAGATAAGCCTGGAAACAAACACACTGATAACCAAAGATGAGATCAAAACGGTTCAGGCTTGATTTGGCTTGAATCTCGCAAATTTCAAGGCACAATGACTTCAATATCACAGAAACCCATGTTTCAAATCACTACAAATTATATACACATAAGATGTTGGAGAGGTTCCCTTGTGGCTTGGATACAACTCCTAAGCCTGTAAAAAATAACTAAATCATAAACTCAACAATTTAAAGAGAACAACATGATCATAATACAGGGACATGGAAACCGACCCTAGTTCTCACTTCCAGTAGTGCATGCAGGCCTTCGAGGGGGGAGCTGATGACGCGGTGTCCGCTGCAACGATCACATTCGAGTTTATGTCAGACGATAACCGTGCAGAATCGATTATATATTCAGTCATTATTTGGCCATAGATTCTGATACATGTCAGTTTCTTCGGCGAAAAATATAATCTGGGTACCTGCAGCTTAGGCCTCAGTGGTTCCACAGAAGCTCTTGTCATCTGGCCGTGGTTATGTCTGTTCATTTTTATTTTATAAATACTTTATGTTTTTTATACTGTCAAAACTTTTTTGTTCTTAATTTAAGAAGACATCACTGTGTGATGTGTTGTTGTTCATACTGTCATCTCATTGTCCAATTCAACTTCTAACAAATCCACCTTATACTCGAGCTCATACTGAAATATATGGTTATGAAACGTAATTAGTCTGTGAAGAAACTTGTGTCAACTGAAATATATGTGGCACTATGTTCCATCAACCTAAACACAGTGGATATTGATTGCAGCAGTTGGGCAAGGGGTGAAGATAAAGGCATCAGGCTGGTTATTGGAAAGCAAATCAAGCAATGGAACCAAAAATTCAAGATAGTACATTTGCGAGTAAATTTCTGGACATAAATGTTGCTATCTGAACCATGCACCTGTACTTTTGGTAGTTAGTAGTTACAGCTCCATAAAACTTCAAATATAATTTTAGTTGCAAGTGATACAAAAATGAATTAACAGATATTCAAAAAGAGAATCGTGCCATTCTCATTTACATTTATTCTTGATTCTCATTTACATTTAGATTTGAAAACCTTTCATCACTTGATTATATGGTCATATATTTTTGCTAAAGATAAAAAAATAAGCAATGCCAATTAAATCAAAGAACCGTGAGCCGTGCATGCATGATTATATACATGAGCCATGTAATCCAATTAAATGCTCCGTGTAATCTATTATACAAATTACCCATATGCAAAAAAAAAATACACATGTTGTAACCTTTAAACACGGAAATCAAACTACAACCTTAGGTATCAAATCGTACCTGAAGCAAAATGAAAATATGAACAACCAAAATACATGCAGTCCATGGATAAAAGTCTTTTTGTTAGCTATTTAGCTTATACGGTGATAAGCATTCTTCTTTGCAAAATGAAAATATGAACCAAAATACATGCAGTCCTTGCATATGTTGCAAGATTGTTAATATGAGTCGGTTGTTTATGATGGTAATCTTTCCTACATTTGCATACAATTGCAGACACTTGCTGCATCTGAAGTTTATAGCATATAAAATATGGGACATATACACTTTCCAAAAGCACAATCACAATTATTTATCAAATATTTAAAAAATCGCATAGAGTATTTGTTCCCAATAACTTACAATAGCCGTACTTGTTCTTGTAAGCCTCTATTTCATCAGGAAATGTCTGTCCTAGCTCTTTCAGTAGGTATTTCCGCAAATCTGTGAAACATATAACAAACTCCATAATTATTAAAATGTGCTAGCACACAGCAAAATAAAATGTACAACAATCTGCGAAAATTGGGAATGAGTTTCTACTAAAAAAATCAACAGTAAAGTTCTCTGTGCGAAACATTTGAACTCAGCAGTTACTGTACCCCCCTCAAGGAAATTACTAAAAAAACTCTACCCGACAAAAAATTGAAAGAAATTCAAACGAAAAAAAGCAAACGAAATAAACCCCCCCTCAAGGCAATTATTGTTGTCTTTACGGCATGAGTTTTTTTAGTTGGGTTCATCACAAATCAAACCAAATTGATTGTTTCAGTCCTAAAAGAGGCTTTAAAATATACTTCAAACTTCGTACAGTTGAAGTCAAAGATCTTGATAGCATTCTTTTATAAGCTAGATCATGCATGCGATCATTCGATGTGTCAAAAACTCCAGATTCTTTGCATATAGTGTTATTGCATCATATTATTACCTTTTCATTTTATCTGGTCGTCTCTCCCATAGCCCAAATACATTTTTCAGTACTCCTCACCGCGAAGTATCAGATCCGGTCATCTCTTCCATAGCCCAAAAGACATTTTTTTCTGTGGATCCAAAAAAATATCAAACAGAAACGAAGTGTAAAAAAATAAAATGAAATGTTTGCATGAAGGAAAATCTTCAACCCAGAACAATTATAAAAGGAAGTGTCTTTTTTTTATCTCTGACTGTCAAACCCTCAATGCTGATGATCGCACTTGAAAAGGAAGTGTCTTTTTTCCTCCGCATCGGATACTGCAGAGCTCCCAATCGGAATCGGGCTGATCCATCTCTGCAGAACTCCTAATCGAAATTGGGCGTGATCCATCTCAGCGACCAATCCGATCGCTCCGACCCCTCACCCTTACTGCCAAGCTTCGATCCAAGCAGGACAACCACCTCCCTCAGCTCCGATCTGAATTAGACCCTACGTTTCTTGAGAACTCGATTAATGAGCGGGCAGATTTATGAAGCACGCGGGCAGAGTTATCAACCGTGCCCGACCCCTCGCCTTCGGCCCGTTTTATGAAGATGGCAGATTAATGAGCTGACAGCACAACGTAGAAGCCGAGGCGTTTCTTGAGAACTTGATAAATGCTTAACCGTTGATTAATGAGCTGACACATATTTCAAGTAAAATAAAAGCCCTAAATTCTTAACCGTTGATTTTTCATGATCAAATCTCAACCGTCTTTTATCTTGTCCTAGTCAGCCCTAGGATTCAAAAAACGCTGTCAAATGTATAATAGATATATATATATATATATATATATATATATATATATATATATATATATATATATCTATCTATCTATCTATTATACATTTGATAGGGATTTTTGAATCCTAGGGCTGACTAGGACAAGATAAAAGACGGTTGAGATTTGATCATAAAAAATCAATGGTTGAGATTGGATTTTGTGAATTTTTTTGGGGGGAAATGCCTTGGGAACATAAACTTTGAAATTAGAAGTGCCTTGGGAAAGAATGTGAAAATTAAATTTGGGGGAAAAGTGCATTGGGAAAAATTGTGGAAATTAAATTTGGGGGAAAAAGTGCCTTGGAAACCTAAACTTTGAAATTAAAAGTGCCTGATTATGGAAAACCATAATCTATTAAATTAAACAAAATAAAAAATTTAGCGCAAAACAAATTTTTTACGCTAATTTGTTGTCCCGTGCCAAAGGCACGGGCGCCAAATTTGTTGTTCGACGTCGAATTTGTTGTTCGACGCCGAAAGCGCCTGCGCCGAATTTGTTGTTTCGCACCGAAGGTGCCTGTGCCGCTAAATATTTTTACGCTAATTTATTGTTCTGTTAAATTTTGGCTGTGAAAATAATTTTTGGGGAACAAAGATTTCGCGGGGGAAATAACATGTGCCCGCGCCGAAGGCGCCCATGCCACGCTAAATTTTTTTACAAAGATTTGTTATTCTGCGCCAAAGGCGCGGGCACCAAATTTGTTGTTCAACGCCAAATTTGTTGTTCCACACCGAAGATGCCTGCGTCGAAGATGCCCGTACCGCTAAATATTTTTACGCTAATATATTGTTCTATTAAATTTTGGCTGGGTAAATAATGTTAAATGAAGTGCCTTGGGAAATGTTAAATTTTCGGGGAACAAAGATTTCGCGAGGGAAATGTTAAATGAACCGTGCCCGCGGGCACGGGTTATGACTAGTATATATATATAACTTGTAACCTCATTCTCTATCTATCTAGGTCTGCCCCTATCTTCTACCTACCCTAGAGCTTCTATGTATTTGAGGCTGATTGACAAAAGCAAGACGAGATTACTTGGATGGTCTTCCTCCCTTCTTTCCACAGCGGGAAAGATTGAATTGGTCCGTAGTGTGATTTACGGCATGGTGAATTTCTGGTTGCAGGCTTACCACATCCCCTCTACGGTTATTAAATCCATTACCTCGGCATGCAGAAATTTTATTTGGGGGAAGCTAAAAATCTGGGCTTGGAAAGATTGCTGCCTGCCTAAGCGGGAAGGAGGCATCGGACTTAGGCAGCTTAAGGATCTAAATGCTGCTTCTGGCATTCGACTTACTTGGCGATTCCTTTCCTCGCAGGGTTTATGGGCCCTACATATGAGAAGGCAACATGTCAACTCTGCTAATAACTTCTTCAGCGCCCAACCTACTGCCTTTCAATCTGGTACAATGAAATTTATGTTTAGAAACCACTGTTTTTCTCAGAAATTAATCAAGCGGGTAGTTGGGGATGGATCTTCGACCTCTTTCTGGTATGACAACTGGCACCCTAATGGCCCTTTACATCTCCTTCAGCAACCTCCCCCGGGGGAAGAATCCAAACGCGTTAGAGACTATTGGTCTTCGGGCTCTTGGCGTGATGATCCGGCCATTGTGAACCTTCGGCCTGCTCTTCAACCTTTTTCTTTTAACAATCTTCCGGACTGCTGGAAGTGGCTTGAAGGGCCTCTGTTCTCCTATGCGTCGGCCTGGAAAGGGAGCCGTGAGTCCAGGCCTACTTATGTCTACCATGGGATTGTGTGGTTCAGTAAGCATGTGCCGAAGTTTGCTCTTTCTCTCCTTCGCGCCTTGCATGGTAAACTACCGACTCGGGATCTCCTTTTTAGGAGGGGGATTATCTCTGAGCAACGGTGTGTTCTTTGTGATGATGATATGATAGAATGCGGGGATCATCTATTCTTTGAATGTTCTTTCTCTAAATATATTCTCACTAGAGGTCTTCTCAAGCTTGGTTATACAGGAATTCCGCCTTCCACCCTTACTGGTGTTTGCGACTTGATCCATTCCAGATTCTTGAAGACTGAACCTCTTGGTATCCTGGCAAGAGCGGCACTTGCAGCTATGGTATGGCATATCTGGAAGCAGCGTAACATTCGTATCTTTGACTCTAAGTTCAAGAGTAAGATATTGCTTTTTGAGGACATTGTTGCTGATGTCACTATATCGCTTCGTGACCTGAATCTTGATGAGGCTCCTGATCTCACTCCCTTTGCCAACTGGGGTTTTTTTGGTTCCGGTCTAATGTAATTGGTCTCCCCTGTATTCTTTGAATTATTCTTGTAATTACTTTGTAACCTGGAGCAGTACTTAGTGGTAGAAGTTAGTCTGTATAGGGTGACGGCGCTTGTGCCCTATCCCCTGTCTCTCTTGCTTCTACTCTGCTAGGTAGTGATCCCATTTTTGTATATCTTTTTGGATTTTAATAAAGATTACTCTTAATCGTCAATATATATATATATATATATATATATATATATATATATATATATATATATATATATGAATATAATGGGTATTAAGTTGATTCTGTACATAAATGTAAGATAGCCAGTAACACATATTCATATATTTAATAACTATACAAACATATATTCATATATTTAAATATCAGTGTATTAAATTTGAGTATGTATGTAATATGTGTATAATATCGATTATGATATGTTAATTATCATTTTGACATATATATAATATATGGTATACGGGTTTGTGATATATCATCTGGTATTAATTTATATTACACTTATTATATGGTGTAATATACTAGTATACTTGTACATCTTATATCCGTGATAATAGGGTAGATTACCTATCATTACACTCCCAATAACTGTATAATTTATGGTATTACCATATCATATAATATACATACCCTAATGATTACAGTATATATAGTATTAGTATGGAATATAGCTGATATAAATGTATTAATTATATACTTATATACCATATATGCTTATGTTGATATAATATGTAATATGGTTATTTAGGTATCAATGACATATTATTATCATATCTACCGTGTAAACACATTTGATTAGTACGTTTGTATATTAGATATATATGGTAACTTATTAGTAACACATTGTATGTTGATCCATACAATATACTTAATATATTATATGCATTAAGTATATACGTTAATCACATGCTTGCGTAAAATGATCTTACAATGATTTCAATACATATATCATATGGTATTAGACTATTTAATATCTCTATCCGGATACCATTATGTTTATATCCAACCATAATACGTTATATAACAAGTATTTACTGTGCACAATTTAAATCATCCTTAAATACGTATTTATAACTTAAATATAGAAGGCAAATGTATCAGTTTGAATGGTATACCATGAATGTGGTGTTTGTATGAGTATGAGTTAAATTTGCATCAGTAAGGATCTGTATCTGTTTCTACATGAATATAATTGAACGGTTTACTTCATCGGAATGGATACGTAAAAGTTTGAATGTAAGCAATTTATACACCAAAATAAGGAAATGCATGTTTCTGTATCAAAAAAAGTATGATGCAAATTGGAAAGAGAACGGGTAAAATTAATCCGCAAGGACAACAAGTAAAATTATACCCCGTTGTGCTCGTCGGGTAAAAACGGTTACAGTTGATTAAATTACTCCATGCGCACAACAGGTAAAATTTAATAGTTGTGTAATGATAAAATTTGCTGAGTAATAATACGCATCTCTAACCATATTTATAACACGTTATAATGCAGGGGTAGTACTATTTTACGCAGAGATATTGCAGGTCAGTCGCTAGGTTTACACGGCGAGTAATTTTTTAGGGTAATTTCCCAATCTTATCTGATGTATGTACCATCTAGGCTAGTATAAGTGTAGCTTATATATGATATTAGAATTCATTGAGTCTACAAGAAATTAATATGTGTATTGGTGAATGTAGACTTATAGAGCATGCCATATGATAGGAATATGACCGAATTGTAATTTTGGACCATTTATATGGAGATAGGCAGATTGAGATAGAGTTTAGTGGCCATTCATGATGTTAATCTACTCCATAAAATTATACACTACAATTTGAAAACTGAGTCAATCTACTCTAATGGCTCAGAACATTATTGGTAACTATCCATACAAATATCTACGTTTATTTTAAATATTGATTAGAATATCTATTATACATTTGACAGCGATTTTTGAATCCTAGGGCTGACTAGGACAAGCTGACTAGGACAAACTGGTTGATAGAAAGACGGTCTGGATTTAATCTTGATGAATCGATGGTTGGGATTAAACTTTGGGATGACTGGTTTGTATTTTAACACATACTTCTTATATACGTGGGTCCCATTTGATATCAACTTGCTTCTTAAATCATTTTAACTCAGAAATTATCTCGGGGATAGCAACGGGCTTTTTGGGTAAGAGGCGCTTTTTGGGGAAGGGTAAGAGGCGCTTTTTGGGGGACAGTTCCCCAAAACTCAACATGCTCTTCTCTAAAGCAGAGAGGAATCTGATTTGTCCCAAGGAAATTAAATTTCGCAATGTGAAGAACCGTTTCCTTTGTCCCCAAAGCAGATCTGAAGGTCATTTGTTGGTGTTTACGAGTTCTTGCTTGCCGCAAGATACTGATCATCTCATCTGGCAAGCTTTTGCTGCAAGCATCAAGGTGAAGAAAAGGACTCTCTTGCTCTTCCCCAAAGCAGATCTGAAGATCATTTGTTGGTGTTTTCGAGTTCTTGCTTGCCACAAGATATTGATCATCTCATCTCGCAAGCTTTTGCCGCAAGCATCAAGGTGAAGAAAAGGACTCTCTTGCTCTTCCCCAAAGCAGATCTGAAGATCATTTGTTGGTGTTTCCGAGTTCTTGCTTGCCGCAAGATACTGATCATCTCGCAAGGTACTGATCATTTGTTCGTGTTTAATTCTTCTTTCTAGAACCAAAAGCTACATGATCATTTGCTCTTCCCCAAAGCAGCAAGGTGAAGAAGAGGAATCTCTTTTCTCTTCCCCAAAGCAGCAAGATCATTTCCCCAAGGGCTTCCCCGAGTTCTTGCTTGCCGCAGATCTGACGGTACGGATTCTCACAAGATCATTTGATTTGAAGGTACTGAGTCTTACTCCTTTCTCGCAAGGTCTGAGAGTGTTTGCTCATTCTCGCAGGAAGAAAGCAGCAATCATTCTCGCAGGCACGGGTTCTTGCTCTTCCCCAAATCAGCAAGGGCACGGGTTCTTGCTTGCCGAATATATGAAGGTATGGGTTCGTTTAATTCTTCTTATCTGAGCTTGCAAAGATTGCTTCCGATTTTCTTGGTGCAATGAACCCAGCTGGTGCAATGAACCCGGCTGATCCTAGGCTGAGAAGCTTCATATAATAAGTTGCACATTTGAGTTGCGAAACCAATACTTTTATATAGTACCATTTAGCAAATTCTCACTGGCATACAAACGTCTTTGTGAAGAAATAAAATTCTATTTACATTTCCAAAGGACTTCAAAGCAGTTAAATACTGATCTTATTGATGCAAATGCTCATTTCATTTTAAATGTAAGGTTTAGCAATCATGTTGTTATGGACATCAGTAATGAAATGACCAAATGTTTATATAGTAGAGTTTTGGCATGTGAATATGAGTGCTATCAGTTACATTTGTGATGGCATATACATCAGTACATTGTTCATAAACATTTTACAAAAGAAGTTGCTGGACATCATATTAGGAGAGCAAGAGTTCATGCATATTCATCAGCATTATCAATTTTAACTTATTAAAATTTAGTTTGTCACACTTTGTCTTTATCATGCATGTTCTTATTCTACAAATTTAGTTTGTTACATTTATGTTTCATTTTCTTGGTTGGATCTAATGCTTTACTGTTTTAGACATATGATTGTATCGTTTTGGCCCAGAAGCTTTTTAGACATCTGATTGTATGGTTTTGGCCAAGAATCCCAAATATCAATACACATTCAGCTTTCTCAGTCTGCATATTGGCCCAAAAGTAGTTTATCCAGTTTCTGACTGCACTATGAATTGAAATTTACTATGAACATACATGCACAAGTATATGGAGGCTTGCTATGTGAGATGATGGTGTTAACCCACAATCATTTACTTTTTCAGATACTGAGGGACATACATGTACTATCAGGACATAATTATAATGATTGTTTTCTTGCCTAACTTCTAGGAACTTAAGTTGAAACTCGGAGTGGTAATTTCATTTGTATAGAGACGAGGACAACCACTTTATGTTGCCAATCTGAGTGCATATTTGAAGTAGTTTACCTCCATGCTTCTTTGAGGGACAGTACTATTTGTTGAGTCATATTCTTCTCTGATCATTCAGAATGATTTGTAAGATGGAACGACTTATTCAATTGACAAATAAAAGGAATCATTAATTTTTGAACACATCCTCGATTTTGTTGTTAATATGAATTTTAGTAGGATGGATTCTTCTATTAGATGGATTCTTCTATTAGATTGCACGTGAAAAGATAACTTGAGCCCTCACTTGAAATATCAGACTACATTGGCTATAAAATTGACAACCTCTAGCCTTTTCTATGGCTACCATGTAACACATGTCCTGTAGGAGCTATGTATCAAAAGAAGTGCCAAAATTATATGACAATCTAGATCAAAATTTGGACTGACTTTCCATATATAGTTCTTTTTCCTAAACAATTGAGATTACAAATGTGTTCCCAAGACAACTCTTTTAAAAGCTTTTGTAAGTCACCGGTGTATCATCTGAACAGAAGAATGAGAACAAGTAACTAATTAGCAAGGGCAATAGAATAATCTTATTAAGCAAACCCGCTTCCAGATATTACCAAATTGTATTTCTTCTAGCCAGAGGCAGCTATTGCCAGTTCCTTTGCTCATGTCATTTGTGAAGTTGACCTACCATTTGACATTATGGCTGAAGCAACTTTTAAAGTTTGGGCACTCCCTGCTGCAAAATTCTGATCATTTTGTAATATTTATCTGCACATTTTGTTATGTTTATTGTTATTTTTGATTCAATATTCTTCTATATGCATGTATCTTGCCATGGTCCTAACAACAGTGTGAATTCAGTTAGGCTCAGTTCAAGCATTTTGAAATTCTTGAATTCATTGGGGATTTTGTTTCTTTTTTGGATATACAGCATCGATTCAGCATGAGATTTTATTGAGCATGACCAGATGCACAACGCAGAGTAATGTGAGTACAACTGATCTTTCTTACACTTAGAAGCCGAGTTGCTTATTGGACACTTCTATATGCAGGCGCATGGTTGGTGTCATTCATTGAGCTTTTCTTGGCACTGAAAATGGGCTTTGGCTGGTCGGCAACTCTGTACCCGCAATACTTTCGGTTGTTTATGTACTGATGTGTAGCATTAGCTCTAAAATTAAATTATATATAGTTGTTGATTGTCTATTCCAACTTCTGAGTAGTATTATTGAATTTATTGTTGCTAAAAAAGCTATACATGGTGCAAGCTATGGCATAAATTATTCTGTATTATATAATTGATCTAGATCTAGGTTCTATGTGAGACCATCTCAAAAGGCACGTGCGATGTTATCTATTTTATAGAATCCCAATATAAGGCCACATTCCCAGAAACTGAATGGATTTCCATCTTATACAAAGGAGAAGTAAAGAGCAAGGACAGCAGCACGATGTTATTGATTTTTAAGAATCTCAATACAAGTCCACATGCCCAGAAATGCAGAGTTTAAGGTAGGGATACTTGGAAAATTTTGCCACCAAATGGTTGCATTCTCTTCTGATTAGACATAGTTTTGTCGAAGCACTGCAGGCCTAAGAATTGGCTCAAACATTAGGCCAAGTTCCTATGAAAATTGCGAGCACCTGCTATCACAAAGTTATCATTATATCAAACACAAGCAAACTCCACAATCTCTTGCTTTCAATCTTTACAATCACCAGCACCAAAAACAATGTTGACAAAACCTCTCAACAAAAAGCAAAGCAAAGCTGCTTTCGCTCATCAACAAACTTACTCACAAAGTAAACACAAAAAGAAAAAATAAATCAAGAACAATCGATCGATCAAGTGGACTTCAAGTCATGAAGCATAGAGTCCCACCTTATCTCAATCTCAACACCACTGCCCCAAAACTCATTGCCATCACCGCCGCCGCCCCCCCCCCCCAAAGTCATGAAACATCGATCGATGGGTTTTCTGTAGATGGCTAAGATTTAATTTTGAGGAATGAACGGTTGAGATGAGTTTTTGATAGAATTTTGGGGGAAAGACATAAATTTTGGTCGAAAAGAACATTGGGGAAAATGAAAATTTTTGAAACTTGGAAACCCATTACTGGGCATATGAAATAACCAGTGGCCAGCTGGGTCACGACTCTCAACGAATTCGGTATGGTTTTGGATTCGCTATGTGAGGCGGCGACCAGAACCTGACGAGTCGATGGATAGTTGTAAGCACTTTTTAGGATACATGTCGAAATCTTGCATGAGTTGTCCCTGGCGGTTGCATTTGCGCGGCTTCACGTGGGTGGGGGATGAAAAGTGAATTTTAATTATTTATTTAAATTCTCTTTAGATAGTTGTCTCGCAATCTCAACAATATGGATCATGGGTTGGAGAAAGCATTTCAAGTGCCTTTATTTCATATGCCTAACATATATTGCATTACGGCTAAAAAATGCAAACGACTTAGTAATCTATTTACGTATCCCATATTTCTAAAGGCCCCGCGTTGAAGGCGTCCACGCGTTCGCGCTGAAGGCGGGAAATAATTTTTTGGGGAGAAGGTGCCCGGGCTGAAGGCGCCCGCTAAATTTTTGCTCGTCTAAATTTTGTAGGGGGAATAATTTTGGGTTGAACAAAGATTTTGAGGGGATATCTTAAATTCGGCGCCTACGCCGAATGCGTCCGCTAAATTTGTGTTCGTCTAAATTTTGTAGGGGGAATAATTTTTGGGTTGAACAAAGATTTTGAGGTGATATCTTAAATGAACCGTGCCTGAGGGCACGGGTTATGACTATCTATTATACATTTGACAGTGTTTTTTGAATTATATGGCTGGCTGGGACAAGATAAAGAGTGGCTGAGATTTGATCTTGGTAAATCAATGGTTGAGATTGGATTTTGTGAAATTTTTTGGGAGAAAATGCACTGGGAACATAAACTTTGAAATTAAAAGTGCCTTGGAAAGAGTGCTGAAATTAAATTTAGGGAAAAAGTGCCTTGGAAATCTAAACTTTGAAATTAAAAGTGTCTTGGGAAAGATTGTGGAGAATCATAATCGATTAAATTAAACAAAATAAAAAATTTAGCGTAAAACAATTTAGCAGAGCAACAAATTAGCGTAAAAATTCCCTGATGTTTGTTGTTCCGACGCCTGCGCTAAATTTTTTATGCTAATTTGGTGTCCCTTGTCGAAGGCGCGGGCGTCAAATTTGTTGTTCGACGTCGAATTTGTTGTTCCGCACCGAAGGCGCCTGCGCCGAATTTGTTGTTCCGTACCGAAGGTGCACGTGCCGCTAAATATTTTTACGCTAATTTATTGTTTTGTTAAATTTTGGATGTGGAAATAATTTTCGGGAAACAAATATTTCGCGGGGGAAATAACATGCGCCCACGCCGCGCTAATTTTTTTACAAAGATTTGTTGTTCTGCACCGAAGGCACGGACACCAAATTTGTTGTTCGACGCCGAATTTGTTGTTCCACGCTGAAGACGCCTGCGTCGAAGGTGCCCGTGCCGCTAAATATTTTTACGCTAATATATTGTTCTGTTAAATTTTGGCTGTGTAAATAATTTTTTGGGGAACAAATATTTCGCGCGGAAAATGTTAAATGATCCGTGCCCGCGGGCACGGGTTTTGACTAGTACAAAGATAACATACCACTGGACAATTATTGGTAGTAACATTATATGAATCCATCTTGCTATTATGTATACCCTTGTATATTCTAATTATATTAAAAACTATCCTCGGTTTATCCTAAGCTATGGTTAAACGGACAATAGATCCTACGAGAATTCAATATGTCATATGTATTTGTATGGGAAAACACTTGGATTATGTCACACTCTTATTTTACTTAAATATATGATGTACTCGTAGATGTGATATGTAAGTTGGGTAATATTGTTAGATAGATCTGGAATATTCTAATGATGAAATCTGGAATGCTCTAATTTGGTATTATTAGTGTGCGGATTAATAGGGATTGGTCACTATATTATGATACAATTACCAAATAATATGTATACTCCTTGTTCATGTTAACATTTTGTAATTACATATCAGAGCAAGTTATGAGTATAGTATTAATAATCAGATTATATCCAGATCTGGTTATGGACATTTTGTTGATAAATAAAGATACGTATCACTTATTGATATTATACCATTAGTGCAATCATAGATAATATATAGTTTACCAGATTGATGTTTATCTTATACCATCATGGTTATCCCATATAATTGATAATATATTATAACACGATTAGGTAATATCTGATAAGTCATTATATATAGCAATTTATACTTATATTTGTCATAATATTATTAATACGATATATCATAATTAATTACCTAATATAATTATCATGGTATATATATCATACTAGTATTAATATCTTAAACAATAATGGTATAATTGTACATAAAATTACATGTATGGATATATTTACTAGGTAATTTTAATATCTATTATAAATATTAATATGTACTGGTATGATATCTGATATACTAATAGGTACCCCCCCCAATTAATATTATACGGTAATTGAGATATCAGCTAATTATTAATAATCTATTGAATTAAATGGTGATATTGTTTGTAATCATAGCGATTCAATAGGCTTAACAATATAGATATAAAAGATATCACATGTCTTATATCATAATGATATCTTAATATTAACTATGTTCACGGTACTATAGACTAGTTAATATTAATATATCCAGTCAAATTCATATTATTATGGCTTATAGGTACTTATACCATATGCCTAATAATCACATTATTATCATGTAATATAAGTAATTATCTACAAGCATGTTTATATTATCACTTCATTTCTAAATGGAAGGTGAAGGGAGAGTGTGTTACACAACAAACATGCTCAGTACGATTGAGTTCTTCTTCTTCCCCAAATTAGAAATGAAGTCTCCTTTTTCTGCCTGTGACTGCTCGTCTTCCCCCTTGGCGTGTGTCCCATTTTTGGTTGAAAATCCATAAGTAATACAGTCATAATTAGCTATGTTATGGATTGGTATATTTATCCTTGACTAGGAGAAGTGATATTTCAAACCTTCAATATAACCCATCTCTAACCGTGGTTGATAGTCAAGCACATAATCATGGAATTGATTATTCCCATTCATATCAATAAGCTATGCAGTCAGGCTATCAAATATCACAATAATCATAACATGGTTACCACATATAAAATCAGGAAGTACATATTGATATCCCAAAACCCTGTTCATATTACACCAATACCATACATTAATATATATGGATATAGTATCATTTAGGCGAAACCAAGTTATTATATGCAGTTAGTATTGGATATATCTGAGACTATAACTGTTGTAGATATAATAAGGTATACCTACGTAATTGTATCCATAGTACAATGGTGACACTTTAGTATTATTCCCTTTAATAGAGTTTTAATACATATCACTACATATTGATATACTTGGAATGGAGCCTGACAAGCCGCGGCATTACACCAAGCGTGAAAAGAAAATACACAATAAGCAGGCCACTGCGAATGCTCGGATCATACATCACATATATTCATAGAAAAAGAAAGCAACACATTCAGCCATCATAGATCATATATATATATATGAATATGATAGTGTAATTCATGGTAGTGTTGATCCATGTGCGGATTTTTGTGTTTCACTCAGGTATGAGTGGGGCGAGAAGCCCGCCAGTGTGACCTAAAAGCTCGCCATGCCAATGACCAGCTCGCCTACCCTCAATTAATGCCGGGGGTTAAGGGCAAGAATTGATGGCCGCCACTCGCATCTCATTAATGCTCCTGACACCTCCTGATACCATTAATGTGGATATTTTATACAATCCTCGTACAGATATAGAAGATGGTAATACGATATGCATAGTTGAGACAATTCGTGAATTATATGTACGTCATTATAATATTGGTAACTTGGTATGGTGTATCCTGGATTATATTTGGTATTCAAATATATAATATTTTATCAGGTATTATATATCAGTATTACTAAATATTACATGTTGTATCTTGTATATAAATCATACAATATACCCAATTCAAGTATTTGCCTAACTCAATGATAATTCGTGGATATCTCAAATAATGGAATAACTTATATCTCCCAGAAATTTAATAGATATCTAATGGGTATATGTTAGTGTATCGACAAGTATACTCTAAGTACGTGTACCATAGCTACTATATAATCCTCAATATGAGTATATTATATACCTGATATGGTGTACATGGACATAATATGTATTGTTTACATATCTTTATACCATATTAAATAAACAGGATAATATAGTATAACATATGTATACAATAACCTCTACCCATGAAAATGATGCACACTATGCTTATAGTACCACAGAATAGGTAACATACATTTATATATAATTATCATTGGCTAATAGATGATCATACATGTATATACCATAACGTGGTATCATTATATTTTTAAGGTACATGTTATATCTTAATCGTGTATATGGAGATAATTGGATATCCTATTAGTAAATAGGTACCATGTCTATACTAAATAAATGGATATACCAGGATATCATTTTGAATACTCATATATAGCTCTGTGTATTTCTTGTAGCTGTGCTATAATCTTATTAATTAACTGTATAGGAGTACCTCCGTTAATTACAGAAAGTGGAGATAAATATGCATGGGGGTCTTATTAATTAAGATATGGTATAAATGGGTACTGATCAGGGAAAGACTACTCTGCTGACCCCCATGCATATTTATCTCCACTTTCTGTAATTAACGGAGGTACTCCTATACAGTTAATTAATAAGACTATGGCACATCTACAAGAAATACACAGATCTATATATGAGTATTCAAAATGATATCCTGGTAAATCCATTTATTTAGTATAGACATGGTACATATTTACGAATAGGATATCCAATTATCTCCATATACACGGTTAAGATATAACATGTACCTTAAAATATATTTTTGGAAGGAAATGTGTTGCAAAACTCAAGGTTTTGAAAACTGAAAACTCTCTCCCCCCCTCTCTTCCCAAAAAATCTGCATGGAATCAGCACAATTTGCTGGGAGTTGAAGAGGCCAGGCTCAAAATTCACAGATTTAATGAGAAATTTGCTATCAACTACTCACAATTTCATGCAAATATGTAACATTCTGTGTGAGCGGGTACTGGAGTTATAATTACCATTAAACTCCATGTTAACTGAAAGCGTGGACTGGCAGTTGTATACATATTCCACTTTATGTATATCATGGACTACGGGATTAGAAATACTATTCACGATATTGCTAGTATACCAATATAAAATGTGATCATATTACGCCACGATAATTTATGAACTAGGATTAACCATTCATTAGAAGTGTGTCATAAATTGAAGACGAATATCCAATATTTAATATCCAGTGAATATCCAACAGCCGGGGGATTATATCTCATAGTTCTTTGTTCAGGACTTTGTCGGCCGAGTTAGGTCTAAGTTATAACTGTAAATCAATAACATGTACTGGACTCATTAGCTTAATTCAAAATTTCAAAAGCATAAGGTATAAAAATCTAACCTGATCAGACGTCTGGTTCTCTTCAATTTAGCAAGATCACCAGAAGTATTCGTCCTACATGAATAGTTCTTCAAGTTACATACAGATTTAGTAGTAGCAACTATTACCGGTGTCAGTGTTCAATTTTATTATAACCTTTAGCTACCAATCTTGGCTGGTTTCTAATGACATTACCAGATTCATCATGTTTATTTTTAAACAACCATTTTGTGCCAACTACAGGATAATCAATGGGTCTTGGTACTAGTTTCCAAACATTATTTCTAACAAATTGGTTTAATTCATCTTGCATGGCCAAAACCCAGATTTCCTCTTCTAATGCAGTTTCTATATTTTGAGGCTCTATTTTAGAAATTAAATATCCATAAAACATAGAGCGCAAAGATTTCTAAAAGAGGAATGAGTACTCATACCTGCCGTAGGCTCACCGATAATCAGGTCTGATGGGTTATTTGGATTAAATCTCAGCTCTCCTCTGGTAACTGATTCTTCCTGAATTTATTGTGTGCCAATTTCCTCATGGATTTTAGGTTGCTCTTCATTGTTCGTTGGACTGATTTCTTGTGGTACATTTTCCTCTTCTTTGTTCTCCCTGTAATCCAATGACACGTTTTTCATATTCATCAAATTGAACATGTATACATTCAATAATAGTTAAGGTGGCTTATTATATATCCTGTATGCTCTGCTCCTTGTTGAATATCCCCTAACTGTAATATGTTACAATAATGTGATTTATTAGCGATAGTCCTGGGACCTTAATTATTACGTGGTATACCTACAATCATGAACATCCGCAATTAATCTGATATACCTGGGGGTATACTGATTATAAATGCACTAACAATCATTATATATCCCTTGCTGATATAAGGATATGCTATAGCAAAATGAGCCATTAGTATAGTTGATATAGGATATCATTATGTAAAATTACCTGATACTGTGTGCTTATTGGTAAGAGCATGGCCATAGTGCATATCCAAATTTGATACACATCTTGAGTAAGGAGATATACTACCACTGTATATACATGTAACTAATATAACCATAATATGTTAAGACATCATACCTTTATCTAAATAGTATATAAACCCAATAACATGGCGAATAAATATCCTAGCCCAAGTATAATATTGGTAATAATTATATCGGATATTTGAATTATAAGTGATATAACTGTATTTCCAGTTGATATAGGATATAGACCCTACGTGATATGATAGTTATATGACCTGGTAACATGGAGTAATTAAGTCTGATACGGATATGCCAAACTTTATATTATCATTAATATATACCATAGGCTAACATAGATATTATATACTATCTATGATGTAAATATAGTAACTATATTTAATCTAGTACATATTACCCATGAATATTGATAATTAGTTAATATTACACATTATAATTATATAATCCCTACATGTTATTTACAATCCGGTATGATATAGCTGATAGCATAATATTATCAGTATGTATACATGGTATTACTATATCATAAGAATACCATGGTAGTATATATGCGTGTATAGGTAACACATACTATCCATGATACGTGGCATATTAAGTTATATCCCACATTACAGTTATTTAATGGTATGAAGATATTAATCATATTAAATGGGTATCATTTAGTCATTAATATATACTCAAATACTAAAATATACAGATCTGGTTATAGTACTTATAACTCGTATTACTGTACATATATTGGGGGTAGCTATATTGCATAACTTAATCATGATTTAATTGTATAATTCGATCGATATAAATGTCAGTAATATTAATTTCTCCATGTACGGTGGTTACCTATGCAGAGATTCTATGACATAATATTTGTGACTATGTACTCATATCATTAGCAAGTTGTAATATATATGATCCACACTTACCTGACTAAATACCATGATATATTCACAGTCCTGATATTTCACTGTACAAATGCTGGTAAAATTACAGATACGGAATAGAGCAATTGTATACTTGTATGTAGTCGATAATGGCAATTTTATCAATATTTCCAAATTAACGGTCATAATAGCAATTATGATGTTAATCTAGTATACGTGTTATGCTCAATGGTATTTTATTCATTGATATACATGCATATTGATTTGAAAATATTGACAACATTAGGGATATAAGTACATAAATATACGGATATAAATCATTTGTTCATATGTTATATCACTAGCCCATGCTGGAGTACTACAATTATGATGATATAGATGCTTCAAGTATTTGACTATATTTGGCAAGAATGTGATAGAAACAGATAAAAACAGAAAATAAAGAATAAAAAAGAAAAAAGAAAAAAGAAGAATGCAAAAATTATCGCGAGGTAGGGATATGAGCTAGACTCAAGGGTTCGAAAGGTCCTAAAATTAACAAGCACGTTGCCTCCTCGGCAACGGCGCCATAAAGCTTGACGTCCCCCGGTTTTCGAATCATGTAGAGTGCAATTTGATGGGGGATACCAGATACACGCATATATACTACAGGTGTGCCGTGAATGCTGCTTTCGCCCGCTCCGCATTCGACGAGAGCACAGCTCAACGCCGTTGGATCGCAGATGGGTGGCCAGTATTCGACAGTGTCGCTCCGCGTCTGAGCCGCTTGATTGAGAGGGATTTCTCCAGGATTACGCCACGTGGCAAGCCGGTTGGGCGATGCTGTATTTACGGCGTATTGAGGCGTATTTCAACTGTATTTATCCATAAAATAGTATTCTGCATTCAAAAATTCATAGTAATTAGTACAGATCTCATAAAAATACAAATAAATAGTCGTTGAAATCGTGAGATCGAGATCTAGCTTGAAAAATATAAAAAGGTAGAAATACTCAATAAAATTCATATTTTGTGCACAATCAATGGTTTGCTCTAATAAATGATGTTATACAAAATACGAATGTATTAGAGACCAATTTAGTATCATATACACACAAAATGGTGCTAGATAAGGGGTTAATTATGCAATATTCACCCCGAATCATACCCCCAAGTAGCGATTTGCTGGTCCCTAGCAAAAAGAGCGATTAAATTGAATGATTAATAAAACAATAAATTCTATCAATCACTTATGGCATGACTCAATAATACGCTTTCCAACATGATTTAGACTCTCAATATACACAATCCATGAATAAGATCAACCCATGATATTTTCTCTAATTTAATTTGAATAAATAACATGCGAGCATCGTTTTGCACAAGCGAAAGTATAACTCGTCGTTATATTCTAGTTTTCTCATTTCCAAGGAATTGGCATCTCAAAAAGATCGTTCAAATCATGGGTATTGAAGTTGCTTAGTTTATTCACCATTTCTTTTTTGGTTTTTTTCTTTTCTTTTGACGACTTAGAATGATCCATGTTGGAGCGTTCAGTTAATGATTCCTACACCAGACGACATTCAGACATTAGGCTTAGAATAGCCCCTCGAACTTAATACTCGGATCATCTAAGTTTTATTTTCTCTCTTTTTGAATGCACTCCCCATTCATCCATTTTTCGACGCGAATCTCCAGTACTTCCTGAGGCACGAAGACCTGGCTAATCAATGAACTCAAGGGAACGATGCATTTTTTCTTTTTCACTTTTTTTCGTAAGCAACTCAACACCCATAAATCAAACATAAACATCAATAACAAAGTCCAAATTCCTCTTCAACTTGAAGACAGTTCTAATAAATCGTGTATACTTAAGCTTTTGCATCACAATAGCATGCATGAAATAATTTCAAACTATTTCGTGATATTAATCATGGCAATTGAAAGTTTTCATAAATAGCATATTAATAGTAATTCCATGAAGAGAAAATTAATTAATTCAGGCCATAAACGATTTTTAGAATTCGATCAATGCATAATCATCCACATTTGTGGAATGTGAAGGAGTTTTAAATGATGAGAATTGGTGATTTATTCTTTTCTCTTGCTTTATTTAAAAAAATCCTAAGGCCTTACAACTCTCCCCGACTAAATATGGACATTGTCCTCAAAGTCGAAAGGGGTATGAGTTTATTCAAAAGCAAGCATCCTAAAAAGCATAAAAAGTCTACGCTAATGAAAAGAACACACCTGGTCAAATGGCACATCACAGATATTTAATGGTTGAGGAAGTTGTTCTATCTGCTCCTTACGCTCCTCGGCGAGTAGTCTTTCTTCACTAACTAAACTGGATCCCAGCAACGTAACTCTAAGCATCTCTATAAAGTAGTTAACTAGATCCTGCAAGAGATGAGTCACGTCAATCCAATTTAGTCTTAAATTCTTTTCAATAAAAATATTCCAAATGTAGTCATCAAAGTATGTAAAATAAAGTAAAGCATGTTGATGACTACTCCCTGAAAACTGTGCACTGCTCTCTGTATGATGCTCAGTCATTGGGAAGAGGGATAAATGATTTTGGGAAAAAAATTGGGGGAAAGAGTGGTTCGGGCTCCATAGCAATAATCTATAAACACATGTCACTAGCTGTCTCCTCCTCCTGTTCATCCAAAATTGCTAGATCATCATCTCCTTTGCACCCACTTCCTACCATGTTGATATTTTTATTTGTAACTTCATCGTGACATGGCTCGCTCGATATACCTGCAATAGAAGATGAACTCATATTAGATTCTTGAAATTGAATTTCAAAAGAATTATTTTCTTCTAAGCAAGTGGTAATCAGAGTAATATTTTCAATGGATTGCTGAATTTGCCGACTTCGAGTAAGGAAGTTTTCTTGGAATTGATGGGATGTAGCCTCCTATGTCTGAATGAGCAAATAAACTTCATCTTTCAAGGGTTGCAATGGTACGTCTACGCTTTGCTCTCCTTGATCAAGGCATGAAGGCTCCGTTGAATCACGCTCTGAAGTCTCGTTAATGGCCTGATCATTCTCATCTAAAGACTCCATGTATTTCCACGCCTCTGTTGGCGCATGACACCCAAAAATTCCTGTAGCTGTGGTCGCAGTCCAAATTGGAAGGACTCCATAAGCTCTTTCTTTGTGTACCCATGCTGCGGATAGCTCGATACTATGTCTGTGAACTTCCTCTAGGCCTGAAAGAAAGTTTCACAATCTGTCTGATTAAAATTAATGATATTGAGCTTCTCCATCCTATGCTTGTATGCAACATCGTACTCTGCATCATACCAATTTTTTGTGCAATAGAAATCATGTATTCCATTTTTTTGAATTTTTTAAAGAGAAAACAATACAAAAAAACTTATAAAAATCCTAAACTATAAGATGGAAGGATCTCACCGAATGTTCCTCTATACGAACTGAAATCATAGATTACAAGTACCGTTGTCCCCGACGACGATGCCAAAAACTTGACTCGTCTCAAAATGTGTGAGCGCTACTCCCAAGTGTAGGAGATCGAACAAGTGATAACCCTGATGAGTCCAGGTATCGTATCCACAGGATAACTGACCTGCAAGACCACGAACTTCAGTTTATAAAGAGTACTAAAACAATAATAACCAACCACCTAAGGATAAGGTATCGATGATTTTAAATAATAAAAGAGAATCCTACGATAATTACTGTGAGTTCGATATAGGGTACTAATATGGAGAGTATGTGTTGGTTGTGATTCCGTTAGGGTATATGCAATCAATGATTATTAATATCTTTTCTATAACTCAATGTTTTGTCGGCTAGGGCACGAGAACGTCGGAAAATATGGCGATAAAACGCATAAAAACGTGCCAAAGAGTAATCACGTATAATGACGATTTCATGAAGAAAATACGCACAAGTGCCCTCTCGGGTCATGATACATCCTCTCGGATCGCATCACGAATAAGTCTTACTCAAATCATATTCAATTCAAGCATGTCCACGTCTCCAGTATAACATATCCAAACACGATATATGTAGAAATCGACAAAATACGTGATTATAACATGAAGTTAGGGCGAAAAAATATTGAAATCAAAGAATACGACACCTTAACTACATCAGAACCAACACATATGAAGATTAATCACGCATGGAGAGGAAAGTTTCAGTATTCATAGACAAATACATCACCAATCACTCAAAATACATGAATAATACTTCAAAACAAGCCAAATACGTGAAATACAAGGCTAAAATTAGGGAATTTATCACCAATTCTCTCCAAATAGACCCAACTCTCCTTCAGATGATAGCTCTGGCCTCTGTCTCCAGGGCCTCTAAATTTCGCATCAAAATACGGCTCCTAGAGCCCCAAATATGCAAGAATACCCCCAAAACCCTAAAATACGTATATATAGGAGCATTGCGGGTTTAAGTTGTCTAACAGGTTCGAAACCTGCATCCTATTCGTTTAAAAATCCAAATTCAAAACCGCTGAAAGTTGTCGATCGTCGATCCGAGCGGGATTTAACGTACGTGCGCCACGTGTCCCCGTTAAACGGATCCACGCCTCATGCCCGCTCCGTTTTCTTTGATCCGAACTCGATTCAGAGTTAATTTGTACCGTTCGATCACACATCAATGGTGCAAAAGGAGCCACGTCGCCCATATGCTGGATGAGTCCGATGCAAACTCGGGTTGCGCCTGGTCCGTCAGATGAATGATAAAAGGCAGAGATTACGCCGCGTCGTTGCTTTCTGCGTCCGTTTTATGAAGATCGGTTGGCACTGAGCTTGCCCCGTGTCCCATGAATGCTGCTTTCACCCGCTCCGCATTCGACAAGAGCACAGCTCCACGCCGTTGGATCGCAGATGGGTGGCCAGTATTCGGTCGTGTCGCTCCGCGTCTGAGCCGCTTGTTTGAGCGGGCTTTCTCCAGGATTGCGCCACATAGCGAGGCGGTTGGGCGGTGCTGTATTTACGACCGTATATGAGGCATATTTCGACCGTATTTCTCCATTAAAATAGTATTTTGCATTAAAAAATTCACAGTAATTAGCACAGATCTCAGAAAATTACAAATAAATAGTCGTTAGAATCGTGAGATCGAGATCTAGCAATGAAAAATATAAAAAAGGCAGAAATACTCAATAAAATTCATATTTTGTGCACAAATCAATGGTTTGCTCTAATAAATGATGTTATAAAAAAAGAATGTATTAGAGACCAATTAAGCATCATATATACACAAAATGGTGCTAAATAAGGGTTAATTATGCAATATTCACCCCGAATCACCTGACAAAGTGGGTACACGTCTTCCCTGAGAAAGTTGACTGCATGATGTCTGACGAGACAGGCGGTGTGGTTCCCCTGGTAAATCTGGCCGTTATGTACATGGGGCAGACCCAATGGTAATGATTTGGAGAGGAAAAGGTGTTTCATCCGCCTGCAATCATGCTGGTATGATTGCATGGGCTGATCTTTGCTAGGCGGGCAAGTGACTCGAATCGTGGAGTTGAACAGAGAAACCTCAGGGAGGGTCATGTCATAGAAGCCACCATTGAGGGGCTACCCTGATGGAGGTCATCCCAGAGGAGTCGAGATGCTGAAGGATTTGAACTCGTGGGGCCAACATTGCTATGCTACGATGTTAAGGGAACATGCTGACTCCCATCTAGGTCTGGTCATACTCGTCTCGGAAGATTGTGTGATCTACAAAGGATGCATGTGGTACCTGGCAAGGCCCATCTGTCTAGCTCAACCAAGCTCATCTGTTGGTGGGCCCCTGCTGGAATAGCATCTACAACGACCCCTCGTCTTTGGCCTTGACTGGACCGACCAAAGCTGCATCCTGAGGTCGCGCATGGAGAGGCGAGGAGACAAATCTATAGAGGAGACTGGAAAGACACGAGACTTTGTTCAACCTTGCTTTAGCATTACACCCGAGTCGACGGGATGACACATAAGAATGCTACCCGAATCATTCTATGTCGATGCATCGCACCTCCACTGGGGCTGAAGTGATTGGCTTGATATGACCGCTTCTCTTTCCTAGAACCCAAAGAGATGAAGCCAGTTCCTTGGGAAAATGCATTTGCCATGTGTCAGGGTCTGGTTCGTGAGGATTTATGACGCACATGCGTCGTTCAATTATTGGATCTGAACGGTTGTGATCGATTCTCGTTTGGAGAGATCAGACGGATGTGCTCTCCCTCTGCCTTTTCATACACATGTAGGTAAAAAGGAGAGGAGAGGCCATTAATCTCCACACCTTCATTTGGAAAGTCATTGTTTGTCTTCATTGCTACATTCTCGAATCTTTTGATTTCTAATGTGTTTGCCATCTTAGCCAGAGAAAGCAGTTTCCTTTTCGATCCCTCTCCTTTTTGTCCTTGCTTCTTCATCGAAGTCATGGCAGAGACCGTCGATCCCGATCAAGAAACAATCGTCACCATCGGAATCGTTAACCTTTCAGATATAGGATGGATGATAGCCAACGTGGAGCTAATGTGCTTAGGCGAAGAAGGGTTCCTGTCTTAGGCAGGCGTGGTAGACTTGTAGCAAATACTAAAGAAATATGCAATCCATTCCTTGGTGGTATTGTAGTTTCCTAGCGAATTGAAGGGGACCCCTGACTGACCTCCTCTTGGGGTAATTGAACTGAGCAGTGTGCATCGAGAGGCGAGAGTATGCCTTTTATTCAACCGTCTATTGCAGAGGTTCTTGTACATTTCCAATCGGGCGATATGTAAAGTAGTGCCTAATATATCCATGGCCCTAATCAATTCTGCCACCATGTTTGCCATCAATGATAATGGCTGGCTGGCTGTGGAGCTCACATACGGCATGTTTGAGATATAGAAGAACTCAACTACCCAATATTACCTCAGATGCTGCTTCTTAGGATCTTCGAGGAGACAACTTCGTCCCACAAACACTAGAAGGAGAGGTGGTTTTGGGCCACTGGACATTAGGAATGTGACAGAGGGTGACCCAATGCCCCTAATGAATGGGTCCCACATCAGTTCAGGTGGTCGTGCAAATGGGAGCTTGATGTCATCCAAGGTAGGGGCATGATGCATAAGATGGCGTGGTAATTTGGGTTGGCTGCCTAGCCTCCTACTTCCAGGTCGCATGATGTGTTGCTGTCCGAGGGGGCGAGTCGCATGCAGGAAGACATGCCTACGGAGCAAGGTAAAGAGCTCGTCGAGGCCCCTCCCATTACTAGTGCATAGCGGCTCAGGGGTTGGCAACTTGAAACTTTTTGCTCGGTTGCTAAACTCTCTCTATTTTCCTTTTTGTAGAGGCAGGTTGTTCCGATTTGCCTCCTGATTGGAGGAAGAAAGTCATGACACTGCTTGACGGGGAAAAAACAAAGACCAAGGCCTAACCCTCCTCCAGGACATAGCCCATGGTTGCCCCTGCCCTGAAGATGTGTGATCAAGTGGGGGGGGGGGGTTTGAGGCCTCAAGCCAGGGCGATCTCCACCGTCGACCTTACAATTTCCTTTCTTGGGGGATTTGCCTCAGCTCTGGAAGGTAGAACTAGTGCAGTGTGAGCTGTTTTGTTAAGTTATGTAAAGCTAGAGTGTGGTGATGATAATGCATCCCTTTATACCATGAGAGGGAAGAGAATGGAGAGGGAACATGTGGCTTACCAGCTAGTGCATGTGGGGTTTGTACCTATAGAGACCCCTAAATCTCAACAACACGAGGGGTCTATCCATCCTGAGATCGTCAAGCCACCCAAGAAGAAAACTAAGGAGCTTCCTACCAAGCAAGGGGCTGGCCAAGATTTGAGCTCGGTACAAATTGAGGGAGAACCAATTATTGACTGTGAAATTGACAAAGATTCGGAGGAGGAGATGCGACCAATCTGGAAGAATCTGCTTGGTCTCACGGTCTAGGAGACCGAATGGGAGGAATGCCTCACAGACATCCCGAGGAAGGATTTTCTATTGGAAATGTCATAGGTAAGTCGGATAATTTCTTCATTGTGGAATGTAGTAGAGCTTCAGGCTTGGGCCCTGGCCTTATTTCACCATTTACACAGGCTCAAGAGGTAGCAGGCCATCTTTACCATAGTCATTACAGGTGAAAACAGCATGCCCAGGCCCTCAAGCATGAGATCTAGTCGATGCAGGAGCAGGCCGCGACAGTAGCAGATGTGGACATCCTTCGTACTTAGGTTTGGTTTGTAGAGGACGAGCTCAAAAGTCATAGGGTGAAGAATTAAGTTCTCAGCACACAAGTTCGTTCGGCTAGGGAGGAGCTTGAGAAACAAGGGGTGGAGCTGCAATGGCTATAGACATAAAGGCTAAGATGATAAGGCATACTAAGCTGGCCCTCTCCTTAAGCTCACAACTCCAAGAGATAGAGGCTCAATTTGCAGCAAGCCAAGGAGGGAAAGGCTAAGATCCAAAGGAGATGGCAGTGAATCTGTTAAGGCCTTCGCTCACTTTAACCAAGAGAAGATAACCAGGCTGCCACCCTATGGAGAGACCTAGAGAATCTGTAGGTGGATCTCTAATGATTACATCAGGTGGATGCTGAGCTTACAATGGATATCAAGGAGTTAGCTGATGCCTTGGCTCGTCTCAAGCAAGATCATGTTGGTCAGATCGTCACCCTACATGAAGAGGTGGAGAGGTCATGACGGGAACTTCAGGAGCATGAAGCCAAGATAGATGGGCTTCTAAGAGCTAAAAGGAATAGGGACGAGATGTAGATAGCCAAATTACTCTGGGACCATCGTGACGATCTGGAAAAATTTGAATTTGAGTTAACCGCTTGTACGGTGAGAGAGTTCGGTCCATGTGGGATTCGTTCAAAGAGGTGTACTCTGCACAAATTCATCTTTTTTTTCATTTTTGGATGCTCGGCTGGTCATATTTTTGCCGATTGATGCTGAGACCTTTGAGTCCATTGTTGTTGCTAGGCCTTCTGATGCTGCCATTGGTGGAGATTCGCACCGAGTTCATGAAGGCAAAGAGCCTGTTGGGGGGAGGGAAGGATGACTCTGTATCTTTTCTTCTTTTGTTTTCATTGTAAGCCATAGTGGTCAGCTAGTGTTTTATGCGAATGTCATCTTATTGGAATGGAAAAGGCAATTTTGAAAAAAAATTCCCATAAACTTCCTATCCAACATTCACTCTTTCTAGCAATTAAATCATGATTTTCATCTTCTACCTTATTCTTTACTTCCCATGTGCTTTTTGCCCTCGTCGACCTTGAACTTGAGCTTAAAATACTGCTGCTGAAATGTAGTGTATTTTCCAAATGTGCGTTGCTAAGTCTGTACTGACCTCTTAATTTTTGTAGTGAGGCAGTCCTGGACTTGCGTGCATGTGAGTACAAAACTTTTGGTCTAACCATCGAGTCTTCTAGGGAGAACTAAAAAGGGGGCCGTGGAGTTGTAATGGCAGGGCCCCAGCTTGGTGCATGGCTTGAGTGAGAGACACTCGCTTAACTGAACTGCAATTGGAAGAGTTACCTGGCCAGCCCAAGAGCTATGCTGGGATTCAGAGGCCTCGCTATCCTGAGAGCTGCACTGGGACCCAGAGGCCTCGCTAGCAGAAGAACTACATTAGGACCTGAAGGCCTCTCCACCAGGAGAGCTGTGCTGGGATCGTAGGCCTCACCACTAGGAGAGCTGTGCTTGGACCCAGAGGCCTCGCCATCCAACGAACTGTGCTAAGACCATGGACTCTTGCCAGTGGTTGGCCCCAGCCTAGGCAAGGCATTTGATTTTTTACATGGCATGACCTGAGTCGAGTGCCAAAGGTCTGCAATGGGATCATGGGGTCTCGATAATGCATTAGCCCTGGCCTAGGCAAGGCGTTTGATTTGGACATGGCACAACCTGGGTTAAGTGCCAGATGTCGGTACGAGGGCCTTGGGGTCTCACCAGCGGTTGGCCCCAGCCTGGGAAATGTGTATAATTTTGATGTGACATGACCTGGGTTGAGTGCTAGAGGTCGATGCTGGGACCTTAAGGTCTCGACAACGCATTGGCCCTGACATGGGCATGGATTTTGATTTGGACATGACACGACATTAATTCGAATACTAGAGGTTTGCACTATGACCTTGGGTCTCGACTTTGCTTTGGCTCCAGTGTGAGCTGCGTACTAGGTAGAGAAATTGCAAACGTGTTTGGAACTTGAAAAGATGATTTTTATTGTGTTATAAATTGAGTTCATCGAATGAGTACATTGTTGGCAGCTGATTAAGGGTTGTACATCCAAAGGTGCTCGGTGTTCCATGGGTATTTGACCAGAACACCATATAGAGTCTCTAGCTGATAGGAACATGAGTTGAGGACCTCTCGAACGTGGTAAAGGCTCTCCCAATTTGGTCCTAGCAGTTGCTTGCTTTGTTAGTCCCGTCTCTTGTATGAAGAATGCACCTGAGGACTAGATATCTCTTTTGAAAATGCCTGACATTAAATTTTGTCACATCCAACTCTTCTCTTAGAAACACCCAAATAAATTTTGTGGGGGAGCATTCTAATGGAAAAGTCACATCCAACTCTTTTGGCCTAAAATGAAGTTCTATTTCTAAGCCAAAGAGAAAGCATGCATATTTGTATTCTGGTCTTGCTTATGTTAAGAAGCCTATTTAAAAACAAATTGTTATGAATGCTTCTTCTTTGAATACTATGCATGATGTGTCTATTTATAGGAAATATTATCATTGCTTGTGTGCTAGAATTGATGTTAATCCTTTGCATGCTTCACATGTTCCTATGCATGGTAGAAATTCTTGTGTGAATGCTTCTAATGCTAGATCTCATGTTTCACACACAAGGCACACCAATGTTTACGTTCCACCTCATAAGTGTGCACCCTCACCTCCTACTCATGCCTTAACGAAACCTCTTCATAAGAATCCCATATCACTTTCTTTGTGGATTCCTAGGAATGTTTCTAAGCTTGATAGGAATTTGTATATAGATTCATATGTTCGAAATGTTATATTTTCATATGACTATATATGAAAACCAAACTCCACTTTTGTTTAGTTTCCACCTTACTAGCTCCCTCACATTGTTATTCATTACTTGGGTAACATACTTGTATGTTTATATTTTATACCTATATTTATGTGAGTGTGTTCACTACTCCTAATTGCATGTTTTGTATATTTATGGGGGAGTATGGAACTGTTTGCTAGCTAGCATTAGTTTTTTTTCCATTCATATGTCACATTGAATGTCATTCACATTATGTTTGTGCATATGGGGTGGTTTTTTCTCTTGCCCTTAGGTTTCCTATATTGCTATTACCCATCTTTTTGATATGCCAATAGGGGAGAGAAATGGGTTAATGTTAAGGCCAAAATGACCAAAACAATTATCTTGCTTGCGTGGACCCTTCGTGTTGGGTCGAAGACTCGTCAGCGAGTTAAGCGTGACCCTAGGTTGGAAGAACCAGGGTCGGTTGATGGATGATGAATGGCTTGCAATGGTCGATCGACCTTCGAGCAGCCTGAATGTCGACGGATCGAGGATGGAAGCTCTGGTATGACCCTTATAGAAGGTCGAGACTCAGTGATCTGCACCACATGGAAGCATCAGGGGAGGTCGGATCTAGGTTCCGACCCAAATCCACTCAGATGCTTAAGTTAGAATAGAAACTTAAGGAAGAGAGGAAGCTTGGAGCAGCTGAGATCGACACACGGAGGTTCGTCTCAGATTTGACGTCGCAAGCTCTTTAGTGGAAGAAATATATATTGAAAGAGTAGAGTCTGTGTATTAGATCTCGTACCTTGGAAATTGGAACCCCTTTACCTTTGTCCTTTCAGGTAGTTATAGGCAGTTCCCTGTTAATTGTAAGTAACAGTTCCTCATTGATTCAGACACGATCTTCTCCGGGATTCGAGATAATGGCTACCCATTTATTCGGCCCCATTAATTTCCCCCTGAACATCAACAGGAGCTTAACATTCGATTGAGCCGTTCGCATGACTTGGTATTACTCCGCCTTAATGACCAACCTCGGGAACCTCCCGCCAGGAGTCTCGAGACAAGAGGCCCAGGGAAAGGAGCCATCAAAGCAAGGAGCGCCTAGCTATGCTAAGGCAATTACTCCTAAGGTGAAATTCCTCGTTTACACCCCCACGAGAGGAGCTTATCCAAGAGACAGCCATGAAGGGAAAATATGAGAAGAGGGACGACCTCAAATTCTGCAAATATCACAACGACTATGGGCACGATACCAACGACTGTTGGACTCTTAAAAAGAGATCGATGCCCTAGTCAAGCCCGGCTAATGATCCACCTAGCAAAGAGGGATCCTCAAACCAGAAGGGCAAGATGACGAAATCACTTGTCACCAAGGTGATCGACTAGAAAACCGTCTAAACTTGAGGCGAATAAAGAGGCGGTAGACAGCAACAGCTCCGACGAAGTTCGAAAACACCTGTACAACTTTTGTATTTCTTTGTCACTCTTTTTTCAATAAAGCATGTCTCTTTTATCAAATAAAGTTTCGCTTCCTTAAGCCTTCGTAAAGTTTTCAGAAGCTGTCCCATCAAAAATCTCCTTGAAAAGGGTCCGATCCTCAGGAAATTTTGGGAAAACTGAACTTACGCTGATGCGAGTGAGCCCGTAAAAGAGCGTTAGCCGTAAGTCGAAGGGACCAACCCTTCGCTACTGAATGACTCTCCTAAACGAGCATCAGCCGTAAGTCGAAGTGACCTCCCCTTCGCCACTGAACGACCCTCCTAAAATGTCGTCAACCGTAAGTCGAAGGGACCATCCCTTTGCCACTGAACGACTCTCCTAAAACATCATCAGCCGTAAGTCGAAGGGACCACCCCTTCACCACTGAACGACTCTCCTAAAACGTCGTAAGTCGTAAAATATTTATTGGTTAACTTATATTGTGTTAACTAAATGAATACGGTTACCAGGTTTTTATGAGGGTTTATCAGAGGATAGTCTCATGCTATCAATCAATAGTGTGTATGATATGCATATCCAATACATGCAAATACAATGTATATCAAATATTTGTTACATGTATTCCGGATGATGGATTAAATAAACTTAGAATCGGTTATCCTAATGTCTATCATAGGCTTTATACTAGGAATATACGAGGAGATGGAGTATATTGAATACAAGTTAATATGCAAAATTACAATAGCATAGCTTAAGTGAATGCTAATAGTGTAATGGTTAACACTAGTATAGTTATCCGCATAACAGTAAGATATGATAATGAGTATTACTAAACATATTATCTAGTAACAGACACATGGATTATCTTATTAATATTTAACAATATATTTATCAGAAATATATTGTGATAACATATGGCAAGGATGTTCGGAAATTATATGGGAGTGTAATATAAATTATATGTATACTATGATAACTATTCATCATTTTATACGTATATTAGTATGGATCTACATGTAATAGCATATACTAGTTCATTATGATATATATGTGTAACAATAACCTTAATGTATTAATCACCAATGTATCACATCACTTATCAGATGCAATTATCATGATATGTATATACGTACATAAGTAATCAATCAAAGTTACACGTACCATCAAATATTAGGTAGTGATTTTACTTTGTTATCTCATATATTCCTTGTCAATAGGATCATCATAAGAGGGTTTACAGAGTGTAGTGATTTTTTTGGAAATTATATTTAATTTTAAAATCATTTGATAATTTTAATTAGATTTTAATTATTATATGATGATAATTAATTATTGATGTAATTTAGATTTGTGAGATAATTTTAAGTTGCATGCTTAGCTAAATTGTATGGAATATAACATGCATCTAAATAGCTTATAACCAAAAATATTCATATATATACCATTATACTAATATTAATCTCCGAAACAGTACACTATGTTAGGGCAAATGTAATCGGGATGATTATTGTAATAACTCATCTGGATCCAGCGCACAATGAAGAGCGTTCGTTATCTACCTAAATCGGTAAGTGGGTAATATGACCATGATATTATGTATACGCAATAAGTTATCCGAGTGTTTACGAATAGATTCCATATCATTGTATGTATTATAACTATACTCTTATCCAGTACCCATTACCTTGTTAATTTACATGCTTTAGGGTGTGTATATGATTCTAGTGACATACAATAATTATATCCTATTAATATAAACACTATATGGTATAGATTGGCTAATACTATCATTTTATATGTACGAATACCATTATATTTTATCAATACTGGTAAATATAAAATGTAATAGTATAATTATTAGTAACAATATTAGTATAGGGTGTTATATTCAATAAACGGTATTTGATAACATATTAGTATGGATACAATGATAGGTACCAATATCTATCATTATTTATTTGTATAAAAATAAATACATGTGTTACTAATAGTTACCATATAATGTATATAACTTGTAATCATATAATAGTATATGATTGGCATAAGTTACTATTTTTATTATAGCAACAAAGATATATGATAAGTAACATGTCTATATACTGTATGCGAATATAATAGTAATCCTATTATCGTGTATAATCATCACAGTATACATGTATTTAATCTATTACCATATGTATTTAATCTAATTACATGTAGTGATATTATGGTATTATCCAGTTGTGTATATCAGGTATGTCGTTACATGTTATATATAATTATATAGTTTATTAATTAGTAATACCATATATCATAATTATTTATCTTTGCGATCTCCCGGGTAATTATATGCATTCACAACATGTATCTTTGACAGGTACATACTATATTTTGGGTACCAGTAATTTATTGTACATATCTTGGTGATGGTGTAATATACAAGTAAGGACATACCTGATATACACAACTGGGTAATACCATAATATCACTACATGTAATTGATATCACAACATAAGTAATACCAATGCATATGGTAATAGATTAAATACATGTATACTGTGATGAATATACACGATATACATATAGTTACAATGATGGTTTAATACTATATCTTTATATCCATATAATTATTTGGCTTATACTATTATCTGTAACTATTAGTATATCATATGATATCTATAGTGGGTATGGACATATCATATACATGTCCTAATCTATACCAATATATTTTAACCTATCTATACGTATAGTCTAGGGTATACGTATGTCATTCCAATATCTTAGTCATACAGGCCAAAATATGTCCCGATACAATATATAATAGTATGTATATGATATAGATTGATAGCGTCTCTGAGGACATAACTTGAATTTGGTTAAAGTGTATATCCCTAAAATGTACTATAATATATATAGTTACTATGGATATTACCTAATGAATTATATGTCATAGTATTACTATGATACACACCCACATGTAATATACATAGAAACTAACTTGAGCGTCAGAGGAGAATCGGTCGGGTCCCAACGCCAATGTGGTTATAAACTGCTACGTATATACAATACTCCTATAATTTCGAATTTGGGATTGTGTTATATATTACAACTTGCACCATGAATATACCTAAAAATATACGGATATAATTTATTGCTCATCATATGAAAATTTAACCATTCAGCCTTATATTCATATTTGCCGGATATTGATTATACTAGAATATTGTGAAATTAGGGTAATTGTTCCGGTATGGGTCCAGATAATTTCATATACCAGAGTACATTTGATATGCATATTTCGCAAGCTACCCAGATTAAATTCATTGGTCTACGGTAATACAAATATTAGTGAACGTGAAGTTTGTCCTTATATGGGTCCAGTTTACGATACACTGACAGGATAAACTAATATATCCGTCTATTTTCTATACACCATCCTCTCCCATTTACACATTCCCCCATTTCTGCCCATGGATTTACAGAAGAGAAAATTAGGCCAAAAATAATACCATTTAATAAAAAGATCCATATCTTCCATAAATTATAGAAAATAGCCTCAGGGTCAGAAAAATCTGGAAAAAATGTTTGTTGGAACCGGGCGAGCGCCATCTTCAACTAAAAATTTAGAAGACATACTTAGGCTATAAAATCATATCATTTAATAAAAATATCTATATATTCAATAAACTGTAGAAATAGCCCCGAGCTTAGAAAAATCCGTAAAAATGTCTGTTAGAACTGGGAGATCGCCATATTCAACTGAAAAATAGGAGAAGATAAAATTTGGTTTTAAAAATTATATCATTTAATATTAAGATTAATATTATACAGAAAATGTAGAAAATACTCGGGACTTAGAAAATCCACAAAAATGGCCGTTGGAACCGGAGATCGCCATCTTCAATTGAAAAATAAGAGAAGACAAACTTAGGCTATAAAAATCATATCATTTTATAAAAAGATACGTATCTTCCATAACATTAAGAAAATAGCTCGGAGCTCAGAAAAATCCGCAAAAATGTCCATTGGAACCGAGAGATCACCATTTTCAATTTAAAAATAAGAGATGACAAAATAAGGCCAAAAATCATATCATTTAATAAAAAGATCCATATCTTCCCTAAAATGTATAAATTAGCCTCGAGCTCAGAAAAATCCACAAAATGTCTTTAGAAGGAGGGGACGAGGTTACGTGCATGGGGGTTGCGGACGTGGAGAGCTCTAAATTGTGCATGTATTTGGGGAGAGGCCATAGCATATCCTATTTATAATTGGGTAATCTGAATATATGGTACACTCGTATATGTGGATATGCCGTGGTTACATCTGATAACCATTGAGATATATATCTATTAATTATATCTGTAAAATATTTAACAATGTATATTAGTATTACGTATTTTGAGTTTATCTGTGGCACTAGTATATGATCTGATATCCCTATTAATACTCCTATACAGATACGGTATCACAATATGTCCTTACATACAGCTTGAGGTACAGATAATCATTACCAAGTATAATATGTATAATATCCATTACGTACCAAGTATAATATTGGTGCAAAGTAACTTGATTTGTGACATATCCTTGACATCATATATACCATAATAATGACCGTATATTATGGCATATCTTGTATCTGCATATCATGATTACGGTCGATCAATACACGAATTGTGATAATTATTACTAACATACGTAGATATGTCAAAAATGCCGTATGTCTTATATAACCATATTTCTAAGTGATTGAAGGGCATGACCGAAAGTCATTATATACTGTTATCCAAATATCATAAACATACAGCGAAGTCCATATTATTATATTATCATACAACCTTGTTACTATCTGATATTACTTGATGTCACAATATACCTAGCATATATCATATTGATAACATTCTAGACATATGTGGACTCTTGAATACAATCTCTGTTTTAATATTTGCAAGTGAAATTATAAAGAAAATACCCGAAAAATATGAGCATTCACCCAAACCCAGGCTCCCATTCACTCCATTGTAAGAGTATGTTAAGTAACTGCCATTCTCACGCCATCTTGCATCATTCGACTGCATGGTCACAAAATAACTTGAGTTATACCGACTCCTCGAATGAAGTACTGGACAAATCATTGATGTTAATCTTGCCATCTAGAGTCCACATGGGAGCGAGAAGAAGAGATGAGAGAGTGCTACCCGCATTTGTTTTCTGATCAGTAGGTGTTAGAAATTCTGAGGGTGGAATTTTCTGTAAGGTGGGTAGGATGTAACGGTCACTTTTCGACCGTACGGATTTTAGCGCATATCTTGTTTCGTATGCGTAATTTTTGTATTTGATTTTTATTATTATTCACCGTAAGTCAGACGCACGACCGAACCCCGTTTTCACGACCCTCTCGGAGGCACGATCGCCCCAGTATTTTCTTTATAATTTTTGGACGTCAGCATACCAATCTGATTAACTCATTGCCACTTGATTATATATATATGGCGGCTGGTGACCCTGGCGATCCTGAAGATCCGACTGGATCCAAGGGAAAGGCTATCAGGGATTTCAATATCATAATCATAAGGTAATATATCTTCAGGACTTCGCAAATCTACGATGATATATCATGTATGCCCGGTATATACATGTCCATCAGCTCATGTATTACATATAAAAATATTGGATATGTATTTTATCAGTAATTATACATATTGGGATATTATGCTATACATGTAATGTCATATGATATTATATAATATTACACAGATAATTTCATTATGGTATTAATATGTTCTGTAGTTAACATATATTTTTAGTATATTAGTATATTAAATAATCAAGTGATATGTATAATATATTTCATAGCTATATTAGGTGATGGTTTAATATTGTCTTTGATAGTGATTAGGTAATACCATATATTTAATATGATATCCAGCACGTATCCACATAATACCCCATAATCTATGAGATACGATTATACACCATATGTATAATACTATCTAGGTTAAGAGAAGACAAAATTAGAGTTTTTATATGCAATATACTTAGAATATACATGTTAATTGTGTTACTTACATATCTGGTTATCCATATGCTATGTCCTAGTATATGTATACAGTAATAATATTATACAAGCATATAGGTCATAATATTTATATACTATACTTTATATAACTATAGTAAGTTACAATGCATATATTAAATAACTATAATAGGAAATGGAAGTGGTCGTATTATATGTATATATCCTAGTAGATAACATATTATCAGTATACGTAATATAGTGTTATACGGGATTATAATATATATAGTTAGGGATATATTACAATTTTGGCTAATATAATATGTATTGACATCATATATTATCATGGTAATAGTGTAATGTTACCATATCTGTATCACAATATTTGGATACACTCTATTTAACATAATACCTAGATAATTATGTGTATAACAATAATTTTAGTAATTTGCATGATTATTTAACACTATATTATAATAGTTATGTAATACATGTAATACCAGTTATATAAATATAAATATCATATATATATTTATATATATTAAATATATGTGTAATAGTATAGATTGTATAGGAATATGTTAATAGTATATTATAATACTATATTATGATATGTAACTATTATTAATGATATGTACATGTTTGAAATGTATATATATAATACTGTAATACAAATAATAATACCGTCATGTATAAGTGTAACAGGACAATTGTGTTAATCAGTAGTGATAATTAACTGTATGATATACGTTATATCAAATTTGGGCTATTGATACAAGGATATGGATATATTATAATCCAGATTTGTATCCGATATTATGTTACAGTTAAGTATACATAAGTAACTATAGCGTGTACTATAATATTCGTGTATCAGTATACATAATATGATGTATACCGGATATACATGATAATATCCTAATTGGGTATACAATAGTACATCAGTATGTTTTTTATAACAACATATTATAATACATATATAATCTTATATATTATGTGCGTATTCTCAATTGTATTATATATTGTATAATATCATAATATCATAATGGTATATGTAAAATAACTACTGTACATAATATTGAATATGTTACCTGTCATGATATATCATAGTAATATATACTCATAATATTGATTGATGTATGTTAATGCATATCATAATATAAGGTATACCCAAGTATAGGGTATGCAAGATCACGAACTTCAGTTTATAAAGAGAACTAAAACGATGATAACCAACCACCTAAGGATAAGGTATCGATGATTTTAAATAATAAAAGAGAATCCTACGATAATTACGGTGAGTTCAATATAGGGTACTAATATGGAGAGTATGCGTTGGTTGTGATTTTGTTAGGGTATATGCAATCAATGATTATTAATATCTTTTCTATAACTATTATCCTATAATGTACACTATTTACAATTACCATATAATATATATCCATATCCTCAATTCAATGATATTTATGTAACATATATGGTTGAGAATTATGTTTGGTTATCATCATAAATACATTTGGATATCCAATATGTCAGGATATAATATAATTTTATCCATAGCTTTACAAATAACGGGATATATTTTTCACTGCTATCATATATTGGTATAGTAATTACATATTGATATCCATGCTAATATTGTGAATTAGGGTGTATGTCCATGTACACTATGGGATATGTGCCTCCGATATTCCTAATAATTTGCCCCATGAAATTATCACTACTAACATATACATAAATTATGTATATCCTTATAGCATATATACATAAGGCCTATAACATATAATATAAGTTACTTGTATAGTGGTACTATATCCAATATGATCATTATAGTATATTATAGCTGATATTGCGAATATAAATATGTATACCTATAATCTATATAATGTGTATATTTCTTAATTACACATTTTGCTCAATAATGATAGTATATACATAGCCATTGATATTATATAACCCAAATATCTTCCAAACTACCACTATTTGATAACATATATTATTGGATATATCAACAAATATAACATGATATCCGGTAAGGATAGACAAAATATATTCCAATACATTTATTATACATAACATAATACTACCCTCATACCAAGACTGTAAGATTAACCCATCATATAGTATTTCTTGTAATCATATATAACACTTAATATATGGAGAAGGAGCAAACGTAGGAGAAGAAAGAATTTTGGAAATTTTTTTGTGACACAAGCAATTAAGTGTTAATATATAAATGCATGATATAGTTAATGCGAAACCAAAATGTGTAAAGATATAACTGATATATGTCTATTATCAAAAATTCTATAATACCGACGCTAATTTTACTCATTATTTTCCAAAATACACATTATAATATTTGGACAAAATTAGATTGATATATACTAGTTTATATCAAGAATAGATATATGGAAATCTATTTAAGTCATATTAGTATTCTTTCCAATACCATATATGATATACAATAATTACCGTGTATATGATAGTGGTAATACATATATGCCTAGTTTATAGGTCATCCATATGCTATATATTGAATATATGTAATACTATTGATAACATATAACTAGTTTATATCAGTATCATATCCAGTATATACCTAATACTTATGTGCCAATATTAATTATCTTCATACCGATTAATATTATGGTATATAGTACTAATGTATAGTTAACCGTCATATGACCGCATCTGGAGGGAGAAGCGAAAGAGGAAGAAGAAGGTCGAATAGTCGTTAAAACTAGGAACATGAGTTAGCTATCCGATATTACGACCTTGATGTTTATGCAGTGAGTATGTATATATTAAGTTAACTGTGTAAGGGTATATTGTATGACAAGTATTTACAACCAATATATATATTATATGTTAAATATATATGATTTTTGTTTATGCTAGTATAATTCTAATTTACCATATATGAGGGCAAATCCGATATAATATATACCATATAAATATATATGTTATACATCCATATGAGTATATTATATGGTTATCATCACATAACTAGTATAACAAATTATGTTAGGATATAACCTGGATACAATATATGATAACTATCGTGTAACTATCCAATTATAGCATATTTTATCTCCCTTGACGTTTATCCTCGTGATTACTGGATATGGTACATTTAGAACCATATATGTGTGATAATTGAAATATTATAATTGTATAATATATAACCCAGGACATATAATACGATATGAGTTATGTTATATTAACAATCAGATATATAACTAGTATTACAAATTGGATTATACTATTACAGATATATTTTTATATCTGAAATATTACAACTTGGGTTATATATTATGGGATAGCTAATAAATTTATATGTCCTAGGATAATATAACAGATATTTGCTATACATATAATATATATATATATATATATATATATAAAGATTTGTATGTCTTGGTATACATAATTATATGGTATGACATAACATGTTAAGTACATGGTAATATGGTAGTCATGATAACAAACTGGCATATATAATGGTATATGTATGTCATTACTGCATAAATAATTATAAGTTATGTATACATATAATAGAGTTTATATTATATTGCACACTATCCATTCTATATGTAGTAATGACCATGTCCCAGTACATTGTCTTAGTATATCAATCACATCATCATATTTTCAAGGAATCATCATATGGTAGGTATATATATCATGTCATGCAGGTATACATCATATCCACTAATAGGCATATGGAGAGAGGGGAATCATCATATTTCACCATTGTGATCGTACCTGGGTTCACATGGTACCTGGTGTTCTCTGTATTGCATTAGTCACGATATAGATATAATGTGATATTGGGTTATTACTTTGCATTACCTAATATACTTAATCCTATAGTATATTATTGATGTTAATTTATATGTTATATTGTTATTATGCGGTACATACAGTCTTATACTATAATACATTATAAATATACAGTAATCAAGGTGAATATCACTGTATACTGTATGATAGGTATGACATAGTATATCACTATACATATATGGATATTTATAATTTGTTTTAGTATAGATATCATAATATAACCATATCCTTAAGTCTGATATTTCTAGGTAAGATTGGCAATATCACAATTAAAAGCATGTGAAATATAAGTATCTTGGAGTAGAGTTTATGGCTGCATGGAGTCACTTAGGGGTAATTCTTATTTAACAGTTCTGCCTTTCTTTAGGGAGTTCTGAACCAATAAGTGTTATAATAGGGTATCTATCAAGTTAGGTTGTGATTATACTGTAAATATTTCCTAATTTATCATAAATTTAGTATTATACATATTATTGTATGTAATATGTACCTAATATTATCATACTGTGATATTATGTATTTAAATGCAACAATTAAATACATATAAATATGTGATTTTTGTAATATGGCTACAATACATATACAAACATAATACTCTAGTCCTGGGTTATAATCCAATATTAATCCTGTAATATTATAAATTATAGGATATCATATTATTATAAATTATAGGATATCATATTATCTATTATAATCATTAATGCGGTAATCCTAATATATTATGATTATCTCGGTAATAGTAGGATATAATATACGTGATATTTTAATATTAGATATTATAGTCATTTATAATCTATAACCAATATTATTGGGTAATCATATTTATCGTATATATATACATGAGTTATCTATACCACCTGTATAATCATATATGTATTACTATGTACAATATATGATTATGTTATTGATATAAACTATGGCTCATCTACTAATAATAGTATATGCACAATCCTATTATCACCAATGTATGATATAACGTAATCAATACTCTATAGACAACTATGGTATCTATATATTATATAAGTAGCTAATTATATAGTATATAATATATTTATGGGTACATAAATATCAACCATCGAGCGAGTACATGATAAAATACTTTAGCTATATACTATTATGTTGTACATGATTATATTATTACCATATACACGAATATATATATCTATATTATCCAACATATACTTATATCGTAAATTATCGATATCTATAACACATATTTATACGTAATAATAGACCATTACCCTAGGGCATAGCATATGCATGTACATATTAAACATGCAAATGCCTATATTGTTTGGAAAGAATGCAACATAGTATAGGATTTGAAAATGACGGTAGGTCGGCATCTGTTTATATAAAAAGCATATGTATTCGTGACCACCCAACATATATGCTCATGCCAATACTAGTATATCCTTTATCATACTAACTAGTGCAAGAGTGTAGTTTGAATTTACTCTTGGATATCGTAACCAAGAGTAAAAACGTTACTGAAATACATATAATATTTATAATATAGCTGGCGAATATAATTAGATATTGTATATGATATTACCTAGGATAAATGTATACACAAGATAATGATAAACTATTGATATACGAACATTATATATCTATCTTATACTGGTATATTTATTAAGACTTGATACTTCCAAGATAGTATTATATTGATACCCAAATAATCCGTTATGCATAGTATACATGGCATAAAATATAGTATACTATATAGTTTATCAGACCTAGTAAGTGAAGCTAGGCAAGTGTACAGGAAGCCCTCATTGGAGGCATTTGCTTTCTTAATTAAGAGGATTGGTTAGTGGAAATCCCAACTGGAGGTTTGGGACTGGAGTTGCCCACGATGCGTGAATCAGGATACTTCTTGGTTGTTTGAGATTGTTTTCTGTAATTGTCTCCATTTATTGCTTGTATACTTGTGCTACATTTATTAAGGTAAACTTGCCTAGCCAATATCCACTAACCAATCCGCTTAATTAGTACATTGTATATATAATAATATGAGAAAAATATCGGGTATACTATCATATATCAAATATTATCAAACATATAAATATATACATATATTAACACTACATATATACGACTCTATGTTATACAGTATGGATATTACCTATATTATCATTAAGTATATACGACATGTCTATATATCATTGATTGATTATGAATTATAATATATATAGTATATTATATATACCGTAATTATAATATACAAAGAATTAAGGACGTATACCTATGTTACACATCATATTCACTACTTGGGAGCGGCTTTCGAATGCCGTTACTAGTGAGGGACTATGCGGACCCCCCTATGTCCCTTGAAGAATCTCTACGACATTCCCCATAATGTTACTAGACTTAATGATACTGTATAAACACCCTTTTATTAAGTATTGCCAGTTTAAAGATGTTATAAGTCTAGTTGATAATGCATGTAGCATGATAGCCCTGCGATTCAATATCTTAGCAATGGTATATTGGTTTGGTATATTATTATATGTGTGACATAGGTATACGTCCTTAATTCTTTGTATATTATAATTACGGTATTTATAATATACTATATATATTATAATTCATAATCAATCAATGATATATAGACATATCATATATACTTAATGATAATATAGGTAATATCCATATTGTATAACATAGAATCGTATATATGTATTGTTAATATGGGTATATCACTATGGCATATATTAACATATAACGGGTATGGACAGTAATTATACTAAGTATGATATATCATACTATATCCGATATTATAAATACCATCATGGTGTTGCATGCATTGCTCGAAGCAAACATTATTTACCCTATCTCAAATAGCAAGTGGGTCAGTCCTGTCCAAGTCATGCCTAAGGAGGGTGGCATGACTGTCATAAAATGATAAAAACGAGTTGATACCAACTAGAACCGTCACCGGTTGGCGAATGTGCATAGACTATAGAAAACTCAACAAAGCCATGTTGAATTATACAATACTCGATATAATTTTTCCGTCATAAGTTATCATTAATAAAATTAGCTATAGGTATATAGATACAACTATACTATCAGTCACCAATATATTCATGATATTTAATTGGATTATCAGAAATATACCAATTAATTTGTCTAGTTATAATTACAAAGATACTATATTATTATATCCAAACATATCAATACACCATATGTTGTCCATATGTCATATATACAAAATTCTCAACACATATGGATAAATAGATACCATTATACGGTATTATTGATACACATGATAATGATATACATATTCTGATACTATATTCTATTGAGGTATATCAGATATCTATAACAGATATATAAGATATATAGTATAAATTCCATTTTGATATCAATATCCTATAATACATGTTCCGATTATTAATATACCATAACTGATATTCATCATCTTATATATAGGATAAACAATATTATACCCTCCAATCATAATACTATATTATAATATGTATATATCATTAAGTCTATATGGTATATTATAACGCATAATTACATAGGAAATATAATATTATGTATAGTTCATGATTTCCTTGGATATAACCATTGTTATAGCATGTTAAGGATATACATACGCATGGTGTGATACTCTTATCATACGTTATAAATATACAATTAATATATTTAACTACTATATATTAATAATCTCAAGTAAATAACAAATATTATGAATAACTGATATGTTATACGATATTGCTGACATTATATAACAAATTACATAAAGTGTCATATATAGTTATAATAAGTTTAAATTATACGTCTAATTTATTGCCATATTTATTAATATCAGATATAATGTATTATATTTATAAATTATCTATTAATATCTTAGGATATATATTACGTACATATATAATTGCCCATAAGTAGTTATATCAATATACCAGTACACTATATATTGTTGATATGATATATAGTGTAATATGTACTAATATCGGTGATACTGTTACTATTAAATATATAAACATGAATATTATAATTACCTATTATATAATATATATGCAAAATTGTATATATATTTATTTTGTGATATAACCCAATATATGATTATAGTCCAAATATTGATATCGATTACGTTATGGATAATATCACCAATTTAGTATACTGTATAAGAATATATCTTTATAATATCATATATATATACTATAGTAACAATAACTGATTGTATCTCGGATATATCGTGTTGCTAATTTAGCTATCCAATCCTCTATGCACACTGATACATCACTACATTTACATCTTAATCACAATACAGTATATGATATGGATTGAATGATGATATGTAACTTGATATATATCTATGGATTAATACTTTGGGATATGTACACAAATCGGATCTCAAATATTCCGATCCACCAGAAGTTCAGTCGCAGGTCTTTGTACATCTTGGTACCACTTGGATGTATGGAATAAGGAGAGCCATGCATTAGAATTTCGTATTCATAAAGATTGGTCCTTGACGTATGGAAGTCGCATCTGCGTACCTTCAGGAGAGATCAGGGAAGAGCCACTGAGTGACATTGTTAGGGTTATATAAGAGATCCAAGTATTTATTATATGTGTGCATAGAGGATAGAAAACCAATATAATCATAGATTACCCATACTCATACCATGTAATATATGAGATCCGATAATGGCATATGATATGTTATAATCATACATATCCCTATGGTATACTATACATACTAGCCTATAGTATAATCCATATTACCCATTTAATAATATACATGAGTTATCATTGATAATGGTTACATATAGTTATGTTATCTAGTATATGTTATTTACATATAGTATATGGGTTCTATCATATAAGATTATATATAATACGTCAGGTATATATAGTGTAGTAATACATAGAATAAATATGGCCATACAGTGGCATAATATATGTATGGTGGGTGTCAACAAGGCATATATCTGATACACTCAGGAGGTTAATTACATATCTGTCCATAAAATATGTCTGATTGTATCAAGTCAATCCTATGTACTATTAGATACATAATACATGATAGTATTAATAAATATACATAAATACCTTACAGTATATCCTAAGTACAATCTATATATTATCGAATGGTATCATATCTTCGGTATACATGCCATATCTTTATGGTTGTGATAATTTATTATATATTACGTAAATAGGTTATATACCGGATAACATATTTGATACTATTATATGACATATATTATCAAATACTTGTTAAATAACGTATATACATTAGTATAATTTAATACTATTATACATAATAAGATATATGCAATATACCCGTATCATAGTATATAATGAACTCATATTAGTTAATATTCATTTATATTACAATTGCATTATCGGTGCAATCCCGATCGTCTCTAACTCTTATATTGAATATAGTAGTTCCAAATACTAATATCTTACCCTATATATATAACTAATATCTTACTCTTATATTGAATATAGTAGTTCCAAATACTAATTTCTTACCCAAATACTAATATCTAACTCTTATATATATATATATATATATATATATATATAACATTGTAATAACCAATATTGTTATTTATGACTATCCTAATATCACCCGTATTTATATTAGAGTTATATGTACAATCCCATATAGTATATAGTTAATATATGTCCACCCTTACAAATTTATATAAATATACCTCCTCCAGCTGTATGAAATTATGTGTTGGCCATTATAATACCCTTATAATAATATTACAGTATAATTATCCGGATGTGACCGTTGGATATCATTATATTAAATACCCGAGCTCGGATGAGGGACCAACCCCTGACAAATATCTTTGTGGATCATGAATTTCAATGTTGCAAAGCTTGAATTGAGATGAACTAGTCATAACTGAATATAGAACCAAGCTCACGAGGAAAACGTCAAGGGAGATAAAATATGCTATAATTGTCCGTACATTATGGAAGGTATCCTCACGGTAAATTTGAGTGATATATATTGTAACAAATAATTATGTTAATTTAGAGGTAGGATAGTATAGCATATCCCATATAATATGTAAGTTACCCATGTTATTTTGATATAATGCCCTATATACATAAAATATATCTATTCTCAATATGTAATTATATATTCAGTTACGAATATGTGATAACTAGATTATTAGTATGGGTATTACAAATAATTCTCGTGATTAATATGATAATATGTGTCTATACTATCATAACAACCTATAAGAATGGATATCGATATTAGTATAACTAACGGTATAATATTTTGTACTAATATTATAATCATATTGTTGTATAATTACTATTCAACTGTTTGCCCGTATAAAATAATATGACCAATATTATACTATATAGTAGCATATGACTATACTAGTATCTAATATATCATATGGATAATTATATGACTTATAAATATTGTAACATATCATGTATATCCATAGAGTATTATTGGTATTATACGGATGCATGTATTCATATTATATACATAATGTACAAAATTTAGTATATACTATTATTCCTATTTGTATAATACCAGATATAACATATAAAGTATATGACTTTTTATAGGTAATATTGGCTATTACCATTACATATATGTATTAATGCCATAGTATACTATCTATTTTTAATATCAATCTTATTATCGTAAACAATTTTATATGGATATAATATAGTATATTAGGTATACTGCATAGTTATAACACACACCCCCCCTAATGCCATTAAAACGTATTATACATGTTAGTACTATACAGTTAGTTGGATGATATATACGGACTAACGAATTATATATATGTAGGATAATATCTTGGAGCTTGTTTTAGGCCGTACAAGGCTTTGTTTAAATTGTACACATATTCTATTTTCTTATCATGTTCAAATCTGGGAGGTTGTTCAACGTAAACTTCCTCCTTTATGAATCCATTCAGGAATGCGCTTTTCACATCCATTTGGTATAATTTAAAGTTTTTATATAATGGAAATGCAAGTTAATAATAGATATCATAAAAACCCATTATAAGTTATCCTGGCAAGTTATCATTGGTTCATATTATGCATATTGGTTATACATTAGTATTTGGCAAAGTAGAGTAAAATAGTAAGTATATTTACACCTCGGGTTATATCCACCACACACTAGTATACATAATTATTCGCATTATTGATTAGAGATATTGAATAGGTTAATGTGTATTGATATTAGTGGATATACAAAAATTATATTCTCGAAGCATGATCAAGAGAAAGGGATTGAATATGTGTAATTAATACATATGATTAAGAGATATGTTGTGGTAACTAAGGGTAATTACGGAATATGTGAGGCTATCCCCAAACCACTTCATCCCTTCACTACAAATACCCTAACAATGCACATTAATGATACGCTATCTATATATTTGTAATGATATGATAGTATAAATCCAAAATATATAGTGGCATGCAGAATGATATCAGTACGAATGATATTGAAATATATAGTATATGTGTATTATCATCTAATATACTTAAATGGTAACCAACGTTAATATCATATTTAGTATATGAAACATATATCTACATATTATCTAGGTATATATTTATAAAACCGTATACAGTAATCACAATAGTACATACATATGATACAATATAATGAGATGAATAATACACTATAAATAGTTAGATAGCAATGCCACTAGATATTTTACTATATTACGTATACATATAATTAATACATATATAGTATGGAATACCAAATATATGTTACTTGTATTGTGGTATAGTATAATTACCATATATCTATATGTATAGCTAATTTACTAGTGTTAATATTCGTGTATTTATGGGATACGTTATATATTATATGATATATTTGTACATAGTATTACCAGGATATATTTACTATAAATTACTCTAATATAGATATAACTGTATATTTAGTATAAGTTACCGTATATTGTGGTAACATTATACATTATGGTAACATTATATATATGTATATAATGACAGGTATACACATTATTATATCGGGCTGGGTTCAAGACAACAACATGACCCCCTTGCGTCCTTTGCTCCAGGGTATAGCTCTCACATCAGGGGAGGACGCATGGACCTGGCTGCCGAATGAAGGGTTTCGGTTCAAGGATGCTTAGAACGGCTCAAGGCACATCGGGTCAAATTTCATTTATAAAGGGTTAGTGTGGTACATGGAACATGGTCCAAAGATGTCTCTCACCTTGCTTAGAGCATTTCAAGGCAAGTTATTAACCCAGGATCTGCGAAAGAAGTGGGACGATGCGGTTGATACCAAGTGCGTGTTATATGAAGCAGGGGATGTTGAAACCATAAATCACCTAAACTTTGAATGCTATTGTAGCAATTACATTCTTTGCATGAGCCTGCTAAAATTGGGTGTTTCTACTCCCATCGAGCCACTTTTACATAAAGTAGGGGATTACTATTTGCTTCATTTTGCTAGAAAAGACACAGTCAGTCGCCTGGCGAAAACGGTCTTATCTGCGATAGTATGACATATCTGGAAAGAAAGGAATAGAAGAATTTTTGATGGCATCAAAAAACCAAAGACTGTTCTCTTTGAAGATATAACTGCTGATGTTCGAATCATTCTCAGAGATCAAGATCCCAATGAACCAGGTATTGCTCAAGCAATGGGGAGCTGGGAGTTTAGAGATGCTAGATGAGCTGGATGTTGCCAATTCAGAATTCTTTTTTGTAACACTTTTGTACATTTGGTAGGAAGGGGGTGGATGTTGGTAGAGAGTGACGGCGCTTGTGCCCACTCCTCTCTCCTACAACCACCAACCTTCATTGTAGCCACTTGTATCTTTGTACATTTTCAGTTCTATAATAAAGAGTCACACTAACCTTTCAAAAAAAAAGGTATACATATTATAATTAGTTTATTACATTATTTGGATAATAATTGTTTATTACGATGAGCCATATAACTATGCTATAATACTATAATTAATATCTATATATAATTATATAGTGATTGGATATGTATATCCGGCATAACATATCCAGTAACATTGTATATATTATGAATTAGTATACTATATTTAGGATATATTTAAATAGACACTATATATTATATACTAATATAAATATATGATATGATGCATCTAGTAATCGATATAATGTTATTGGTAAAACATAATATTAGAGTATGCCAGTATATCCAAGATATAATCCATATAACTTCATACACGATGACATAAATGCATAGTGTAGCATATTATAAATAGACACCTTATTAAATATGTATAAATCCCACAAATATAACCTAGTATTATCTGAAAGTTTATATAATGCACACTATTCACTATAATAACTATGATCTAATACTACCAACGGTGACTAAAATAAGTCATTAGTTCCTTTTGCATTCTTCTCCATATATGTGATAGTGATGAGCAAACCGGTAGAGTGTGGTACGACTAGGATAATAACGTGTACTTAGTTATGATCTTATTACCAAGGACGTATGGGTTATATTTATGTACCAAATTTACGAGGTATTATCACTGGTAACCAGCGAATATCCATACAAATCTACCATGTACTTTACCCGTATCCTAGTATAACCAATAAAATTAATTACAGTGGATCAATATGTATAGATTATATGACATATAATTAGAAATAATGATTAATAGACATTACTTATACTATTGTTATAATACTATAAAATAACAATATACAATAGGATATATACGATACTAATGATATTATATCGGGATAATACCTCGTAAATTTACATGGTATCCTACCTAGGCTTCTGTAGCCGGAACTTAGCTTCGATATTCCCCACGTTGAGAGAGAGGGTATATTCTTGGACATCGATCAGAACACCAGCCGTCGCCTTGAAGGGGCAGCTGAGTATAAGTTAGGAGCTCCCCCCCTCGGGCATGTCCATGATGACATAGTCGATGGAACACATAACTTGGGGGTATCGAAGAATGACATCCCTTGTTATACCCACCAGATAGGTAATAAAATGATCTGCAAGCTGGATGGACATACTTTGTACTAATAATATCCTTAAAATTCCTATGTAATAAATTAGATATTATATCCCCATATTATATGGTTGGATATGTATTTATACAAGGGAATAAATAATATTACATTCACGGTATATAGTATATAATGCTTATAGGATGTATTCATGTATATATCATAAATACATATCCGATTATATCATACACTATCACTATAATATCATATATAAACTGTATACCCATGATACAAATATTAAAGTATATATATCATGATAGGTATTTAGTTAACTATACATACTTTTCCTATAATATAATTTACATATTATATACCAGCTTTAATGACATGGTAAATATATACTATGATTATACCTATATGATCTAGTATATATTCTAATACACAATTACTATATTAACTATCACAATTACTGCATTGTATTATATTAGATATCCATACATATCTAATATACCAATATATATCTTAAACAGTGTATATTTATAAACTACTGTAATTAGTATAAACGTATCATCGATATTATAATACAATATACTATAATATATAATATAAGTTACTTTATGTATATTAATTAGTTATGTATACAGTGTTATTTAGTCCATAAAGTATATCTAAAATATTATCATGTATTAGCAGACTAATAATTGTCCAGTCATATATAACTATATGTACATTGTACAGGTAATTACTATGCTATACGTATATGATATTGATACTTAATTTATCATAGGATATATTATAGTCTATATCCGATATAAGTTTCTATACTATCATATATCAGCATCCTATCGTATGATGGATATTCTATGTTATATACTATTTTCATACTATATGATATTCAGTATACTAGATACTATACTTATAATAATGCATACCTAATAATAGCTTAGGGGTCTATTTACTAACATTAGTGATTAAACAATACATGTATATCATAAGAGTATACAGATATGTATAATTGACCGGATCAGGCATATGTTAATTTATTAATTTGGATACATATGGATTATTAGTCTGCTAATGCTAATGGTAATATATCCTTATAAGAGTATAGTTATAATATATTACTGTATATACATTTTATACAGTAACTATATGTATATACTATAGTGACACACCTGTAAGTACACAAATACTTATATATAATTTTATGTATACATTAATACCTATAATAACTCATCTGGATCCAGCGCACACTGAAGAGCGTTTGTTGCCTAACCTTACGGTATACATATGGTATATTAAATACTAGCATACATATGAGTTATTAACTGGTATAGAGTTTATGTGTGTTAATATAATAAACTCAATATGTATGCATATATTCTATTAATTCATATTTATTGATACATATAACTGAAGGTATGGAATATGACATATCTGTGATAATATTATTTACTTTGTTATCATTATATTTTAGTAATGACAGATATAATATACCAATATAGATTAAGATATCAATAAATTGGCTCAAAGACAGACGACTGTCAAAGGTTCACACATATTATATATCAGATTAGGGTATAAACATATAGTATATAGTTATAGCCAATATATATCGTATTTTGTAACTAGTCCCTTGGATCAGTCGATTGTGTATGCTGCAACAGTCGTCTGTCTATGAGCCAATTTATTGACTCAGCTCTATAGATAATGAATATTGGGATATCAGATATTAGCTATAATATATGATTGGAAATATATATACTAATGTTACTATTAGACATTATATAACCTATATATACGATTAATAGAATAATTAATACCATATTTAATTATTAGTTATATATTATATAATGATTATTTATTATATATTATAATACTAGGGATAATAATCACCAATTGTATGAGTAATTATGGGTACATAAGACTGATATTAATTGCGTATATAAATAGGTATGAGGAATTCAAATAACATATATTCAGCTTGGGATTACTGATACTGTAATAGAATGTTTATATAGACCTGGTATTAATTACTCATACAACCAATATAATAGTATTGGCTAACAAATCATATCATTTAATCGGTGTGCGTCGGTGGCATTAGTTGGTTCCGTAAATTGGATGGATATAGTATATATAGAATATCAGTATTGTTACGCCTATTTGGCCGAAGCCCGAAAGACACGAGCCCAGAGACCCGACTACCAATCAGAAGCCCATCCGCGAGATCGGGCCCGCCCGACAAAGCCCCCTAGAGGGCCCCCGAACGTCAATCCGACCCGACCCCGAAAACGCACGAGTCACTCGCCGACTCCAGCGATAACCGTTCCCCCAGGCCCGCTGCCACTTAATGGCCGTTATGGGGAGGTGCTGGCATGGCGCGGGGAGCGACGATAGGGAGGCGGATTGAGGGGGCACGATTGGGGGCGGACGAGGGACGTGAGTCATGGATGGTCGCGACGAGAGGCCTATAAAAGGGCTAGGAGGACGACTGGACAAGGGAACGCATCTCAGGTAACAAAACCTAAGGTACTCCATCAACGACCTAGTTCCCCCACTCCATCTCCTTCCCTCCGCTCGCACCGGAGGACGTCGTTCTGATCTCCTCTCGAGTCGAACCGTCCCCGCCGAGCCTCCTCTTTCAGATCGTCATCTGACTTAGGCATCGGAGGGGATTTGGCCGGAACTAAGGTCCGGTCTCCCTGACGAGTGTTCTCGTCTGTTCAGGAAGACGATAGATCCGAGTGCCGAGGCTTCCCTTCGGCACCAGGCGAACGCCATCAAGCATCAGCCCAGCCGAGGGCGCATCAAGCAAGACGACCGAGGCTACCCCTCGTCGTCCGACCGACCGAGGCCGAGCACACCCATCCGAGCCGAGGCTTCCACTCAGCTCCGCGTCGGTCGCGTGTCAAGCCAAGGTGCCGAGGCTACCCCTCGTCGCCCGACCGTCCGAGGCCGAGCACCTCACATCGGGCCGAGGCTTCCCCTCAGCCCCCTTGAGGCCGAGGATCCAGACCCGGCCCAGCTAACATGCTCTGCGTCGACTGCATCTCTGATTCGCGTCGCGTCTACACGTGCTCGACGCACCCAAGGGACCCAAATCGGCCCCTTGACCACGTTGACCGGGCAGTCCACGGTCAACGATTCTGTAGTGAGAAAAAACTCTGAAACATCTGGCGCCGTCTATGGGAACGAACTATCTCACGAAAAACAAACCACACCTGCAATGACACGGCTTCACCCATCGCGGCGAAGGGAGGGCAAGGCTCAGGCGCGAGGCGACAGGGCCCGCCATGGTTGGCAAGAGAGGGCCCGTGCCCAGCGCGAGGAGGACCATGAGGAGAATACCAAGAAACCCTCGCCGGCCCTACCGGTCGGGAGGACGGGCACGACAGTGGCAGTGCGCAGGTCGGACGCAGCTTTGGCAGTGTCGGTGATCATCGACACGACAATGGTACGGCGGCTGCTCATCGACACCGGCAGCTCCTGTGACGTCCTCTTCATGTCAACCCTGGAGAAGATGGGGCTGCGGAAGGAAGACTTGGAACCTCGCTCGGGTCCCGTGGTAGGGTTCCCGAGTCATTCCACCCCCATCGTCGGCACGATCCACCTCCCAGTAACACTCGGAGGCCCACCAGACTCGGTGACCCTGACGGTAGAATTCGTCGTATTGGGGATCGGGTCGGAGTACAACGGAATCATCGGCCGACCCCTTCTCAATGTCATCGGCACAGTTGTCTCGACCCTTCATCAGACTATCAAGTTCTGAACGCCAAGTGGGATGGGGCAGGTCGAAGGCGACGCGGGGAGACCGAATACCTGCTACCAACTGGAGGAGGAAGGGCCCAAGGATCGTCTGGTCGACAAGATGGCCGCGCTCAACTTAAGGAGCGGGCCGAGACCCACCCCTGCGGAGGAACACGAGCAGATCCCGGTCACGGACATCGAGGGCAGGTTCGTATCGATTGGGAGAGGACTAAGCCACGACCTGAGGTGCCAACTGGTCGAGTGCCTTGAGGCGAACCTTGACGTCTTTGCTTGGTCACCGGAGGACATGCCCGGCGTAGATCCCCAGATGATCGTCCACCAGATCAACGCCGACCCCACCTTTAAGCCGGTCAGGCAGAAGAAGCGAAACCTGGGTGGCGAAAATATGAAGGCGGCCTCCGAGGAGGTAGAGCGTCTTCTCGACGCAGGCTTCATACGAGAGGTCTGGTACCCGGAGTGGCTATCGAACGTGGTGATGGTCAAAAAACCCAACGGAAAGTGGCGAATGTGCGTGGACTTCAGTGACCTAACAAAGCCTGTCCCAAGGACAGCTACCCCCTGCCGCGCATAGACCACCTTGTGGACATTGCCTCGGGGTACGACATGCTTAGCTTCATGGACGCCTACTCCGGGTACAATCAGGTCCAGATGGACCCTCGGGACGAAGAGATGACAGCCTTCACGACAGACCGGGGAACCTGCTGCTACAAGAAGATGCCCTTCGGCTTGAAAAACGCATGGGCCACCTACCAGAGAATGGTCAACAAGATTTTTTACTCCCAGATCGGGAGGAACCTGGAGGTCTACGTCGACGACATGCTTGTCAAGTCGAGAAAGCCGGAGGACCATGTCGCCGACCTCCGTGAAACTTTCGAGCGGTTGCGACGACACAACATCCGACTCAACCCCACGAAGTGCACGTTCGAGGTAAGATCCGGCAAATTCTTGGGATTTATGATAACTAACCGTGGCATTGAAGCTAACCCCGACAAGATCGAGGCATTGATCAATATGTGGGAGCCGGTGACGATCAAAGAACTGCAAAGGCTGAATGGGCGCATCACGGCCCTGGGGCGATTCCTATCCAAATCGGCGGAGAGATCGCTCCCCTTCTTCAAAGTTCTGAGGAAAGCGATCGCAGAACCGTCAGACAACAGGAAGGCGATACCATAGGACGAAGACTGCTCCAGGGCATTCGCGGATCTCAAGGAGTACCTTCGCAGCCCGCCTCTCCTGTCCAAGCCACGAGAAGGGGAATCGCTAAGCCTTTACCTGGCACGCGCGGAAGAAGCGGTGAGCTCGGTACTGATCAGGGAAGACGATGGGGTGCAATGGCCGGTGTACTACACGAGCCGGGTCCTGAAGGGAGCGGAGGTGCGATACTCACCCATGGAGAAACTGGCATACGCCCTCGTTCTCTCAGCTCGGAGGCTCAGGCCCTACTTCCAAGCCCACACCATACTGGTCTTGACCGACTCGCAATTGGAGCAGAATCTCAAGAGATTCGATCGAATGGGAAGGATGCTGAACTGGGGGCTGGAATTGAGCGAGTTCGACCTCCGATTCAAGCCATGCACAGCCATCAAGGGGCAGGCCTTGGCTGACTTCATCGCTGAATGCACTACGGAAGGAGGACATCCACCGGAGGAAGAAGGCCCCGCAACGGTAATCACCCAGCCCTTATCTTTTCTTTCGGCTGACCACCTCCACCCTGTCCAGTCAGGAGTCCCAGGAGCATGGATAGTCCACGTGGACGGATCGGCCACACAGTCAGTAGGCGGGGCTGGGATCGCGATCCGATCTCCGGAAGGGAACATCATGGAATACGCGTTGCGGTTCGAATTCCTGGCCACCAACAACGTGGCGGAGTACGAAGCGGTAATCAACGGCCTGAGGCTGGCCCAGGAGCTCGGGGCCGAGTCCGTGCGCCTCCTCAGTGACTCGAAGCTCATTGTCAACCAGCTTCTGGGAAGTTACGAAGTGCGGGAGGAAGCAATGCAGATGTGTCTCACCGTCGCCAAAGCGGCGCTGTCCAAGTTCAAGAGCACGGAAGTCTTGCATCTCCCACGGTCGGAGAATGCTTGGGCGGACGCGCTGTCGAAGCTAGCATCGTCCTCGACCAAGGAGCTGGGCCGCACCATTTACGTGGAGAACTTGCAGTCCCCCCAGCACGGAAGAGCGGGAGGTGATGGCGATCGACCAAGATCCCACCTGGATGGACCCGATCATACGGTACCTCACTCATGGGGAGGTGCCAACGGATTAGGACGAGCGTCGGGCCCTGGAAAGGAAGGCGCTCCGATACGTGATTCATGAGGGGACGCTCTACCGAAGACGCTGGACGAAGGCGGATGTTCTCCCATACCTGAAATGCATCGGACCGCAGGAAGCCGACTACGTCCTACGGGAGGTTCACGAAGGGATCTGTGGAAATCACCACGGGGGCAAGACGGTCGCGCAGAAGATCTTGAGGCAGGGATATTACTGGCCGACCCTAGTCCAAGATGCAACAGACTACGTCCAAAAGTGCCAAGAATGTCAGAGATTTGCCAACCACACCTCAACTCCCCCGTCGGAACTCATCCATATTGTGAGCCCCATCCCCTTTGCGAAATGGGGGCTCGACATCCTCGGACCATTTAAGCCGGGTCGGGGGCAGCGGAAGTATCTGATTGTGGCGGTGGACTACTTTACCAAGTGGATCGAGGCTGAACCATTGGCCACCATCACGTGGAAGAAAGCGAAAAGCTTCGTATGGAACTCCATCATCTCCAGATTCGGAGTGCCGCGGTCCATCGTCACAGACAACGGGAAACAGTTCGACTCCGCGGGGTTCAAAGATTTTTGCGCGGAATGGGGGATCAAGCTCCTCTTCGCCTCTGTAGCACACCCCCAGACCAACGGGATGGCGGAAGCAGCCAACAAATGCATCATAGAGCCCCTCCGAAAGAAAGTGAAGGACGCCGAAGGAAACTGGCCGGAAGAGCTCCCCGGGATACTCTGGTCATACCGGACGACCCACAAGGAGGCCACCGGCGAAACCCCGTTCATGCTTGCCTACGGAGCCGAGGCAGTGGTACCGGTCGAACTGGGTGAAGAGTCTCTCCGCCTCAAGTACTTCGACAAAGACAGAAATTCGCAAGGCCTGGAGCTCGGTCTGGAGCTCCTCGGCGAGCGGCGGGAGCAAGCCCTAGCCACCATCATCCGCCAGAAGCAAAAGGTGGCCCGATACTACAATTCTCGGGTCAAGGTAAGGAGTTTCCACCTTGGGGACCTGGTCCTCAGGAAAGCAAGCTTCAACCCGGATACTGCTCGCAAAGGGAAGCTCGCGGCTAAATGGGAGGGACCCTACAAGGTCATCAAGGTCCTCGGACCCGCAACCTACCATCTAGCCAATATGGAGGGGAGGATTCTCACTCACGCCTGGAACACGGAACACTTACGCAAGTACTTTCAATAAATGTATTGTTTTCTACGAAATAAATTTACTTAAGTTTGTTCCTTTCCAGATAAATGTGTTCACAAGAATCCCACTCGGGACAAGGAAAGCCTCACCCGATGGGACGCCTGCTAAGCACGCGCCTAACAAAAGGATATACAAAGAGGCGTACGAAGAGGCTGAGGGGCATTCCCCTCCCTCAAACATCTCCAGGGGCACCCGTGGAGCCACATGCTGGCTGTTCACTTGGGTCGCCCCCACGCTCCGTTTCGCCGTCAGAGTGCGCCCGGAGATCCTCGAAATTAACTCCCGAGAGCGGGAACTTCTTCTGGATCTCGGATTGGCAACGGGCGAAACCCTACTCGAACACCTCGACCAAGGCGGACTCAACAAAGGAGGTGGCATACTCCTCCACAGCATCTTGGGCGATCTGGGACGGATCCACCCCCTCAAGCTCACGCACCCGAGCCTCCAAGGTCTCGATCTGGCGTTGGTGCTCTGCCCTCTCCACCTCAATCTCCCGGGATCGCTCGCTGAGTTGAGCAAGGAGAGCCCTCTCCCGCTCCGCCGCCGCCTCCAGGCGATCGGAGAGCTCCAGGGCCTCGGGGGCAGCAACGGAGACGGGGATCTTATCAGCTCCCCCAGATGTGTCGGCGTCTCCCAAAAGCTCGGCGACCCGTGCCTCGGCCTTTGACTTTGCAACCAAAGCCAAGGCTCTCTCACGGTCCGTCTCTTCGAGGGCAGAGGACAGCTCAGTTATGCGGGTCTCCAAGGACATGACTCGCGCATCATCTAACTGACCTGCATCCCCCTCATCACCGCGGACATCAGGATCTCGCCCGTCGTCGGACTTGGCCTTAGGGAGCACCGCAAACTGGCGCCTCATCGAAAGTCCCACCGAGGACAACTGCACCAAGGCGACAAAGGTAAGACGGTGAAAGCAGCTAGAGGGAGAACAAGCAGAGACACTCTACCTGTTGGCCAGCCTGAATCACAAAGGTGGCCAAACAGTCGCCTCTGACTCCATCCAGCGCGGCCTGATCAGGAGGGAGACAACTATTCTCGGCCACTCGTACGGCAGCTCCGCGGCTCAAAAACACCGACTCCTTCTCCCCCACCGAGAAGCGTGGACGAAGAAGGCCTTCCCCTGACGAAGGAAACTCACCCGGGTCGGAGCGGAATGCGCCTAGATACCGATCGTAGGCATCAGGGAGAGAACCGTTCGGGAGAGGCGAGGGGCCGACCCACGGCCAGGCAATCTCAACAGGGGCAGGCCGGTGCTGATCAGCGGGCGACGAGACGTTAACTTCCTCGGCCCCCTCGTGGACCCTCTTGGAAGACTCCAACAAGGGAATGGAGCGAGATGGCCCCTTCTTCCTTTTGGAGCCAACAGCTGAGGTCACGACCCGCTGCTTCTTCCGGACCTCCAACACATGATCCCTCTTATGCGGGCCCGGATCCGGGGCCAGCACGTGAGGGCTGGCGGGAGAAGAACCGAGAGGGAATCCACCTGCACCCAAAGAAGAAGTAAGGGGCCGAGAAGAGCCCGAGCAACCCCGAATGGCGAACGTTCGGAGAACTTATCCAAGGGCCACACAGTCTTGCGCAAGTTATGGCTGCTGAAGAGGACGTCGATCATCCGATCCCTCAAAGGAATCGCCAGCAGGGCCTTCACCGTCTGCAGCTCGGCGACAGTTGGGTCACCCAGATCAAGGATGACCGCGCCGGCCGCTCCCCAACGAATCGGGAAAGGTACACTCGACGGGAACACGACAAATACGTACTCACCCTTCCAACGCTTCAGGGAGCTCGGCAACCCCAACACGAGGCTCATCTTCAGACGGGCGTTGATGTAAATCCACACCCCCGACTGATGATGACTCATGCGGTAGAACTGGGCGAAGAGACGGAGGGAGGTCACCACTCCCTTCAGCATGCAGATGACGACGAACCCGACGAGGAGCCCGATGGCGTTAGGGCAGAATTGGCACAAGCCCACATTGTGGGCTTGAAGGAACTCGATGATAAAGGGGTGGAGCGGGAAACGGAGCCCGTAGCTGAAGCACTTCTCGTACACTCCAACCTCGTTGGGACCGGGAAGGCAGATCCGCTCGTCGGACCCGGGAGCACGAGCCGAGTAAGGCGGAAGCAGGTAGGCGGAGCGCATACTCCCGATGGTGGTGGCACAGACCGACGAAGGCCACGCTAAGACCTCTGGAGGCACCCCTGAAAGTTCACCCCCATGCCGACTAATCGCCGAAGGAGGATTACCCATCAGGTTAGGAGTGACGTCACGCTCCGGCTGACCAGAACCAGTGGCAGAGGAAGACGACATGGGGCAGAGCTCGGGCATGATCAAGATCAACACAAAGAAGAGGATGACGGGATGGCGGCTCACAACCCACCCAGCTTCTCTACCAAAGACGACCCCACGAACGGTGGGGATAAACCCGCAGTTACACGTGGCAACATCAGGGGACCGACGGCGCTTCAGAACCCGCGTCTTAAAAGTATCGAACGGACCGACTCATGATGACGCCCAATTAATGAATCAGCCTCGACTGACGAGCCTGTCGAAATCGGCGGAAGTCACATCGGCCGAGCCGAACCGGCCGAGGCCGATCGACCCGACCAATGGGGGCAATTGTTACGCCTATTTGGCCGAAGCCCGAAAGACACGAGCCCAGAGACCCGACTACCAATCAGAAGCCCATCCACGAGATCGGGCCCGCCCGACAAAGCCCCCTAGAGGGCCCCCGAACGTCAATCTGACCCGACCCCGAAAACGCGCGAGTCACTCGCCCACTCCAGCGATAACCGTTCCCCCAGGACCGCTGCCACTTAATGGCCGTTATGGGGAGGTGCTGGCATGGCGCGGGGAGCGGCGATAGGGAGGCGGATTGAGGGGGCACGATTGGGGGCGGACGAGGGACGTGAGTCATGGATGGTCGCGACGAGAGGCCTATAAAAGGGCTAGGAGGACGACTGGACAAGGGACCGCATCTCAGGTAACAAAACCTAAGGTACTCCATCAACGACCTAGTTCCCCCACTCCATCTCCTTCCCCCCGCTCGTACCGGAGGACGTCGTTCCGATCTCCTCTCGAGTCGAACCGTCCCCGCCGAGCCTCCGCTTTCAGATCGTCATCTGACTTAGGCATCGGAGGGGATTTGGCCGGAACCAAGGTCCGGCCTCCCTGACGAGTGTTCTCGTCTGTTCAGGAAGACGATAGATCCGAGTGCCGAGGCTTCCCTTCGACACCAGGCGAACGCCATCAAGCATCAGCCCAGCCGAGGGCGCATCAAGCAAGACGACCGAGGCTACCCCTTGTCGTCCGAACGATCGAGGCTGAGCACACCCATCCGAGCTGAGGCTTCCCCTCAGCTCCGCGTCGGTCGCGTGTCAAGCCAAGGTACCGAGGCTACCCCTCGTCGCCCGACCGTCCGAGGCCGAGCACCTCACACCGGGCCGAGGCTTCCCCTCAGCCCCCTTGAGGCCGAGGATCCAGACCCGGCCCAGCTGACGTGCTCTGCGTCGACTGCATCTCTGATTCGCGTCGCATCTACACGTGCTCGACGCACCCAAGGGACCCAAATCGGCCCCTTGACCACGTTGACCGGGCAGTCCACGGTCAACGATTCTGTAGTGAGAAAACACTCTGAAACAAGTATAATACTTGTTAGCTGGTTATATACGGAACCAATTATAACCTATAACGTATAGAATTGAGGGTATGTATAATACATTTGTATACATAATACATACGTATCTTAAATGTAGGGCATATCTAGCGAAATTACTTGTGTATAATTACTATAGATATTGTATGTTAATAGTACATATTTATATATCATAGTGTGTTGTGTATATAAATACCCACATATACCAATATATGTTATTTGTTAGCCAATACTATTATTAAATACCATTTATACAAATATAACAATATGCCAAAATATATACTTTATAAATCATGCAGTACATTGTATTGGTATATAATATCTACATATGATATGTAATATGTTCGGTGTACATATAGTACCATTATAGGGACATACAAATACAATTACAGGTATGGGTAATATGTATTTCAGGTATCCATATCAGTACTGCTATAAATATGGGTATAATTAGACATTAGACCTAATATGTGTATATAATAATATCATATATATTTGTATACAATGTTATAACATTATATATATGTTAATATCCATATAGTATGTAAGTATGTCACTACTAACAAGTATATATGAGTGTATGTATATCTTGATATATTTATTATAATATGATATAACTGATATTATATATATACACGGATATATAGTATATTAATGGACCATAGCACAGTATAATCATCGGGGAAGATTTGGATAAAAACCATGTATTATATCATATGTATATATCTAATGCCATATAGTACTTGCTATTGGCACATATACAAATATTTAATGGACATATAGCTCATCTATATACGATATGAATACTATTTACATAATAATATCTATAGTGACATACTTATATAATCATTTATATTATGTCAAGTATATTTCCGACTCCATTTAAAGTTATAAAGTCCGTAAAAATGACACATAAAAACAGGTGCTGGCAAGTCATATGGTTCTATTTTTCGTCACTATATGAAAATCCACGATCCATGTCACTAGTTTACAGATATCATACATAGGTGGATATTGAGTATAATATGCGCTATTCATATATATGAAAGGGTATGCGAAATATATGATATTACCAAATCGCCTGAGGAAGTCATTGACATGGTAAGAACGAGCTGAGAAAACTGTTTGTATAACCATATTACCGTACAGTATACTAACTCGGTAACTTGGTATACAATATTGGTATATACTGTAAATAATAAATATCTTGTGGTATATGGTATATCATATTACAATGTTTGCGACCTGTTTTTATGTGGTAATTTATTGTATACATTATAGTGCAAATAATTATAGACATAACATGTTAGTACATGAGCCTTATGTATGCCATATACCATTATATTAATACATACTTGGTATAACATTAAACACCTTATATTATGTATACTATATATTTGTCTTATATACCCAGGATATTAAATATTGACGATATGCTATCATATAATACAAGGATATAGATATACGAATGATATCACATGTATTCATACTAATGCTGTATAACATACTAAATGTAATATTGTTATATGCTATAACTCATATTACCTGACTATAGATCTCAGAAATAAATACTACAAATCATATGGTATACCATAATATAAGTAAGTTAATATAGTATATACTATTCTGGGAGTTGATTTGGCTATGTACATATGACTCTTGTATATTTGCTTAGTAATTGTAACTTGTAGTATGCTATATATCAGTGTTATGGTATCAATATGGCCTTTTATAATATTGGATATTATGCTGGTAATACACATAACATTTAGTAATTATTATATATAAATTGGCAATATTGGTATTTTAATATAACTTATAGTACTAGTTACAATAATCAAATTTACACAAATAGCGAACGGGTAATACACATATAACAAGTATAGTTTTTAAACGATATCACATTACCTTTATTCTATTATCCTAGTATGAGATACTCATATTTACCATATTTCCTAAATCTGCATGCCAAATACGTAATTATAAAATTAACAAACCGATTTGCAGTAAATTGTTGTTATCTTAGCGTAAAAACGAATATGCAGTATATTATCACATATGATAGTTTAAATGGATCATCAATAATATCGGATTGTTCGTGATGAGAAGGATGATAGCTTCCCAATTGATGACACTTTTGCTGATGAGAGGCTATTCGCCGTATACTCAATATAATTATGTAATCTATTACCCTATATCGATATGATATCACTATAAAATTATAAGTACAATCAAGTAATTATTCCATGTTTAATACAAATATATGTATTACCATAACCAATTTTTGGACTACAATAATGCGCATATAGTCAAACTCAAATATCAGTACATATTTGTACAGGAGTGCAATTGATATATGCATTATGATAGGTTATAATTCATGTATACTCATAATATTGCTATGGGATATCATACTTGATTGTTAATATCACGGTATTGTCTTATATAATAGGTTCAGACATTAACTCGTTATAACCTAGTAGATTGATATACAATAAGTATATCATATATATTAGCTTTAATGACATGAGAATATGGGAGATATCATATTTAAGCCTCAAGAACCCCCATGCTTAGCCGATGTGGGACTATTCGTCCGCACCCTAAAAAGCCTGCCCTCGAACACATAGGACCTCATGAGCATCCTCACTAATGATATCATATATTATTATTGTATATATTATAATACAGGTACATAGTTAATATACCTGATAGGATATATGGTTATCTCTCATAATTCAGCGTTATCGTATGTATATCATTACTATACACTGGTATGTCCTACAATAGCACTGCTTATACCAATACTATGTTAGCATGTTAGTTTATACCATGACTATGTGTTGATAACATGATTATATACGAGGTATATACCATGAATAGTATAGGTATACGGAATATGGATAGTACACTATATATATTATATATAATTATTTTGGGATATTATCTATACTTACATAGTTATCTTATTACATAATAAATATAATATATTATATTTGTATAATTTATTAGAAATGATGTATATGGTATGATATATTGAATTATATATATTCAATACATATATGTAAATACCTGTAAATATCATGTTATAGTGAATATATGACCGAGCAATGCGTGCAACACCTATACCATAAATTAGTATATTATAGCCTGATTAACATGGTATATATAATCTTAAAGGTATGCCTTTATATTACGATTTGCATTGGATATCAATTAATATTATGCACTAGGATGAAGGAATACATGTTAATCTTATATGAACTAATTTACCTATGTGTACTAATCGGATATAGTTACATCAATAAATATATCTTGGCCACTGTTAATTCATATGTTGGATAAATTATGTACTATATCATACTAATACATATAATATAGTGATATTGAACTATTATCTACCTAATAATAATACCTGTAATACACTAATAGAGGGTAATGTGATATGACCATATTAGCACCGATATGATATCCATATATTTGTATAGCAACAAGATAGTAATGTATTTCATGTTATGTATAACAAATGGTAATACTTATATCGTAAATTATCGATATCTATAATACATATTTATACATAATGGGATTGTTATTTCATTGAACGAGTATATAGTATATCAAATATTCTGTTTAGTAATGTATCCTGATACCATTATATAACACGCATATATATTAATAACTAGTATATACAGTAATATACTATAATATAGATATATTATCATATACTTATGATACATATGTATATTGTACAGTACTATATATATAAATGAGCTATATTATAGAATATGTTATAATATAGATATTTTAGATATACCTCTGTATGAAATTTACAATCATATTATTATGATACATGCTATACTAATATCACATAGTTCTGTACACATACATTACATATTGTTAATAACTATATTACTATAATCGATATATGTATCGATACTTGGAAGTAAATGAATACAAGTATAATATAATCAATATAACTATAGCCTAGATACCTGATATTTTTCTAATATTTATCGGACACTGTTAGACCGACCTATCGACCTAATCACTTTCTACACATACTTAGCCCTAACTAATCCCTAAATATGAGACTACGATGATCAGGAACTATGTCCGATATTTGTAATTAATGTAGAAGGATAGTGTACGATATATATTGAGTTCTTGTATCCTATAAATATGATGTTAATGGCTCTGGGATTATAATAAGTATATTAACCTATAACAATTAGTATATCATTATAAGCCATAGTGACCATATAATATTAATATAGTCAGGAACATTCTATTAAATTATATATATATATATAAATACATATATAATATGTATTTAATCACACATGTGTTGAATATTGGACTCCCCGGATTTGGTTTTGGATGATGAGCAAACATAAATAATTCATGAACTAACAATTTGTGAGCGCAGTATTGGAGATCGTCGCCAATTTCACGAGAATATTCAAAGCGACATCTCAACACTTCCAAAAGCTCATATTCATGCCTAAAGCTTCGTTGAAGCTCTTGCGACGCTTTGGAAAATATGAAGATTCAATCGAAGCTATTGAAGACCGTTTATTAAGGTTTTATTTATAGTCTTTTAGTTTCGATTGATAGAATGTTAAGCCTTGAGTATATCTTACGTTTCTATCTTCATTACGCTCATTTCGTAGCTCTAGGATTCTTGCACAAGTTCACTCTATCTTCCTCGAAGCGTCGCGCTTCGATTCGGACTTTGTTGTGCATGTTAGTTGGTACAAGAACAAGTACTGACCGACTAGATGGTGATCTAGTCGGTCGGCCACTGTTCTTGGACCGACTTGTTTCTGTCAGTTAATTTCTTGGACTTTACTGTTTACAGTTAGTCGGTCTACGTTGACTCACCGACCGACTAGTTTGTGAACTAGTCGGTCAGTGATGCTTCTTTGACCGACTAGTTGTGACTTACTGTTCACTCTAAAATTCTCCTAAGCTACTGTTTACCGTTAGTCGGTCTAAGAACGTTTGATGACCGACTAGTTGACAATCTAGTCGGTCAACTTTTGTTCTTGGACCGACTAAGTCAACTTGCCTTCAGACTATGTTGTTTTGCCTCTTAGTCGGTCTACGTTCATTGGATGACCGACTAGTTGTGAAACTAGTCGGTCAGAAAGTCTTCTTGGACCGACTAGTTTTCTAGGTCTGAAATTCTATCTCTTCTCAGATCTGCTCTTAGTCGGTCCATGCTGTTTGACTGACCGACTAGTTGATGAACTAGTCGGTCAGTGATTGTTCTTTGACCGACTAATTCTCACAGATTTCTATCCGTTGGAGAATGACCTAACTTGTCTTTATGGGACCCTATAAATACGAACCTAGGTCATTTCTATCTTCGATAGAGCTGCCATTAAGAGATTCATTGAGTTCTAAAGAGATAGCTATTCTCCCTCAAATCTAAAGCTCTCTTCCTCACAAGAAACCCATTCTCTCTCATTTCTAGATCTAGAGAGAAGCTTGTTCTTGGTGAGCTCTTCAAGCTATTGCTTGATCCAAGTCTCCAACTCTTCCCTAGGCACCCATTGCTGCTCATTTCCTTGGTGCTAGGGCTTGGTGACTTCATCTTCCTCAAATCCTTCATTCCACCTATTGGGTAAGAAAAACTCAAGGTATAGGATTTTGTGGTAAGAGTATTTATTTCATTTAAACTCTTTATATTGCTTATTGGCTCTCTCGGTTGTGAGAGAAGTTTGTGATCCCGGGTTGTGGGATTCACTTTGCCATTGCATGTATGATTTGATCTTGTGAAGGTTTTTCACAAGATATTCATAGTGGAAATCTTGAGTTAGGGTTTCTAACTCAAGTATCCGGAGGAGATCCGGGTGGTTGGGACGTAGGATCACCGGGAACAAGTCGGGGAGACTTGGGTGGATCCGAACCCATTAACATCGTTTGTTTGCTTTGTTATTTTCATTGTTGTCATTCAATTTAAGCTTCCGCAAATTGATTTGGTGGTTGTTTGCAATTTAATTTGGAATTATACGCCTTATTATTTTAAAGTACTATTCACCCCCCCTCTAGTACTTGTGCAGTAGCTGGTAGGGCATTACATTTGGTATCAGAGCCAGATTCTCAGCTATGTCTACCAACGACAACAAGACCGTGCGTCCACCTTCCAACTATGACACCTTCAGGAACCGTGAAGGAGCATCTTCCGTGATGGAAGGACATTCCTCTACGAGGCCTCCATTCTTCAACGGTACCAACTACGGGTATTGGAAGTGTCGGATGGAAACCTTCCTCCGAAGTGCATCTTTATGGAGGACTACAATGAAGGAGTACACCGAGCCCGAAGAAGAAGATTTTGAGAAATGGACTACCGCGGAGGTCGCCGCGGAGGTAAGCAATGCCAAGGCAATGAACGCCTTGCAATGCGCATTGGAGCCCGAGGACTTCAATAAGATATGCACATGTAAGAGTGCATATCAAATTTGGAACTCTCTCCTCATACTACATGAAGGGACGAGTCGGGTAAGAGACTCTAAACTCGTAGTCGTAACAAAAGATTACGAAATGTTTCATATGCAACAGGGCGAGAAGATGAAAGAATATTACGCTCGCTTCGTTGACATAATAAACGAGTTAGAGGCCCTCGGCAAGATCTACACTCAAAAGGAGAAGTGCCTAAAGCTTATTGAAGGACTTCCATCTTCTTGGGAAAAACGTACCTTCGCCATCGAGGAAGGTAATGACATGAACAAATATACCGTAGTTCAACTAATGGGTACTTTGATGTCATACGAGGTACGCAAAGATAGCAAGGTGAAGCTACAAGAAAAGATGAAGTCATATTTGAACCTAGATGCGCCTAAGAAAAAGGCGATTGCATTCAAGGCGGCTTCATCCACCTCTACCGATGATGAGAACTCGGAAGAAGAAATGGACATGGAATCCATTGCACTCATGGCAAAGAAGTTCAATCGCTTCTTCCGAAATGGTAACTTCAAACAAAAATCTAAGTTTACATGTACTAACGCCTCTCCACCTTTGTGCTTTAAATGCAATAAGCCAGGACACATCAAAGCGGATTGTCCTCAAAACAAGCAAAAGGAGAAGTGGAAGGCGCCAAAGTATGACAAGTCCAAGAAGTACATGAAAGGAAACAAGAAGGGACTTGTCGGAGCTACCTTCACCGACTCCGAGGATTCCTCAAGCGGAGAGTCGGATGATGAGAAAGTGGAGCAAGCACATATGTGCTTCATGGCAAGAGAGGAGAACGATCAAGGATCCTCCTCTTCCGATGATAGTAATGACGAAAGCGATGAGGTAACAATGGATGATCTTAGAAATGCTAACTCTCAACTTTGGTCAAAATACACTAAGTTAGTAAATAGATATACTAAGGTAAAAGATGACCTAGCTAGCATTCAAAAATCGCCTAAGACTATCATCACCAACAACGACACTGTTGTTGAAGAGTTAAGAAATGAGATTGTTAATCTCAAATCTAAACTTGAACATGTTAGCATCGAGGATCCGGAAGAACATAGGATAGCGGATTTAACTTCTCAAAACTCGACTTTGAGTATTGAGAACGAGAATCTTAAATCTCGTGTTTTTGTGCTCACATCGCAAGTATCCAATTTGGATACTTCTATGCGTTCTCTCAAAGAGAAATATGAGAACACATTGGGCCGAATTAACAAATTCAACAAAGGTAAGGACCATTTGGATAAAATCCTAAGTGACTTACTTCCGGCCAATCACCACATTGGTTTGGGGTATACGATGGGATGTCCATCCAAAGCGGCCACTACTTTTGTTAGGCCAACTTCCGGTGACTCTACGAGTGGTAGCAAACACTCTATTGATAGTTCATCTACCAATGATGCTTCCACTTCGTCCACGCCCTCTTTTGGAAAGAAACCCACTTTGGGTGGACCTCCAAAGAAGGGGCATGCTTATATGTACACCAATACCATGCCACGTAGGAACACACGTCCTACTCCACCATCTCACACTTATGATGATTTTTATGCAACACATTCCCGGGCACGTGCACACCATGTGAGACACCCTCACGCACGTGTTCCCACACATGCTTATGATCACACACCGCATCATATGAATAATTCTCATCGTGCACCATTCCATCATGTCCCTTATGCCTATCCACAACATGTATCACGTAGAAATCAACGTCGCATGCATGCACCCAATAGGATGATGGCTCCCAAAATATTCACTATTTGGAGCCCAAAGGACACAAGCATGGACGAAAAACAAATGTACATGAATGCTTATTTTTCGGATGTTGTGCATAGTAAGAATTATGTGGGGAAGTCTAAGTCCACTTGGACTTGGCTTCCAAAGGTCTAATCCCTTGGACCCAATGACCTTGGGTACCATGATATGGAAGTTTCTATCTTTAGGTACTCAAGGAAAAGAAAAAGGGAAGGAGCAACAAATTTGAATTTAGCTCCAAAGGGAATTGGATACTCGATAGCGGGTGTTCCAAACACATGACGGGTGACGCTCGTTTGCTCTCCGGAGTGGTTCCCATTGCGAATGGAAACCGCGTCGTATTTGGAGGCAACGAGAGCGGAACCATCATAGGTGTTGGTAAAGTCGGTAACCCTTCTAAACCCCTAATTAGTGATGTTTATCTTGTTAGTGGTTTAAATCATAATCTCATTTCAATAAGCCAACTTTGTGACAAAGGTTACAAAGTTAGCTTTGCGAAAGGATTGTGTCATATTTTAAGAAAGGATAATGAAAAATTATTATTTTCCGGAACTCGTCGTAAAGACATTTATATTTTGGATCTTCCTAAGTCATATGAACAATGTCTCGTTGCCAACACAAGTGAACAACACTTATGGCATCGACGCTTTGGACATGTGAACTTTGGAACACTATATAAGCTTTCAAAATTGAATTCTATTAAAGGTTTTCCGAAGCTTGTTTTTGAAAAGAAAAGTTTTTGTGATTGTTGTCAACGCGGCAAGCTTCCTAAATCTTCATTTAAACCTAAGAAAAGCATCTCTACAAAACGGCCACTAGAGCTATTACATCTAGATTTATTTGGGCCAACTAGAGTAGCTTCCTTAGGAAATGCAAGGTATGGACTTGTCATCGTAGATGACTATTCAAGATTTACTTGGGTATTTTCATTGTGTAATAAAAATGAAGCTTTTGAAAACTTCACAATTTTTGTTAAGAAAGTACAAAATCTCTTAGGAACCACCATTGTCACTATTCGTAGTGATCATGGAGGTGAATTTGAGAATGAGTCTTTTGAGACATTTTGTGATAAAGTTGGTATTACTCACACCTTCTCTTTCCCTCGTGCACCTCCTCAAAATGGTGTAGTTGAGAGAAAGAATAGGACGCTAGTGGAGTGTGCTCGCATTATGCTTGATGATAGCCAACTTGGCCATCAATTTTGGGCGGAAGCGGTACACACCGCTTGCTATGTGTTTAATAGAATACTTTTGAGGCCCGGCACTAAACAAACTTGTTATGAATTGTTGTTTGGTAGGTTGCCTCAAGTTAAACATTTTCGTGTTTTCGGTTCGAAATGTTTTATTAAGAACACATATGGTTGTTTGGACAAATTCGATCCAAGATCCGATGAGGGGATCTTTGTTGGATACTCTACGCGTAGCAAAGCATACCTGATATTCAACAAACGAACCTCAACGATCGAGGAGTCGCTTCATGTCTCATTTAATGAAGGATTTGTTCCAACTAGAATTTCAAATGATAATGATTCTTTGGATGTTTTATGTGATTCGTTTGATAATTCTAAGTCTAATGATTCTATTGATTCTATTGAGACTAACCCAACTAATGAAGTTGTTGAGAATGTTCCTAGTGATCAAGGTATTCCCAAACGGCTTCATTCGGTTCGTGACCATCCCCATGAGCAAGTCATTGGCAATATCTATGATAGTGTCAAGACGAGATCGCAAGTTCACCACTTCGCAAATTGTGCCTTTGTCTCATCGATAGAGCCAAAGAATATTAATGAAGCATGCGAAGATAGCGCTTGGATCTTAGCCATGGAGGAGGAGCTCATTCAATTCGAGAGGAATGAGGTATGGGAGCTCGTTCCATTGCCATCGAAGAACCACACCGTCATAGGGACAAAGTGGATCTTCAAGAACAAAACCGACGAAAACCAAGTCGTCGTCCGGAACAAAGCACGGTTAGTTGCTCAAGGCTATCGTCAAGAGGAAGGTATTGATTTCGAAGAATCCTTCGCTCCGGTAGCTAGATTAGAATCAATTAGATTACTTTTGTCTTTTGCATGCCATAAGAATTTTAAATTATTTCAAATGGATGTTAAAAGTGCATTTTTAAACGGAGATGTAGTTGAGGAAGTTTACGTTTCTCAACCTCCGGGCTTCATAAATGAAAAATTTCCAAATCACGTTTTTAAACTAAAGAAAGCTCTTTATGGTTTGAGACAAGCTCCTCGAGCTTGGTATGATCGCCTAAAGAATTTTCTTTTGGATTTGAATTTTAAAATGGGCGAAGCCGATTCAACACTTTTTATTAAGCATGCGAATAATGATATTTTATTAGTTCAAATTTATGTTGATGATATCATTTTCGGTGCTACTAACTTCACTCTTTGCGAAGAGTTTTCTAATGTTATGAAGGAACAATTTGAGATGAGCCACATGGGCGAACTCAAATATTTCTTAGGTCTCCAAATTCGCCAAATGAACGATGCAATCTTCATCCACCAAACGAAGTACACGGTGGAGTTGCTAAAGCGATTTGGAATGGAGAATGCCTCCGGGAAAAAGACTCCAATGAGCACGAGTACGCATCTTGACAAGGATACGGGCGGTAAGGATGTAGACATTCGTTTATATCGAGGTATGATTGGTAGTTTGCTTTATCTTACCGCAAGTAGGCCCGATATTATGTTTGCCGTATGTATATGTGCTCGTTATCAGTCTCAACCTAAGGAGTCTCACTTAGTAGCGGTAAAGCGTATTTTTCGCTATCTAAGTTACACTTTAGATTTTGGATTACTTTATCCGAGATCTAGCACATATGAGTTAATCTCATATAGTGATGCCGATTATGCGGGATGCAAATCCGACAGGAAAAGTACTAGTGGCACTTGCCATTTTATAGGAAATTCTCTTGTCTCTTGGTTTTCCAAGAAGCAAAATTCCGTATCACTTTCAACCACCGAGGCGGAATATATTGCCGCCGGTGCCGCGTGTGCTCAAGTTCTTTGGATGAGACACACACTTAAAGACTTTGGTATAAATTGTGATACTTGCCCTATCATGGTTGACAACCAAAGTGCAATATGTCTTTCCAAGAACCCGGTACATCATTCCCGCTCGAAACACATAGATGTCCGCCACCACTTTTTAGATGACCATGTTGCTAAAAAGGACATCATTCTAGTGTACGTTGAAACCCAAAAGCAAATCGCCGATATTTTCACGAAACCCCTAAAGGAGGACTCCTTTGTGCGGTTGCGTCGAGAATTGGGGATTATGGGTGAATCCGAAATATAGGATTCATGTTTCATTCAATAATTTTGCATGCTATTATTCTTGACAATATCTCATTCATGCTAGAATTATTGGATTTTTCGGGAATTTTAAGTGATATCTTATTTTTTCGTTCGATTTGTGCGTAATCGTCAAATTTCTGTTTTTCGATGTTTAATGGGGTAGTTTAGATGTTTATTGAGAGTTTTGAGACATATTGTCCAAGTGTTTTGAGGAGAGAACTTGATTATCACTTTTTGGACTTTGTTAGTCGGTATCTGTTCAACCACCAACCGACTAGATGTTCATCTAGTCGGTTAGTAGAAGAACTTACACCGACTAACTCAAGCTTTTTGAGTTTCCTTTCCATCTTGAACTCTTTAGTCGGTTCATGTTCAGTGACCGACCGACTAGATTGAGATCTAGTCGGTCAGTAAATGAACACAGACCGACTAAATCTTGTCAGTAAATCTTGGATTCAGCCACTGTTTGCAACTAGTCGGTTCAAGCTCATTGACCGACCGACTAGATCGTGATCTAGTCGGTCAGTGCTTGAACTGTGACCGACTAGTTGTGCCAGGGGCTGTTTGGTCTTTTGCGAAATCGACCGACTTAAACTCAGTTTAGTCGATCGATTTTCATTCTAATCGATCGAAATCTCTTCTCTCTCCGCTCAAAACCCCGACCTCCCTTGAAACCCTTCGACTTCCGATCGATCTCCGGCCATTTTTCCGGCCATCTCCGTCGATCTCCTCCGTCGGCCCCTCGTTCTAGGTGATCTCCTCTCCTCCTAGGGTTAGATTTCATTTCCTAGAGCTAGGGCTTGCTCGGGTACTTAGGGTTCTTAGGGTTTATTTTTTTTTCGGCTAGGGCTTCTTCGTTTGATCTCCTTGTCCCGTGTCTTGCTTCGACTATGGCAAGAACACGCATTCCGATCACTCCCTCTAGCCCCTCTCCGATGACCGTTGATCCAATCTCTTCGGATCCCGAGCATCCAACCCCTCCGAAGCGTAGAGCCAAGACCACCCATCCTTCGTCGTCTTCGCCTCCTCTCAAGAAGAAGAGGACGACGACCGCTAAATCTAAAGGTCAACCGAAACCCAAACCCAAGCCTAAGCCCAAGGCCAAAATTCTTGCTTCTGCATCTTCGTTCCATACTCCTACCGATTCCGATACGGAGTATAACCCCGAGACCGAGACTCATAGGGAACCCACTCCTCCTACTCATCCCGAGTCTAGCACCCACCCTCGTACGTCTACTCGAAAACCTAAGGGAAAGGCTCCGATGCCGGTGGGCGGTGTTGATATTTCCTTATGTCGCGATGACCCTTTGTGTCTCGCGGCATATAACCGTATCGAACATTGCCCGCTGCTTCTGGAGCATTTCGTCCAGTTTAGCGACTTCATAGGGTTAGCTGATCTTCTGTCGTCGTCGGGTCTTCTCGATTACCTTCGATTTGACCCGAAGGCGAATCCTCACCCCTACCCTAGGTTAGTGAAGCTTTTCTATGCCAATAGGATCCGGGGTCAGTACGATCAGACCCACTCTATTGAGACGACCGTTTTGGGGACTCCTATAGTCCTCACTGCGGAAATCTTAGGAGAGATTTTGGGTATCTCTTCGTCTGGACTTCTTCCTTCTGATATCTCGGTAGATGATATTTCTTCTCTTGATCAGACCATCCTTTCAGAGATTTTCCATCAGATTCCTCCTGCCATGATTGGCGTGCCTTCTAAATCTTTCAAGCCAAATGCTTGGGTCCTAAATCTGATTCTGAAGTCGTGCTTGCTTCCCAAGTACGGCTCCTCATCTTTACCATCCCAGCCATTTTTGAAGCTTATCTATGCGATCTTCATGGGGAGCTCGATTAATTGGGCTCGAATTATACTCGATAAGATTGATTCTTTCGAGTGTATTCGAAAGTCCAATAAATCGGCTCATATTCCTTTTCCTTGCATGTTGACCCTCGTGTTTCGTCATTTTCGTGTCACATTGCCTCGTGACGATGAGCGTCCCCTCGGTCCTCCCCTGAATGCGACGGCCGTCAAGAAATCTCTTGCGGCGCTTCGTCACGTTCAGAGGACGACACCTTCAGCGTCTGTCCCTGCCTCTGCCAGTGCCTCTGCTACTCCTGTTGCCACCCTTGATGACGTCGTCCGGATACTTCTTCGTTACGAGTCCCGCTTGGCTCGTACCGAGGAAGTGGTCTGCCGTATGGCACGTCAGATGGGTGTTGAGCTTCCTCCTTCCGTGTCTGAGGGAGAGGAGATGGATGAGATGGATGAGGAGGACGTTGAGGAGATCTGTCGTGCTTCGACTCGTGCCCCCAAGGGCACTTCTGCTGCTGCTGGTACTTCCTCTTCTGCTCCTGGAGCTGCCACCTCTTCAGGTGTTCCAGAGCCATCTGCTGCTGACCCTGTTTCCGAGCCTGCTCATGTATCTGCTGCTGCTGCTTCTGTCGAGACTCCTGCTGCTGTTGAGCCTGTTGCTGAGATCTCGACTCCTGCACCGTCGATTCCATCTGTTGAGACGCCTCTACTCCCTGCAGATCCTGAGTCCACTCCGTCGACTGGACCCACGGACGCTGCAGATCCTGCCTCCTCCTCGTGATCGTTGTTCCGAGGACTCTCCATATACGCTTTGGATGATATATCTCTGCGAGAGTATTTTGGGTTAGGATAGGGTATGAGGGTTATTATGTTTTGATGTATTTTGGATGACGTCGCTGCTGTTGTATTTATTTTTGATGAGAATGATGATGATGATGATGTATTTCCTTTTGATGGGTATATTGTATCGATGATGTTGATGTATTCTTTTTTTTATGATATGTAGCGCTTGATATGATGTATCTCATATATTCGATGTGATATCTTTTTGGATTTACTCATGTTGTCTCTGCATATATATATATGTTCATCATCGTTCACTTTGTCTTTCATTCGTCGTGCAAATTTTAATATTCGTTGAATATATTTGAAATGAGATTTCGTCGCTCGACGCATGAAAACTTGGTTAAATAGATTTAAATTCTATAATTGTATAGAATTGTTTTCCATGCACAAATTTAACCAAGAATATTGAATATTGGAGAGTATGTTTCTTTATTCAAGACATGAATAAACATTTGGTATTTTTGATGATTTTGATTATCGTTGATTTCTTTTTATTGATAATGGAAAATTTGACACACCTTGTTTTGATTTCCACATTTTTCCCTTGGTGTCAAGTTGGTCCATTGTCTTCGTCTACGACTCCCGATGTTGGATTTTACATTTCCTAATTGTTGTCTTTGTATGCCCCCCATTTTTGGGATAATGCCAAAGGGGGAGAGATAATGATAATAAATAGCGCAAATGAAAAATTTAACTCAATTTCCAAGAATCTAGTTTGATATGTTAGATTCAGGGGGAGTTAAGATACATATAAGGATTTTCAAAATCCGATATTTCAAAAATCAATTCATTTTATTTATCTTACTCGTCTGCTTGATGCAATTCATTTGTATTCATTTTGGAATTAACGTGTCATCAATGCAGGGGGAGTAAGTATTTTACATTTGAATTATTATTTTCGATTATTATTTATGTTGGTTTGTCATCACCAAAAAGGGGGAGAATGTTGAATATTGGACTCCCCGGATTTGGTTTTGGATGATGAGCAAACATAAATAATTCATGAACTAACAATTTGTGAGCGCAGTATTGGAGATCGTCGCCAATTTCACGAGAATATTCAAAGCGACATCTCAACACTTCCAAAAGCTCATATTCATGCCTAAAGCTTCGTTGAAGCTCTTGCGACGCTTTGGAAAATATGAAGATTCAATCGAAGCTATTGAAGACCGTTTATTAAGGTTTTATTTATAGTCTTTTAGTTTCGATTGATAGAATGTTAAGCCTTGAGTATATCTTACGTTTCTATCTTCATTACGCTCATTTCGTAGCTCTAGGATTCTTGCACAAGTTCACTCTATCTTCCTCGAAGCGTCGCGCTTCGATTCGGACTTTGTTGTGCATGTTAGTTGGTACAAGAACAAGTACTGACCGACTAGATGGTGATCTAGTCGGTCGGCCACTGTTCTTGGACCGACTTGTTTCTGTCAGTTAATTTCTTGGACTTTACTGTTTACAGTTAGTCGGTCTACGTTGACTCACCGACCGACTAGTTTGTGAACTAGTCGGTCAGTGATGCTTCTTTGACCGACTAGTTGTGACTTACTGTTCACTCTAAAATTCTCCTAAGCTACTGTTTACCGTTAGTCGGTCTAAGAACGTTTGATGACCGACTAGTTGACAATCTAGTCGGTCAACTTTTGTTCTTGGACCGACTAAGTCAACTTGCCTTCAGACTATGTTGTTTTGCCTCTTAGTCGGTCTACGTTCATTGGATGACCGACTAGTTGTGAAACTAGTCGGTCAGAAAGTCTTCTTGGACCGACTAGTTTTCTAGGTCTGAAATTCTATCTCTTTTCAGATCTGCTCTTAGTCGGTCCATGCTGTTTGACTGACCGACTAGTTGATGAACTAGTCGGTCAGTGATTGTTCTTTGACCGACTAATTCTCACAGATTTCTATCCGTTGGAGAATGATCTAACTTGTCTTTATGGGACCCTATAAATACGAACCTAGGTCATTTCTATCTTCGATAGAGCTGCCATTAAGAGATTCATTGAGTTCTAAAGAGATAGCTATTCTCCCTCAAATCTAAAGCTCTCTTCCTCACAAGAAACCCATTCTCTCTCATTTCTAGATCTAGAGAGAAGCTTGTTCTTGGTGAGCTCTTCAAGCTATTGCTTGATCCAAGTCTCCAACTCTTCCCTAGGCACCCATTGCTGCTCATTTCCTTGGTACTAGGGCTTGGTGACTTCATCTTCCTCAAATCCTTCATTCCACCTATTGGGTAAGAAAAACTCAAGGTATAGGATTTTGTGGTAAGAGTATTTATTTCATTTAAACTCTTTATATTACTTATTGGCTCTCTCGGTTGTGAGAGAAGTTTGTGATCCCGGGTTGTGGGATTCACTTTGCCATTGCATGTATGATTTGATCTTGTGAAGGTTTTTCACAAGATATTCATAGTGGAAATCTTGAGTTAGGGTTTCTAACTCAAGTATCCGGAGGGGATCCGGGTGGTTGGGACGTAGGATCACCGGGAACAAGTCGGGGAGACTTGGGTGGATCCGAACCCATTAACATCGTTTGTTTGCTTTGTTATTTTCATTGTTGTCATTCAATTTAAGCTTCCGCAAATTGATTTGGTGGTTGTTTGCAATTTAATTTGGAATTATACGCCTTATTATTTTAAAGTACTATTCACCCCCCCTCTAGTACTTGTGCAGTAGCTGGTAGGGCATTACAACATGTACCCCTTATACTGTAATTATTAGTTATATATTATAATACTAGGGATAATAATCACCAATTGTTTGAGTAAGTATGGGTATATAAGACTGATATTAATTGCGTATATAAATAGGTATGAGGAATTCAAATAACATATATTCAGCTTGGGATTACTGATACCGTAATAGAATGTTTATATAGACCTGGTATTAATTACTCATACAACCAATATAATAGTATTGGCTAACAAATCATATCATTTAATCTGTGTGCGTCGGTGGCATTAGTTGGTTCCGTAAATTGGATGGATATAGTATATATATAGAATATCAGTATAATACTTATTAGCTGGTTATATACAGACCAAAAAATAACTCTTGCCTAATCATTTCAATAATATGGGTATATTACAGGATTATGGTTATACATATAGTCAGATATCATGGTTATAATACCTGCATATATACTCTCTTAACCATGGACTATTATTAAATTAATACGATCCAACAATAAATGTATTATCTTGGACTAATTATAGATATGTATATACCATTATGATATTATAATGATATAGTATATCAGTAATACACTATATGTCATATATTAATCAATTTAATATATAGGTTATTGTAAACCTACTTCTATGTATTATCATAATATTATTACATGTAATATTCAATAAATTATTCATTACTTAATATATATGGTATACGTATATATATATTAAAATTATATACTGCACATGTATGAACAGTTATTATTAAATATACGGACTAGTATATGCTATTATATAAAACTTGTGTACTATTTATGTTACGAGGTGGAACTCGCGTACAATGAATTTGTATTATGGGGAACCAAGGGCACGGTGGTTATATGGAAATGAGGGTTTGTGTAGGCCGATTTACAGGTGATTAGTAGAGTGAGGAGGTTGGACCCGTTGCCGGCGGTGCTCACGGGGTCGAATCTCGCCGGATGCAGCTGAGGATGGTTGGACGGTAGGGGGCTGAAGCTGACTCCGGCCAAGGGGCGAGCTCTCCTGCAGCACGAACAACTCGTCAGAAGGGCAGGGTTGGGGTTCAACCCTTAGCCCCTCTGATGCCTAAGTCAGTAATAGGGCTTAAAAATGGGGGCTATGCACGCCGGTCGGACTAACGGTGTGTCCGCCACGCGTGACGAGCTATAGGTGGGAGAACAAAGATATGGAAGACCTTTGCTCTCGTGTGTGAATAATAGAATGAGAGTGAATTCTCTAACCCCCTTTCCGTAAGAGGAATGGGGGTATTTATACCTGACGGGTGATGACTAGGCGTGCTGAGCTGGCTCGTGTGTCAGCGGAAGCTTCGGACAAGGACGTTGGGGACAGGAGTTCCTGACCTGCTTTTGTCAGGCGGCGCAACGGCCAAAGGGTGCTTTTGTCGGGGTGTCAGGGCCGAAAGCATTAACTGTCAGGTGGTTCAGCCGCCAGGGGGTGCTTTGTTAGACGGTCGGGTGACGTATGTGTCAGTCGTGTCCTTATCCTAGGTTGTTTGTCGTTAACGACGAACTAAAGGTCGGGCTGTGTCACTCTAGGCGCCGCGGTTCGTGGGAATCGGGCGGGTCGTTCTGATCGGGGGTTGTCCGGCCTGGCCGCGCCCCCCGATCGGTCACGGGCTATGGTCCGCCGGTACAGAAGGATATGTCCGTGCCTGTCAGTAGGCCCGGCTTTGCTACCCGAGCGTCCCCAAGCACGCTTCCCAAGGCGGGCCGAGCGGCTGTCGCTGTTCGCCTCGACCGGGCGGGGGAACACAACAAGGCACGCCCGTCTCCATATTGCCCCGGACTTTCGGGGTGGCGACCCTTTCATGAAGCGGTGAGTCCATGGATCACGAGGGCGGATTCGGGGGGAACCCCTACGATCTTTAGGTCGTAACAATTGCCCCCGGCCTCCGAGTCTGAGGCGGCAGCCCGGCTCGGCTCGGAGGGCGATCCACCTTCGATATTCCGGACCATCAATAGGGGCCGTGGACCCACCGGGTAGTGACGGCGGCGGCTTCGGAAATCCCGCCTTAGTGGTCATTATGATGATTTGAAAAGGGGGCAGCGGAAAACGAAGCGTCTCTGCGATTGGGTTTGCGACGCGTGGATGAGGTGACCCTCACGCCAGTCGAGGCGTCGGGGACGTCTCGATGGGCGCCGCGTGGCGAAAGTTTGACGGCCGAGATGGTCCGGGGCCATCTTTACCGCTAAAAGGGTCTAGGAAGCGGTCGGCGGGAGTTTTTGTCTTTCTCCGATTCTCCTCCAGCGTTCGACATTTCCGTTTGGAGCTGGCTGGCTAATTCTTCACTTCCGTCGCCGATCATCTTCTTCCAATCGCCTTCCGGGTTCAAGGGATCAACAGGTAACAACAGTCAATTTCCTTCCTTTCCGATCAATGGCTTCTCGTTTCGAGATTGGAGGAAGTAGCCGGGTGGGGGAGGAGGAGTTGGCGGGCGAGGGGGCGTCGCAGCCGGGGGTGCGGCGGCCCAGGGAAAGACGGTCATGGCGATCCGTTGTACCGAGAGACATTGAGTCCATCCGACGTAGGTTGGATAGGATCAATATCAGGGAGATTCGCGTGTGGTTTGTGCGACAACCCTATGAGGTGCGGGTTCCCGGGTTGGAGGAGGCGGTGAGTTCACCGGGGGATAATGAGGTCGGGGTCTATGTCCGGTCCTTCGAGTTGGGGCTCCGCTTTTCGATCCACCCGTGCTTGTTTCATTTGCTGAATTTCCTGGAGCTGCCGATATTTGCCTTGGCGCCCCGTTCCTGGGGCTTGGTAGTGGGGTTCGTCGTCTTGTGTCTTGCTTGCTCCTTGAGGCCCTCCTTGGCGTTGTTCCAGCATTTCTTCGTGATTCGGAAGTGGGGGGTGTATCATCGCGTCTGCGCCAGGAAAGGGCGAGAACTCATCCTCGAGGTGCCTGACGATGTCGGCGATTGGATGAGGGAGTTCGTCTTCGTGACAGTGCCAAGTGACGTGGCGCTGATGTCGAATTGGGGGGCGCGGAATCCCTTCGTAAATGAAGGGGTGGAGCTGACCGGGGAGGATATTGCCAAAGCTCAGATTTTGAGGGAGCTGCCCGAGGCGTGCAGTCATTGGGCGAGTCTAACGCTGAGCAGTCGGCTCGCCCAGGACTTTTGGGCCCTAGGTATCTTTGAAGTTTTGTAAACTTTGGGCTAGGCTCGCCCTGATTATCTCTCTTTTCCTTTTGCAGGTGAAGACGCGATGAGGGAGCAGGAGGAGGTGTCAGGTTCGGCCGGGGTCCCGATATCAGAGGATGTTGATCCCCGCGGGAAGGGCAAGGGGGTGGCTAGCGAGGCAGGATCCCGGGAACGTGGGGGCGGGGCCCCCAGTGGGGAGAGGACCCACCCGGGACGGGGGGGCAGTCGGGCAAGGTATCCCCACCGGTGGGCCCGCCGAGGATCTTCATGGGGACGCGCCCGAGCGGGGGGCCAGACCCTCCTTCCCTCCGCGGGTACCAGCGACGGTCGCGCCTCGCCGAGGGCCTGTGGTTCAAAGGTGGCCCTACGGGATCCCTTTGTGGGAAATGGGGGCGTCGTCGAGTCCCGCTTGCGAGGGCGCCCTTATTCGTTTTAAGAGGACCCGAGAAGAGGTCGAGGCGTACCTAGAGGACCGTCTCCACAAGTTTCCTTTTCGAGTCAGCGGCAACGAGTCGGTGTTCGAGGATGCGGGAGTGGCGGCGCGCCTCGCGGAGTATTGCGTGTTACCGCGTGATCGTGAGTCTTTGACTCGTGTGGGGGCAGAACGGTTGGGTGGCTCGGCTATATGGCACGTCGTGCAGGTAAGCCGGCTTTCTTTCTTCGCCCACCGGCTATATATTTATTCGTGTCTCGCTGATTCGAGATTTATGTAGATGATCGCGAACGTGTTAGCCCTGCGGGGCCGTACCTCCGCGGTCGCCACCAAGGCGTCTCTGGACGCAGCGAAGGCGAACCTGGGTGAGGTCAAGGCGAAGCTGAGGGACACGGAGGCGGAGCTAGAGAGGGTTAGGGCGGACTACGGGGTGGAGAAGGGGCGGGCTACGTATTTCGATTCGTCCAAAGCAGTGGTCGAGAAGCAGCTCCAAGAAGTAACGCGAGAGAGGGATGATATCCGGTCGAAGCATACCTCGGAAGTTGTTAGCAAGGAGTCTGTGATCGGGTTACAGAGGCGGCAGATTGAGGACCTAAAGGTCGCCCTGGAGGCCGAGAAGAGGGAGAAGGGTCTAGCGGTGCGGCGACTGGAGGATAAACGGGACGCTGAGGGCAAACTGATCGAAGCCGCTATCCGCCGTTATCATGACGAGCATGTTGTGCCGATGCTGCAAGAAGCTAAGGAGGCGGCGATTCGGCAAGTGGTTAAGGATGTGAGGGATCGGTCGGTTGAGAGGCGGCGCCGCTAGAAACGTGGGTTTGGGGAGGGCCGTACCATCTTGTGAGAGGGGTATGAACGATGTGTTGTTGTAGTGTGTGGAAAGTCAAATGTCCAATGTACGGGTTAGCAGTTTGAGTAAATACATTATGATTGTTTTGTGCCAAACTGTATTCGTACATGGTTTGCTCGTAGAACGTCCGATTTGTGAGGGACGTAATTGCCCCCAACTTCGCTCTGCCGGGGTATCCGGGAGAGGGGAGTTGAGATGAGTCACGCTCTCTGTCGGTTTGCTCGGAAGCCCTTGCCAAGTGTTGGAATTGAGATTCACCTGAGATGGGAGGCAGCTTCTTGTTCCGACCGGGCCGAAGGAGAGCGGAAAAGTCAATGGTACGAGGGAAGCTCCTGCTTTGGCCGCACTGACGGGGGTCAGACCAAATCTTGGATCCAACGCTGACTTCATGTTTTGGCCGGACTGACGGAGGCCGGACCAAATATTGGATCTAGAGCCGATTTCTTGTTTTGGCCGGCCTGATGGGGGCCGGACCAAATCTTGGATCTAGCGCTGATCTCTTGTTTTGGCCGGCCTGATGGGGGCCGGACCAAATCTTGGATCTAGCACCGATTTCTTGTTTTGGCCGGCCTGATGGGGGCCGGACCAAATCTTGGATCTAGCGCTGATTTCTTGTTTTGGCCGGCCTGGCGGAGGCCGGACCAAATCTTGGATCTAGCGCTGATTTCTTGTTTTGGCCGGCCTGGCGGAGGCCGGACCAAATCTTGGATCTAGCGCTGATTTCTTGTTTTGGCCGGCCTGATGGGGGCCGGACCAAATCTTGGATCGCACGGCACATGGGGTAATTTCAAATGAGGGTAATCATTTCGCAGGGATTTGGGCGGGAATTGATGGCGGTCGTCTGACTAGACGTCATCCTGGCGAATCGACGGCGGGCGGGAACCGAGGCGGCCCGACCACTGTAGTGATGACGTGTGGCGCAACTGATGGTTTTGACAGGACACGAAGCGTCAGAACACGTGGGTTGGTGATGGACAGGCCCCGGATTGGTGACGCGTGTCGTGGGCTCGACGGTCGTGATGCTTTGCGGAGGCGCTTTAAAGATTTCTCGCCGGTGGGAGGGTAGAAAGGCTGAATGTCGAGCGAAATTTTTTTGACAAGGAGCTAGGGCTTGTAGGAGGTTTCAGTATCCTTGACAGAGTCGTCCTCGTGGGAGCGGTCAGCGAAGCAGCGCAAGCGCCCGAGTCGTCGGCATTCGTTAGGTAAGATGCCCGTCATCTAAATGTCTTCCTCGATGTCTCCGTTTCGTGGGCAGGGTTCGGGGGTAGGTGGGGAAGGGAGCTCCGCCGCGGAGACAGGAGGGGTGCCCATCGAGATTGTCGGCGTGAAGTCGGTGCTGAAGAAAACCGTTGAGGAGATCTTCACGATGTACGTCAGGCCGCCGTACTCGGTTCGTGAACCGGAGCCGCATGAAAGGGTGTGTTTTGCGGGCGACCGGGAGGTTGGAGTATACGTATCGTCGTTTGAGCAAGGTTTGCGTTTCCCCCCCATCCGTTCATGCTGGAAGTGTTGAACTTCTTGGAGCTGCCCCTGTATCGCTTGATGCCCAATGCCATCAGTGCCATTGTGGGGTTCCTAGTGCTGTGTGTAAGCAACCAGGTTAGCCCATCCCTGTCCTTATTTCGCCACTTCTTCTTGGTCAAGAGGTTTGGGTCATGCTACTATCTCTCCGCGAAGAGGACGCATCCGCTCATTAGGGGGTTGCCCGGGAAAATTAAGTCGTGGCGCAAGCAGTATGTGTTTGTGGAGGTACCGGAGGAAGTGCTGATAAGGTCTGATTGGGCGGAGCTGAATCCCGAGGCGAGAGAGGGGGTGGGATTGGGGGACGAGGAGAAAGTGGTGGCCCAAATTTTGATGGCCATACCAGCGGAGGGGCGAGATTATAGGATGCTCGTTCGGGCCGAGATGATAGCGGCGTACATATGGCCCGAAGGTACAAAAGATTTTGGTGTTCATGCGCCTGATATGCTTACGCTGAACTTTCTCTCTTTGGCAGGTGGCATAATGAGTCTGTCCCTCGAGGAAATGATGCGGCGGGCCTCGGAGCAGGTGGGGCGAACGTCGACAAGAGTTGGCCCCAAGAGGTCGCGAGGGGAAGGAGGGGCGGGGAGCTCGACTGGGGTGCCATTGTCCACGAAGAGGAAGAGGCCGACAAAGCCGTCCGAGCCTGACATGCCGGGGGAGACCGGTCCGATGGGCGGTGGAGCCGGGGAGGAGATGTCGAGTCCCGTCATTGACTTGGAGGGCGGGGATGAAGGGTCTATAGGGGGAGGGGGGGAAATGCCCCGAACGGGGCCGTCTAGCCCCCTGGCACCTACTGGGGGGAGGGGGCGTCGGCTAGTGGCCAACCGGTGAGGGCCGAAGCGTCGAGTGGCCCGACCGGGTCCGGAGGATGGGACCCTTGGCCTTACGGTTGTCCCACGTTCGGGCTCGAAAGGGCCGCCGACCCTCGCTGTGAGGCCTCATTGGTTAAGTTTAAGGCCAAGAGGACCGATGTCGAGGGCTACCCCGACCGGGCGCTTCATCGGGCGACGTACAAGGTAGCAAGCGATGAATCCGTGTTTGAGGATGGAGGTGTGGCGGCGAGGCTGGCGGAGAACATTTTCCTGCCCCGCGATAGGGTGGCGCTGGAAGCGGTGGGGCCGGAGGGTCTGTGTGGGACCGCGGTGATGCACGGCGTCCAGGTATGTTCTGTAAGGTGGGCGACGTTTTTAGCGGGTTTTATAGAGCACCCTAAATGGTTTCACTTTTCTCTCTTTCTTTACTCAAATCATCAACCTGATGCTTGGGATGATGAGGCACGTGCCAGCTATCCACAAGGCAGAGGGCGCCGTGGCTAGGGCGGTCGTCGAGCTCGCTGCTCTTCGTAAGAGCACTGGCGAGGACCTTGCCAAGGAGAGGGAGAGGGGCGACCGAAACGCGGCGGAGGTAGAGCGCCTGAAGACGGTCGTGTCAGATCATGAGCAGAGGGCGGCCGAGGCTGGAGAGAGAGTGAAGGAGCTGGAGGAGGCCCTTCGGAGGGAGGAGGCTCGTGCAGAGGATCTAGCGGGGCGTGCCAAGGCCGTCGAGAAGGAGTTGGCCCGTCGGGTCGAGGAATTCCGGACGTACCAGGAGACAACCGTCATCCCCGCACTCGCAAATTCGATGGCCGAGGGCATGGAGAAGGGCCGCGCGGAGGGATGGGATACCTGCCTGGCTCGGATCAAGTTGAAGGTGGCGGGCCTGGTCCCGTCGGTAGAGGTCGATCTTGACGGGCTCGCCGCATGCAGCGACGAGGAGGGGGATGGAGACGTCGGGGAGGGTGACGAGCCAGGGGACGGTGGGGCGGTGGGAGATTCCATTGAGGGAGAGGGCGTCGCGATTGGCGGAAGCGCCAAGTAGTTTTGTGTAGGGTCCCCCCCTTTTTTTTGTAGTTTAAAAACGAACGAAAGTAAAGATTCACCGGGCTCGTCCCCGCATTTGTATAGGATCATCGGCATGTGTGTGTGCATAAATTTCCTTCTTAGATTTACGCCTTGGTGCGGCCGTTGCTATCCTGGCGTAGGGGTAATCACGTTAAGTCCCTTTATTTCACGTAGCGCGCCCGAGGGATTTTTCAGCGAGGTAGCCTCCCCTTTCGTGGGTTGCTCGGTTCTAGGTGTACCCGAGCTATAAATAGTGGTCAACCAGGATTAGTCTTCGGTCTTTTCATCGGTTATTATTGATAGTTTGCTAAAACAGGATCGCCCCGTAGGCGTAACATTGAAACGGCCCGTAGGCGTAACATTGAGGCGGTCTGGGTAGGTTGATGTTCTCATTGCAGTTGATCCGCCTCTCTGGCGTCGCGCCCCTGACAAGGGGTGTGGAGTTGATTCAGAGGGTTCCCCCTCGGCGTAGGGGTGGATGGTCGCGTCGGGGCCAGGCAGTGGCGTTGGCCCTCGTTCCCAGAATTGGGGGGAGAGGGAGTACTTGGTGGTTGTTCTATCCCGTGGGGCCCTGTTGCTCCCCTCGACTGGAGGCTCCGCGTGGTAGGCGCGAAGGGACGCGGGTCGTAGCCCCTCTGTGCGTCCTCCTGGCGTAAAACGGTCCAGGGGAGGTCGATGAGTGGAAGGGGGAGTGCTACTGGTGTGAACGGAGTAGCCTGGTGGAGCACGCCGGTGCTCGGGGAAAGTTCCCCTCAGTTGGGGCGACGCGGGCGGCTGCCGGGGTGTCCGGTGAGGTGATTTGGCAGGTCTGTCCCCTCCATCGGGTTGTCTGCCAGCCGCGCCTGCGTACGCCGGGCATCCGTGGAGAGGCATGGTATGCCAGCGGGGGCTCCAGGTCCCATGCCTTAAGTTGTCTAAAGGAAGGAGGGGAGCAGCAGGCTGGACGACCGTTGTGTAAGGGGAATATCCTGTTGGGGGATCGTTTACTTTGGCGGTCGGCGAAGCTCGCATTTTCCGCGCATTTTTAGGGAGAGAGGGAGGCAAAAATGACTGGTCTTTCTTCACATCCTTTCTTTTGCCTTCCTCCCCCCCTCAAGGAAGCTGGGGGGGGGAATTTGTAGTGGTGAATTTGTGCCCTCATTTACTCTTCATTGAGAGTCGGGGCCGTCTCGGAATTTCGTTCTTAGGGGGGCGTTCCCGATGGGTGATGAGTGATGTGACCCCTCAGACCCCGCTTCTCAGCATGCGTGAAATTTGTCATTGGCGTTCGTCCCGAGTGTCCTTTCGGGTTGGACAAGTCATTTCGGGCGTCGGCTTTATGGGGGTCAGGCGTTACTCCTCTGGGATGGCTCTGCGTAGGGGTTGCCGTGATTCGCGGACCTTGAGTAGTTTCCCGAGGTTCGAGGAGATGGGTGACATGTCCTTTCGGGGGAGGGAGGGTATTGTTCCGTCAGGCACCCCGCCAATGGCGCTCCGGTTTGGGTGGCCAAGCTGGGTGGCCAAGCTCAGTGAACTTGCCCCGGAGGTCTTCTTGGGGGGGGGGAGCGAGTACGCAGCTCGGCCCGTGCCCCTCTCCGGTTTGGGTGGCGAGGATTGGTCCTGCCCCGGAGTCTTTGAGAGGGCGGGTATTGGGCCGTCGCCTCCCCGCAGCCTCCATAGTCGGACGGGTATTGGGTCGTCGCCGACCCCGCATATGGCACTCCGGTTTGGGTGGCCAAGCTCAGTGAACTTGCCCCGGAGGTCTTCTTGGGGGGGAGCGAGTACGCAGCTCGGCCCGTGCCCCTCACTGGTTTGGGTGGCGAGGATTGGTCCTGCCCGGAGTCTTTGAGAGGGCGGGTATTGGGCCGTCGCCTCCCCGCAGCCTCTATAGTCGGACGGGTATTGGGCCGTCGTCGACCCTGCATATGGCGCTCCGGTTTGGGTGGCCAAGCTCAGTGAACTTGCCCCGGAGGTCTTCTTGGGGGGGGAGTGAGTACGCAGCTCGGCCCGTGCCCCTCTCCGGTTTGGGTGGCGAGGATTGGTCCTGCCCCGGAGTCTTTGAGAGGGCGGGTATTGGGCCGTCGCCTCCCCGTAGCCTCTATAGTCGGACGGGTATTGGGCCGTCGCCGACCCCGCATATGGCGCTCCGGTTTAGGTGGCCAAGCTCAGTGAACTTGCCCCGGAGGTCTTCTTGGGGGGGAGCGAGTACGCAGCTCAGCCCGTGCCCCTCTCCGGTTTGGGTGGCGAGGATTGGTCCTGCCCCGGAGTCTTTGAGAGGGCGGGTATTGGGCCGTCACCTCCCCGCAGCCTCTATAGTCGGACGGGTATTGGGCCGTCGCCGACCCCGCATATGGCGCTCCGGTTTGGGTGGCCAAGCTCAGTGAACTTGCCCCGGAGGTCTTCATGGGGGGGAGCGAGTACGCAGCTCGGCCCGTGCCCCTCTCCGGTTTGGATGGCGAGGATTGGTCCTGCCCCGGAGTCTTTAAGAGGGCGGGTATAGGGCCGTCGCCTCCCCGCAGCCTATATAGTCGGACGGGTATTGGGCCGTCGCCGACCCGCAGCCTCTATAGTCGGACGGGTATTGGGCCGTCGCCGACCCCGCATATGGCGCTCCGGTTTGGGTGGCCAAGCTCAGTGAACTTGCCCCGGAGGTCTTCTTGGGGGGGAGCGAGTACGCAGCTCGGCCCGTGCCCCTCTCCGGTTTGGGTGGCGAGGATTGGTCCTGCCCCAGAGTCTTTGAGAGGGCGGGTATTGGGCCGTCGCCTCCCCGCAGCCTCTATAGTCGGACGGGTATTGGGCCGTCGCCGACCCCGCATATGGCGCTCTGGTTTGGGTGGCCAAGCTCAGTGAACTTGCCCCAGAGGTCTTCTTGGGGGGGGGAGCGAGAACGCATCTCGGCCCATGCCCCTCTCCGGTTTGGGTGGCGAGGATTGGTCCTGCCCCGGAGTCTTTGAGAGGGCGGGTATTGGGTCGTCGCCTCCCCGCAGCCTCTATAGTCGGACGGGTATTGGGCCGTCGCCGACCCCGCATATGGCGCTCCGGTTTGGGTGGCCAAGCTCAGTGAACTTGCCCCGGAGGTCTTCTTGGGGGGGAGAGAGTACACAGCTCGGCCCGTGCCCCTCTCCGGTTTGGGTGACGAGGATTGGTCCTGCCCCGGAGTCTTTGAGAGGGCGGGTATTGGGCCGTCGCCTCCCCGCAGCCTCTATAGTCGGACGGGTATTAGGCCGTCGCCGACCCCGCATATGGCGCTCCGGTTTGGGTGGCCAGGCTCAGTGAACTTGCCCCGGAGGTCTTCTTGGGGGGGAGCGAGTACGCAGCTCGGCCCGTGCCCCTCTCCGGTTTGGGTGGCGAGGATTGGTCCTGCCCCGGAGTCTTTGAGAGGGCGGGTATTGGGCCGTCGCCTCCCCGCAGCCTCTATAGTCGGACGGGTATTGGGCCGTCGCCGACCCCGCATATGGCGCTCCGGTTTGGGTGGCCAAGCTCAGTGAACTGCCCCGGAGGTCTTCTTGGGGGGGGAGCGAGTACGCAGCTCGGCCCGTGCCCCTCTCCGGTTTGGGTGGCGAGGATTGGTCCTGCCCCGGAGTCTTTGAGAGGGCGGGTATTGGGCCGTCGCCTCCCCGCAGCCTCTATAGTCGGACGGGTATTGGGCCGTCGCCGACCCCGCATATGGCGCTCCGGTTTGGGTGGCCAAGCTCAGTGAACTTGCCCCGGAGGTCTTCTTGGGGGGGAGCGAGTACGCAGCTCGGCCCGTGCCCCTCTCCGGTTTGGGTGGCGAGGATTGGTCCTGCCCCGGAGTCTTTGAGAGGGCGGGTATTGGGACGTCGCCTCCCTGCAGCCTCTATAGTCGGACGGGTATTGGGCCGTCGCCGACCCCGCATATGGCGCTCCGGTTTGGGTGGCCAAGCTCAGTGAACTTGCCCCGGAGGTCTTCTTGGGGGGGGAGCGAGTACGCAGCTCGTCCTGTGCCCCTCTCCGGTTTGGGTGGCGAGGATTGGTCCTGCCCCGGAGTCTTTGCGAGACTTGAACTGAAATTTTCAGGAAGAAGAGGCGAAATTCGAAGATAAAAAAGGGGGACAAGATATTTCATTCATGACTTACAGTTCCCGGCTATACCGCGACCGGCGCTTCGTGTCCCTTGGAGGGATTAGCCCGTTCTTCTCCGGGGGGGCGCGTGGTCGATCCTGTTTCCCTTTGCGGTGGCATCGGCTGGAGCTAGCTCTGGCTGGTAGGGGTCATAACTCCGCCTGGGGGAGTCGATCTTCAGGTTCATCTCGGGTCCCTTGTGCTTGGTCGACCCCACGTAGCAGCTCCTAGACAGCTTCTGGCTTCCCTGTACGATCCCCACTCCTCGGGGGGTTTGGAACTTGACCATCTGGTGGAGAAGGCTGGGGAGCGCTCCAATGGCCAACATGTAAGGTCGTCCTATGATCCCGTTGTACGCCGACATAATGTCGACCACAACGAATAGCGTCATTCGAGTGACGACCTGTGGCTCTTCTCCGAGGGTTATCGGCAAGGTGATCACTCCCATGATGGGGGTCGAGTGACCGGTGAAACCGACGAGGGGTCCGGTACAGGGTCTCAGGTCCGTCAGCCTTAACCCCATCTTCTCGATTGTGGACATGAACAGGATGTTGCAAGAGCTCCCTGTGTCGATCAGGAGGCGACTGACAATGGTCGTCCCAATCTGGGCCTCGATGACGATGGCGTCGTCGTGGGGCTGCTCGATCCCCTCCAGATCTTCGTCGCTGAAAGTAATGGGAGGGTAGGCTATCCTTCTCCCTCTCTGGTCCCCTCCAAGACCCGCCGTCATCACTTGTCTCACATACGCCTTTTTGCTTGACGACGATGCCCCTCCCGAAGATGGCCCGCCGCATATCGTGTTTATGCGCATGACTGGTTTCGGGGGGTGAAGCTCTTCCCGCTCGCCGTTTGCCGGAGGGTCTGCCCTCCGTGCCCTTCGGTGGTTTCCATCTTCTCGGTCCGGTCTCCGGCCTCGGATGAAGTCCCCCAGGCGGCCCGCCTGGATCAGCCGCTCGATTTCCCTTTTGAGGGTGAAGCAGTCGTCGGTGTCATGGCCGTGGTCCCGGTGGTATCGCAGTATTTCTTAAAATCTCTCCGGGCTGGGTCCGACTTCATTTCTCGGGGCGGCTCCGGCAGCAGACTGGCTCGTGTAGCCGCGGCCATCACCTCGATCAGGGGAGCATTGAGTTGCGTGTAATGCGCCCGTAGGGGGCCCTCTTGTCTTGGGGCGACTCGAGGGAGCCTCTGTGCCGGAGCAAACTCGTGCGCCAGACCAGGTCGATCTTGGGGGCGAGGCCCGGGCGGTTCCCGCCTTGATCGGGCTAGGCGGTCGCGACCTCGGTCCCCCTATTCCTGCCTCGGCCGAGGATGTGATCGGGGTTCGCCTTGGGACGGTTTCGCCGGGGGAATAAGGCCTTTGCACCGAGCGTCTCTTCGGCCAACGCGTGCCTCTCCGCCATAGCAACCAACGCCTCATAGTCGGTCGGCGGGTCCCGGAGCAGGGATTTGTGGAGACTCCGAGTCCGCAACCCCGTTTTGAAGGCCAGCATAAGCACCTCATCTCCGCATGTCACCACCGCCCGTCTCTCCTCCTGAAAACGGCGGAGGTATCTACCCGTTGTCTCTCCTTCTCCTTGGACTATCGTGCAGAGATAGTCCAAGGGCTTCTTCTTCGTCCGCCCGGCCCGGAACTCTTGGCAGAACTTGTGGGACAGCTCGCCAAAGCTCCCGACGGATCTCGCGGGCAAGCCGAAGTACCAGTCCAGCGCGGTGTCCCTCAGGCTTTGGGAGAAATGTCGACATAGGAACGCCTCGTCCACATCCTGCGCCTCCATCGCTCCCCGGTATTGTTGTACGTGCGTGAGGGGGTCGCCCCTCCTATTGTACGTGGCCAAGTGAGGGGGTTTGAACCTTTTGGGCCTTGGGGCGGACGTGATCCACCGTGCGAGCGGCGTGGCCTCCTCCGGATAGGTAGGGCGATCCAGGGCATCCCCCCTCCGCCATTCGGGGGTCCGGCTTCGGTCGCGCATCGGCCGCCGACGGTCCTCCGCCCCCGGGGAGTAGCCCAACGGTCGTCTGGCGGGGCTCCTTCCTTGGGCCGAGGACTCGACGGGTTGCGGGCTACGGCTCTCCCAGTGCCAGCGCCTCCCGGCCAGCTCTCCTCGGGCCTCCATCCGTTCCTGATTCTCTCGGAGGAGCCTCTCGCGCTCGGCGGCGAGGAAGCGTAGTTGTCGGCAAACGGCTTCCTCATGCAGGGTATCGGAGGGGTGGTGCTGGTGATGCGGGCCGCCTCCTCCAGGCGGGGACCTGTTCAGCAACGGGTCCCGCCCGTTCCCGGGCCGCCGGCCCGTCATCGTCTCTTCAAGGACTTCTCGGTTGCTCCTGTTTTCTCTTCTTAGCCTCTCGCGCTCCGCGACGATAAAGCGGAGTTGGCGGCGGGCGGCCTCTTCTTCCTGGTAGGCCCTCTGGGCGGTCTCGGCCGCCTCGTCCAAACGCCTTTGTGCGGCGGCCGCCTCCCCCAGGCGCCTCCACCGCTGCGCAACTTCCATCTCCTCTTCCAGGAGCCTTTGCTGGGCCGCAATCTCCTCAGCGAGCCCCCTATTTTCTCCCTCCTCCTCGAACTGAAGGCGGAGGTTCCGCCTCACGTTCTGGGGCTCTGAGGGGCCGGGCGGAGGCTCCGTTCCGGTCATCTGATAGCCTCCCCTGGCCAGAGTGACGGCCTCGAAGCTCTTCAGGACGACGTGGGATGAAGTATGTTCAGTTTCGGTGCCCATCCCCAGAAGGGTGTCGGACGCCAGGGTGATTTGTAGAGAGAGCGGTTCCTGACCCACGGGATCTTTGTCGTGGTCAGGGTTCCGCGAGATTGGCATGGAGTCTAACATGGGTGTGACCCTTCGTTCCCACAGACGGCGCCAATTGTTACGAGGTGGAACTCGCGTACAATGAATTTGTATTATGGGGAACCAAGGGCACGGTGGTTATATGGAAATGAGGGTTTGGGTAGGCCGATTTACAGGTGATTAGTGGAGTGAGGAGGTTGGACCCGTTGCCGGCGGTGCTCACGGGGTCGAATCTCGCCGGATGCAGCTGAGGATGGTTGGACGGCAGGGGGCTGAAGCTGACTCCGGCCAAGGGGCGAGCTCTCCTGCAGCACGAATAACTCGTCAGAAGGGCAGGGTTGGGGTTCAACCCTTAGCCCCTCCGATGCCTAAGTCAGTAATAGGGCTTAAAAATGGGGGCTAGGCACGCCGGTCGGACTAACGGTGTGTCCGCCACGCGTGACGAGCTATAGGTGGGAGAACAACGATATGGAAGACCTTTGCTCTCGTGTGTGAATAATAGAATGAGAGTGAATTCTCTAACCCCCTTTCCGTAAGAGGAATGGAGGTATTTATACCTGACGGGTGATGACTAGGCGTGCTGAGCTGGCTCGTGTGTCAGCGGAAGCTTCGGACAAGGACGTTGGGGACAGGAGTTCCTGACCTGCTTTTTTCAGGCGGCGCAACGGCCAAAGGGTGCTTTTGTCGGGGTGTCAGGGCCGAAAGCATTAAATGTTAGGTGGTTCAGCCTCCAGGGGTGCTTTGTCAGACGGTCGGGTGACGTATGTGTCAGTCGTGTCCTTATCCTAGGTTGTTTGTCATTAACGACGAACTAAAGGTCAGGCTGTGTCACTCTAGGCACCGCGGTTCGTGGGAATCGGGCGGGTCGTTCCGATCGGGGGTTGTCCGGCCTGGCCGCGCCCCCCGATCGGTCACGGGCTATGGTCCGCCGGTACAGAAGGATATGTCCGTGCCTGTCAGTAGGCCCGGCTTTGCTACCCTAGCGTCCCCAAGCGCGCTTCCCAAGGCGGGCCGAGCGGCTGTCGCTGTTCGCCTCGACCGGGCGGGGGAACGCAACAAGGCACGCCCGTCTCCATATTGCCCCGGACTTTCGGGGGTGGCGACCCTTTCATGAAGCGGTGAGTCCATGGATCACGAGGGCGGATTCGGGGGGAACCCCTACGATCTTTAGGTCGTAACAATTTATATTAAAGTATGTATATACTATAATCTAAGTATTATAACATATATTATTCATAGGATATGTCTAGTTTATAATAACATATTAATACAGGGTATCCGTAACTATATAGTATATGTGTAAATTATAAATGATATATATTAATGACCTTATCCCAAATATATATTGTATACTTAACGTGTAATATCATCGTATTATGTATGTAAGTTAAATCCAGACATAATCGTATACAATGATAGCTCTGTGTACTAAGATTATAGTATATGGTAATATTCAATATGATGATTACAAGTAGTAAGATTAATTATGACCATATAGACTTGTATGGGTAATTCTAGTGATATTGGGTACTGAAGATTATTATATGTATATCGTAATAATATGTCTAACATTAATTTATCTTGTACATACCGTACAAGTATTTATGCAATTATTGGTACACATCATAACATGAGATATCCTAATGTATTATATTACACATATTAAGTAGTAACCTCTGTAATGATACTATTAATAACAGTATTTATTAGTACATATCATAATAATACATGGGTTAAATAACTAGTATATTGACATACCCTTATCCGAGTATACATTTGGTATGTCATTTACTATCTGATAATACTTTTAATTTATTTACATACTTTTAGGAATTATGTAATCCACTAGTATAAATTACATAATGTAGGTACAATATAATACCATTTATATTTTATAGTGCTAATTTGAGTATCCATATTTACCCAAATATTGAGTATTCTAGTACATGAACCGAGAAATTGCACGTACCCTAGTGACATGTATCAACCGATGTAATATATCTTATAATTATTGCACTATTATGTCATTGCCAAATACAGTATACCATTATAGTTTAAAATCGTAATATATACTAATATTGTATACTACTTTATTCTTGGGTTATACAATATTTATATGATAAACATACCATAACTTATATACAGTCTATTATACCCTAGACATCCAATAATAATTCATAAGATATGTATATGTAACCAGGATATACAGTATATGTGACAATAGTGTAATACTGTATATAACATATATAATATCCTATATCACCACTTAATGGCATATTATATTCTCACTATTTACACAAATATGATATCATATTATAGTTATATAATATATGTATATAATTAATAAAATATGCAATTGATATTAAGTATATTATAATTTACAGTATACTAGATATTATGTATGTACTTACTATATATATAGTATATATCTAATGAGTATATCTGATAATTATATATAGTATATCTGATACTTTACATATAGGTAAATAGTGATATAGTACCATATAATATATTAGGTATATTGGGTATATATTAACTATGTAACACATAATGTTACCATATATGGAATAAAAATATACATATAATATGTAATCATGTCTGTATATGGATACATATTATAATAATTATTACACTATAATAACATATTCAGATAATATACTCATATTGAGGATTAGTTGGATATTTATATACACGTATATTCTACGGGTATAATATACTAGTAACATTAATACATGAGTACTGTACATTGCCAAGTATTAATGGGATTATATTTAATACAATAACCAATATTGTTATTTATGACTATCCTAATATCACCCGTATTTATATTAGAGATTATGGTATATGATGGATAATTTTGATTAGGGTACCATTATATTACTTAACCATATGCATAGTTGGCAATATATGAATTGTATAGTATCAGTTACAATACCAAGTAATTAGCTAGATATTAATTTATATAACTATATACTTATACATAATGACAGTCATATGAATTCTAAGATTATGATATTAGAATACATGTATGATTTATTGTAAGTATGAGGATTGTATATATTGGGTTTTTATTGTATATAGTCATATTACACGCGTACATGTAATATGTATAAGTAATTATAAGATCCATACTTACCCCATACTAGAATATATTTTAGTATATGTTGCCCTAACTATAACCGTGCATATCTATCACTATATATATACGTATATTCTAGTAATTATAATTATCACAATATGTATATGGTATATATTTCAAAATATAAGTATACATGTGATGTATACATTATAGGGCATTGGGTATTTACATATAGTATGATAATGGTTTAATGTATTTATGATAACCTACATACATATTTATAAATTCCGATATTATACTATATTTCTATGTATTGTACCGTTATATTAATATCCATACATAACAGGTAAAGGTATACATAGTATAATCCTGATGAACCATGGCATTAGTAGTAAGTACACGCATTTATGTACGGTACATGTTGTTTTAGTATACATCATTACAATCATATATTATCAAATACGGTATATGAATTATAATATATATGTACAATATTTATGTACGTTAATACTATCACCGTACATATAGGTATGTAATACCGAAGATATGATACCATTCGATACTGTACGTGGGTTTATATATTGATATGCCAATATGTATATATTAATATCAAGTGGTGATGAGTTTTGTTTGTGGTGCCCATAGTAAAGTAGTGTGTATTTATGTCCATACAATTTACCCTCATGGTGTACTATTGCAACGGGTACCAGAGTTACTATAAAATTTGGGTAGTATTAGTTATCCCAAATGATAATTACTGATATTTGTAAATAACCAAGTACAAACATATATTGTTAATGGCTATAATATATGATATTTCTCCACTCGTATTCGACTCAAACAGGTTGCACTGTTATTATATTCATTGGTATTATGACTATCTCCATATATCATACTCGTATTAACTAGATACCAATCAACCTATCAATGTAAATTAAATTAGTATATATGGTATAATTGTTATATTTATTATATTTGGATAGTATCATAATATACCCTTAGCATATATTAGCATAACCAACAATATTGGCCAAATAATATAATATGCTAATAACAAGATTGTGATATTACTATAATGACGTTGAGGGCCATTAATATTGGTTCCAGGAGTGTATTCCATTCGACAATCTTAGAATGGTACCGAGAATCATATGTCGACCAAATATGAATTTGAGGGTATAACTAATATTGAACAATTGAATATATAAGTCACATGGTATATATCAGGTAACTCTGTTTATGTATTCAGATATAACGGTATATGAGGTACATTTATTACAAGTAAGGCATTAATATACCATAGTTATCATACTATCCATACCACATTATATATACTCATAACATATAATAGTATTAATACTATAATTATATACTATATCATACAAGTGTTTGATGATATAATAATATGTCAATAAATGATTACAGCAATTAGTAATATATCCGTATCTAAATTGGTATATCTTAGTTATACCCTAACATGCTTATTTGTATGAATATTATTATTGATCAATATAAACTTATCTAAACTAGTAATATGATATCACATGTCAAACATGTTATAGTATATAATAATTACGAGGTATTTATAAATTGGTGATTATTTTATTCATAATATTAGTCAGATATCTAAAATATTTGAATGCCATAACTGCTGAATTTACATAGAGTATACATATGTATGCCTGGATACTTATGTACGACAATAATATTATACTCATATATACATATATCATATCCTAGTTTTAGTATTTATATTATGTACTATAAATGGATATAGTATAGCAGATTTATGGATATTGTATATTAATATTATAGTTATATTCAATTTACACATTAATTTATTAACATTAATATATTAATTAGTAATATAACAATTATAAATTGTCAAGTATAACTATAATATACGGCATATTTATGTAATATGATATAATATAATACATAAAATAGTTGTAAAAATATTTAATTAAGTTTTCGGATATACATAATTTATACATAACCATATATCAGTTATAATATGGTATATTATGGGATAACTAATTAATAATTCCTGATCTATTAATAGTTCACTAGAAGAATTACTAAAATTGCAAATAGGAACAGTTAATAGTAAAGATATACCACATGGTATGATATATATTATCCATTATGGTATATACTAGTTATTTATCATTTATATGTTATAGTGTATATTAGTATAATAGTTTAATGTGATACTATATTATACTGTAACATATAGTACCCATCAGTCATATGCCTTTTGCATGTATATAGCATAGGTTATATATTGCGAATATAAATATAACATATATGTTATATATACACAGATTACTAATAAATATCCTACTAGTATAATATGTAAATATAGGTAATAAACAGTTATATTAGTAATATATCATACCTTAAATACATATGATATATAAGTATGATAAATCATATGGATAATTATTTTATATACTAAATAGCGTATATAGTACACTACCCATATCAGTGTATGGATATATATTAGTAAAAGTATACAGATACTAATAGTATGATTATGACTAATTATATTAATTTTACTTTATACCCTAGTATAAAGTAAGTATATCATTAGCTATTATACTTGGTTATCGTGATGAATAGTCATTCTGATATACCACGTATAATAGATATAGTAGACAAGTATGACAATTGACATATTATCAGATATTAAATTACTTGTATAGTCCGAGGAATCATGTTTATGTATATATAGGGTACTATACCAAGTAGTTATTACACATATGATATCAGCCTAGTATAGCATATACATGATCCGTTAATGCCATGATAATATGTATAATATTTATATCGGATTAGTCTCCACGGATAACTAGGTATATTTATCATATTTAGAAAACAGACTTTACATGAATGCTCCAGTTTTCATGGTTATCATGAGCATTTACATCGAGTCTAATCCGAATAGATCTGTACACAGCTGTTGGCAAGAAAGTTTCATCACAATCCATTTATAGGAGTTCTGATGATAAATATTCTCAACAAGCATAACCATGTACCGTGTAATATATATATCATATTGTACCCATGTATTATATATTGTATAATATCATAATATTATACATTGCGATGATTTGCATGCTAATATTGTGTAATTAGGGCTAGTCAAACATATAATACACTATTTGTACATTGACATATTACTACATGTATTATGATACAAACATATATATATAATTATAATAATATGATCATGTTATATGTGTTTGAGATATACATGTAGGGAGAAGTGAATATCAATATTTGTATACATAGAAGTAGCTATTATTGTGTATCCCTAATGCAACGTCCCTATTTATATAAACATCCATTTACAAAATATGGTACTTGGTTATACATTGCGATGACATTAGTATATCAATATGTAGTATCAGATAGTAATTATCATATACGTGGATAGTTATATATTGGTATAGTTACTATGATACATTGTCTATTATACTAATATGATACACTAAGGAATATTAAGGTATATGATAATGAATTGTACATATATCAGTAATATATCAATATATTATCATATAAACTGTAGATATTATGATCGACACTTGACTCTAAATTACCTATATCCATATAATATACGTATGACTTGAGTAATATCCCCTTAAATCTAAGTTGTATAATAAATATAACTTGAGAATTATGGTCATAGCCATAATATATAGTTAACACTACAAACAATCTTAATATGAGAATGCTTAATATATCATTATGTATAGTGTATATAATACCCATATATTTCTATAGGTTACAAGGTATAACCATCATATCCATATTAACATGCTATATCATTTAATTATACTATATGTTTTATAAATCCTAGTAACCTATGTATTATATATACCTATGTTACTTGTATTATGGATAATATCATAATAGTATTATTATAGAATACCTACATATGATATATTAATATGATCATTATATCCAAATATTATCAAAATGTATATATATATATATATATATATATATATATATATATATATTAGGATCGGGTATACAATGCCTATGATACGTATTATATTATATGTTTTATATAACATGGTACATATAGTATACATAAATTAGACATTACAATACATACATTAGCCCTTAGTATATAAATTAATTCCGAGTAATAATATCCGTATATATATTATTGTCAAATATGGGTTAACTGTACTGAAATGCGTATAATCGTTCCAATACCATCACAAATAATACTACTGCGTACATTATATAATAACTTATAATAGTTATATATGTTGGTACTATAATATTAACGTATATGAATACATAGGATATTCGGCTAATGCAATACATAGAACACCAGGTACCGTGTGAACCCAGGTACGATCACAATGGTGAAATATGATGACTCCCCTCTCTCCATATGCCCATTAGTGGATATGATGTATACCGGCATGACATGATATATATACGTACCATATGATGATTCCTTGAAAATATGATGATGTGATTGATATACTAAGACAATGTAATGGGACAGGGTCATTACTGCATATAGAATGGATAGTGTGCAATATAATATAAACTCTATTATATGTATTATTGATTTAATTTAATATCCATAGTAATACCATATGATATTATGTACATATAACATAATATCCAATATAGTTATATAATTAAAGTAAACTTAGAAATTTACAGCATAGATTTTAACAATTAGGGCCAACAAAAATTTTACCTTTTAATGATCAAGGGGATTTAAGTTTAGAAAGCTTTGGTTTTTCTCCATCATCATACCCAAAATTACAGTAGATCATACCCGAAATCAAAAACAATAAAATGATCAAACTTGCTTCGTCTTTGAAATCCGACAGCACACGTTCTCCAATCTTCGTGCTCCAAACTTGAGAGGTGAGTGCATACTCCGATCGGCGCATTTCTTGCCGATTCCTGCCTCAGCAGATACCAGATTAATCAAAGTCTCGGACACGTGTTATCCAGTATGCTTCATATGATGGCAACTACTATTTGGATATCGGTTGTAGTTTTATCCAAATAGCTACATAATATCAGCACATGTTATATCTAGTGTAAGTATATAAGTAACAGACTATGGTTATTACTAGTGTTCTCCTGGATTTACCATCTGTTAACTACACACATTTATTGAGCTGTTATATTATGAATTTATCAGTTAATGGTCTTTGAGTTACTTGATCCAATGTATTAACTGTATTTATGTAACACAAAAACTCAGAAATCAGCGTCTTCAACAGGAAAGTCGGACTCCTCGTACTGCGAAGCCTCCTCTTCGAGCTGTATATCACCTGATGGAATTGAACCACCATTAACAAAGTAGATTGAATCCATATTATACAGTTAATTGACTTATTTTGCATATAGAATCTGATAAATCGATAAATAAGATGATCATATGTGCACATTATATTTGACATTAGTATAATTGGATATTATGTAGTTTATCTAATGGGTAAATCATGGGGAGGGAGGACAGTATGTACCTGTCAAATATATTATACCATAATACCCATATACGCTTAAATAAATTAATTATGTATATATATGGGCAACACAGATATATATCCAGGTATTTATCCATATAGTACATACCATCAGGTGATATTGAAGAGTCCATCTAATTATGATAACTGCCTAAAAATTAACGATATTGAGTACACTACACACACCGTCCTTAACAGTTAGTAATTATATTCCATATGATATTCAATAGTAAAGTAATATACCAATGTCATATCTGTATATCTCAAATAATATGATCCCAGTAATTTACCATATGATATTATATAAATTATAGCGCGTATATTATCATCTTACATGTATAGTATATTACCAATTTAATGACATAAGTACATGGGTATACGTATGATATACCCTAGACTATATAGAATTATCAAATATACGTCATGCAAGTGTGGTACGAGTTATATCATATAGCTATGGATATCTACATGTATATAATAAATATACCTTAATGAGATAATATGTATTGTTCTTGGCTATTATTGATCCCGTAATATTCATTAGATTATGGCCCCTTAACATCTACTATGAATCGGTATGACGGCCATATTCATCTCAGTTGATTGATGTATCGCGAAATGTCATTTGGGTATTAATTATAGGAAATGCAAATTTGTGGGTTCGCAATAATTTACTCAATAGATTTCCATAAGGACAATATGCAAAATGATATAATTAATACTCCTCAGACTATAGTGACAGGTTACAAGTATACCGCCAACTTGTATCATGTAATAAGCAGATGGAGACTAATTTACCTTGACTATTGATGTCTAGATATTTCCTAATATGCATGTACTGCCTATTGTGGTTGGTTTGACTGGACGTAACTATAATTCATATATGGTATACTAATCATTTATATTATGATATTGATGACTGAGCATATTACACCTATGTATTACCCATGAAAAGTATAAGGAACCCTCATATGAAGAGAACATATCTACATTGATATCGGTCAGTGTCCTGATTGTATGGCCGTCATACAAATAACCTAATTGAAGCAATATGGAGTGAGTATATCTATGCATAGCCGGAGATTGAATGGATGATACCGTCATATATGACATACCACTAATGCTCGACTATCCACATAGTTAATATAATGTTGATCCAGATACTAATACCCATATACGCCCTAATTAGGTATAACGGGTATAACAAACTCGTGGTAATTCTACCAGAGGATATAATGGCTGTATAATATGATACAATTGTGGAATATAATCTTCTCGTATGCGATATATTCATCACCAAACAGTTATAGGTAAACATAAGCATATATGGGTATTTGAGCATAGGATATCGTAATAGGTATTACTAGTATATTATTGTACATATATCAGTATATGGATACACTATTGTAATATCATGTATGATCTAGTATATACTGTCTATGAGGGCTTACATATACCATTCACATACTTAATCATATACCAGTGTTATCGATATCTCATATACCCTATATAGACTTCATTGAGGGATATGACCATCCGGCTCTCTCTCTCTCTCTCTCTCTCTCTCTCAATTTCAGTCTGGCTTTCTCCGTTCATCTGGCATTGAATATCATGATGATTAAATGAAGTCCTAACTTGTATGCATGGGCAGGATGATGACATGAGATGAATACAAATTGATATAGGTTCGGAACATATGCAGACATATATGGGAAGTCGAATAGGTATTATGTATAAGGTATTTAGATCTTATATATATCTATAGTTGAGTCTATATATTAGTAATAACATATAGTATTAATATGGTGTACATACTTTACAACTTACAATCAAATTATATGTCCAAAATTCAATATATACTAAATGCCGTATATATAGTTGACATGGTAAGTATAGATTTGGAATATATTCAATAGTTATGTAAGATATTGTGTAATAGGTTATGCATACTGTATCACCCACGTGTTGCCATTATCTGTGCGCGACGAAGGGGATTGAACCATCCCTGAGTTTGTTCAATCATTTTTTTCTCGATCCCTCCCCTCAAGACCCCGGGGTGGTACACGATAATGGCCCGTCGAGCCCGTAGACACATCCACAGTCACACCTCGCATCATTCTCATTCCTTCCCCACCTCCATCCCTACAGCCCGAGACTGTGACTACTCCCCCACACTCACCTTAACCCGACCTTGTGGCTTCATCCACTTCATCACCACACGCCACTGAGGCCACTGACATACCTAACTTTGAAGCACCATCGTCATGGTTAATCATAAAATATACACTGACCCTGACTGTAGTTATACCAATAGACCTAGTTGTATGGATTTATTACAAGGAAACCACTTCCATTTTAGGGTAACGGAACATGACTAAAGATATTACCGTCATAATCAAGTAATATATATTCGTATGGGACTATCTGTAGTTTCATTCAAGAGTAAATACGGTATATGTGTATGCACCTCAAGTTATCATATCAGTATATATCTTATGATTAACCTAGGGACTTCGAAATTATATATTTGATTGATAGATTAATCCAGAATAGTTACCTGATACCATTATAGACTAACTATATTGGAGTTGTGGCAGCATAGATATTGTATGTATATCATAATTTCGGAGTACTCGGGTAACTAGTGTACGTATGCGTATTTAGGATATTGTGTACATATCTCATTTTATAATAAGTAATACCTGATGTGTATCATAGGGATGCCATACATTATATCAGTTAAGGTTATGTTTGATACCATCCCTATACAACCATTGTACATATAAGAGATAATATTATAACGGTAATTATACACATGAATAAATATTAATATATTGTTTTATAGTAATATATCCCATGTATAATTACCATGTATGTGCAGGGAGGGATATTATTTGATAGTTATCATACTAATATTTTAATATATAGCTAGATATTATACACATAGTTATCATTAGTGACATTATATTTGACATTAGCATATTTCACGTAAGGATGGTAGATACCGTAAGATAACCAATATAATATCGTAATATATCTGTTATACAAGTTATAATACTAGTTAATACTAGTATGCATATGTAATATGATTGATGTGCCCATATCATAGGTAAGTCCATGTTTATTATAACATGTACAAGTTACTACATGCACTCATATTGAATACCGTATTAGCAATCATATTGATTATTGGTGTGGCTTGGGTATACTCTTATCTGTACATAAAATCCTAATGAGTACATGTATTTTGTATTACTATACTTGTATATATATACTGAAATTTGTGTATTCATCTAGTACATATGACAATATCCTAATTTAATATGGTATTGTATGATAACCAATCAAATAATAACTAAATACGCTATATACTTATAGTACCATATAGTAATTCATCAAATTTTGATATACCATTACACCTATTAACTCATATGCATAACTAAATACGCTACATTAACTCAGTTATGATTATTGAGTATCATATTAATAAACAAATTCATGATACCATAGGATATTAAGATATTCGCCAGCTATAATACCGTAAAGATTATCTCGTAAATGTCTTCCATTGGGTATCAGGTGTACATATGAGTAATTATGGGCTACCGTAAAGACTATCTCCATCCTGATGTATATAGATATGTATATATCTAATTATATATACATGTAAATTTGTTAATCATATGGTAATATAATTGGTAATTTACCCAAATACTATAATAATACCCTATAATAAATAGTATACAAATTAAGGATATCTGATAGTACATGCATTGACCAATGAGATTGAGTCAGTAACATTACAGTTCATCATTCTGGATAAATTACAAAATCTATATATTCTGTGATAATAGCATGTATTTGTCACATTATGTATATTTACGGGTATCATGATAAATAATTATATTAACGTGAGTGCATAAGAGATATAAATTATGTATATGTAAATTTTGTCTACATATACTAAATAATATATCTGGATATACTACCATATGAGTTATATGATAAATTAATTACCGTACAATTATGCAGAATCCAAATTGGTTATAATAGTATATACATGACGATATGTTATACATATCACTTGATTATTTAATATACTAATATACTAAAAATATATGTTAACTACAGAACATATTAATACCATAATGAGATTATCTATGTAATATTATATAATATCATATGACCTTACATGTATAAATAATGGATATCGATAAGTAACATAGTTATCAAATATTACATAGCACTATATAATTTGTATACATATATGATAGTGGTATATAACATTCTAATATATACTATCCAATTAAGTTACCTACACATTATTTTCTTTAGTAATCGCACATATATATTGATCTAATATTACATGACTATGTGCTATATTAGTTATCCATGTATATAATTATTAAGTATATCCATAATTATATTACTTTACATAATAGCTATATATATACCCATATTAATAATGTCACATTTAAGTATACATATATTGGACTGATATAGGTTAAATATAATTAGCTATAGAGTAATAAATATATGTGTTATTCATAACTATATATTAGTAGATTTATTAGGTAGATATATTAGGTACATTTAGAAAGCTTTGGTTTATCATAACGGAATAATATTATATACCTGTCATTATACGACATAGATGCTATTAAAGTATAGACGGATATTACTAATATGATATATACTTTATGGATATTAATACTATAAGGATGCATATAGTGTTTGAGCATAATGTTACGTATAATTATTACCTACATACCCCATTCTGACTTAATTACGAATAATTATTAATACATGAACTCGTCTATGTAGATTAACATTTAGTGACATAACCTCCTATGATAATATTAGTGACAGGAATATACAGAATGTTGATCGTGGTATATGTATACTAAAGATGAGCCCGACCATATGAGAATTTCGATTGTATAATATATGATAAACCTTATCACAGATATATATGATTATTATATAAGGGTATATTTAGTATATCGGATACAGATATATTGATATCCTACTCACCATATACTGTATATGCAATATCAGTTATCAACATGTATACTGTATATGGATATTGTATAACAATCCGTATAACACATATATTATAGGATACATCTTGGTATAATATAGCACGGTTATTGTAATATATCAAATATGGTTATGCCAGCTATTTGGGGCATTACACTTATCATGTATTAATCAAATAACCTATATACCAATTGTAACTTATATACTATTAGTCAAAGTATATATTGGTAATTATTTATCCAAAATCAGTATATGTTTGGTATAATATATAATCTAGACTCATAATATAGATGTCCTAAACTATGGATATCCGTACTAAAAAGAGTATTAGTATTTGTAAAATATTATCTTTTGTGGCAACTAGTGATATGACCTAATAAAATAACATGTATATCAATAGTAATATATATCCAACTTATATACGGTTATTAGTATAGGTTCATATATAATAGGAAATACATTTGATATTATAGTTATATCACATATTAGGTATATGAAACAAATACGACACTTTGGATCACGACAATTAAGTATGAAATATAGAAAATAGACCGAAATGCGTTGGTTATACTCCGAATTTGGCCAACTATGTTTAAGGATAGTCTCATGCTTAGAAAATCAGGTATTGAATAACGTTATGAAAATTTGACGACGTGCTTCTAGTTAAAGACCAAGTAACATTCTAAACACAAATTTACTTTGGACTATGTTGCTTTGGACAACATTCAGAGCTTAGAATAAAAATTTGTTAGGCTGGTATATATATTATGTATGTACTATAAATAATTATCAATAGGGATTATATCATAGATGTGATTGATGAGCTTACACATATGATTATGATATATATGATACTAAAATATTGGATAATTGTGAAAATATGATTATGTTATATTGGTATAGTTTAAGTATAGTGTGATATTATTATATAAATAGGACTGACAGTCATGCCAGTAATACAATATAAGATATGTTATCGTTTTAATTAGCATAAACCTGCCAATGTACTATTACATATATTTGTCTGATACTTTCTATGTCAACAATATATACAGATATATCGCTAGCCATAATAGGTGTATAGTGTGGATGATATTATACTATGGTAAATTGTATATATATCCCTATATTATTATATTTTGTATACCATATAGAGTGTATCGAATATTTATATTAATTCATAAATTCTTATACTAGTATGCTCAATTGTGATATATAATTGTGATACTGTCTATAGTTGATATAATCGCAAATATATATACATCATTTTATTATGTTTTGCTAAATGGTATGCAGGATATAATGTTATATCATAATATACCTACCATATTTATGTATAAATGTATTATATTCGCGTATCCATATATAATAAGAAATTGTATATATATATATATATATTTCATTATATATACCATCATACCCATAATATCAAACATACCCATCCTATATATTATTATGATACTTACGTATATTATAACATATTAAATCCTTATTACATAATGTACTATATTATAATATAATACGAATATTTAACACTAGTATAAGTTAATACATATATACTGACATACATTAGGGTACCTACTTACGTATATCACCAACGTGATTATTCTATATTATTATCATATATCCTATTATCTGATATAGTTGTGATACTGTCTATATGATATACACTATAATTAGATAGTGTATTATATTATACGTTTTATATACAATATTATCACAAGAGTATAAGATTAATATAAATTAGACTATCATAGTATTATCCATATCAGTTATCCATTACATAATTTTAAGTATAATGTTAAGACATAATCTATGCGATATATCCCAGGATTATACCATATAAGTAGTATCAGTTAACAATATACTACATACATCTATGAACTTATGGCTCAGATATAGTTCTGATATCATCCAACATTACTGTATATCCGATGTAACAGATTACAAATATGTATAATCAAAATACCTGGGTTCACACGTTGTGCTATAAATGTGTGTAATCACATCTGCGTCTCCCCTATTACTACCTATGATTATTGGATAATATTTGTATTGTGATTACCTAACATGTATGTATATGCACTTTATATATATTATACTTATGAGTATTATGAATTAAATTGATATAATATACATGAAATCATTCATGCTTATACAGGTGGCCAAATTAAGTATAAGCCAATATCTGCCAAAGCTCAAGGACCTAGGGAGTTTTTCTATCCCATGCTCGATAGGAGAGGTGAAAATCAATCGGGCGCTCGTCGACTTGGGTGCGGGTGTGAGTCTGATGCCTCAATCATTATACAAGAGGGTAAAAATGGGCGACCTTGAACCCACCATCCGTTCATATCTCTATTGATACAATGGTACCCAATTTTTGGAAGGGACGTAGGATTATGACACAAGCTTGATGAGGGGGAGGACATCCTAGGTCCTGAAGAACCTAGCTCTAGTGTACTAGTTACACTCCCTGGGTTATCCAATGTACTTACATGGTCAAATGAGAGTTAATGTAGGAAGTGACCATAATCAAGAATATAACATGTAACATAGGATTGACATAACCCAAATATCCTCAACAATGAAATTATATAAGATTTGGTGTTATATCTGAGCATTCTTTGTTAAACATGATCATTTACCCATAATCCCAAGTTCAAAATTTCACCTTGTACAATAGGTGTCTTTCCACTTGGGATTGGAGGTGGGAAGATCTTCCAGCAGATTCCTGCCTCGATGGGCCATTATCATGTACCACCCCAGGGTCTTGAGGGGAGGGATCGAGAAAAAATGATTGAACAGACTCAGGGATGGTTCAATCGCCTTCGTCGCACACAGATAATGGCAACACGTGGGTGATACAATATGCATAACCTATTACTTATTATGATACAATTAATAAGTATCAATGCAATAAAGTGGTATATCCTCACACATTCCATACCTAGTGAGGTCATCGATGTCACAATATTCGTGGCTATGATACACATTAGAATCTACCACTGAGTACGTGACATGAGACACAAATGTCCCATGGAGCCTTCGACCAAGTATTTACGCATGTTGAACATTCAAACCCGCACCCAAATTCGCTGCCAAGTGTTATCATAGGAATAATACTAATAATCTAAATAACAGCCTCCAAATAGGATATTTATTAGTATACACGACTATCCGTAATATACAAATAATATAACTGAAATTACCTATATCTGATTTTTGATATTGTATTATACTAAATATATTGCGATATAGCTGACCGGTATATTATATAGGCATATTACCCAATAATATAGATAGTATAATTATAGCTATATTATCTAGATTTGTGTTCAATATATGATATTAAATTCAATTATATTACGTATAGTATTATTGGTATAGCTAAGTATCTGTTTTAATTCACAAACTTATACAAAGGATTACAAATGTATATAACCATACTTATGTATATGTTACGATATTATATGTGTTTGCACTAATGGTATAATATCTATGTACACCTGATATATTTGTAACAATTAGTATATATTTATTATAGTGTATTTGTGATATACAAAATATAAGTATTAAGTAGGGTGTGTATAGAATAATATAGTGATATTACTCCCATTATTATATCATTAAGGTAATACTATCATTGTAGGTTTTTAGCTTACATAATAGTGATACAATATATATATTACATGATACTCATTTGGATATGTATATTACTAGATATGTAAATATCTCATATATATCTGTATAAGTGTAGTTACTTATTTGGATCCATATATGTATACTATTGGGTCTATTTACTATAATACTTATACGAGATACACGGGTATATAATATACATATTACTTATTGTTATATTTGGATATGTATATTACTAGATATGTAAATATCCCATATATATCTGTATAAGTGTAGTTACTTATTTGGATCCATATATGTATACTATTGGGTCTATTTACTTTAATACTTATACTAGATATGTATACTTATTGTTATATCTAGACAATAAAATATAATATAATATACCAATGAGATATCATATATAGTATACTATAATCCTTATATGGATATTATCTATGTCAGCCTATCTATATTATAGGTTTCCATTATCATAATCTATATGTATATTATATACCCGTGTTATATAAATATGTATATACGATAACTGGTATACTATGCATAAGGTATGATAGTTATGTTATAACCTGGAACATCATATTTATGGTATTTGATATCCAATATAAGCTTACTGATAATCATATATAGTTAAATATGAGTATACAATAACATTCCCATATTACTTATACATAGCATAAATAGAGGAGTGATATTGTAATTATCAGACATATCCATTATCCTATAAATAACATATTTGACCATACTTACCAAAGATAGTATACACATACAATAATATCCTAGGTGCATAGGTATTAATTTATGTCTATACTATACGTGACAAATTATGAAATGTATATTGTTAGGTATTTAGTTTATAAAACGACTGGTGGCGGCTACGGCTATTATTTGTTATACCTATGCACCTCGGATGCTCTCCAAACTGTAGAGCTAATTTTTTCGGGCGATGACATGGCAGTTATACAATTATATAAGGAAAGTAAAACTGAGCAGGAAAGTAAACGTGACAGGTAATAGCCGTAGCATGTGCTACTGGCTACAAGACTAGACTAGACGGGACAAGACAAGACAAGAAGTACTGTGTGTGTCACAAAGGGTTCATGCCTTACGGTTTGAGGGCGGCCAGAGATTTTCCATTTATCTCTGGATATACCGAATAAATTAGTATTACATACCATATGGATTTGGTAAGCGTAATTTCTCATATGATATAGTAAGATACTATAACAATTATGTCATATATGGATATTATAACATATGTAATATCATTTCACTATAATGATATATAGGCGTGATAGAAAGTACATGTTATTACATATTATAATATATCTTAATAGGTAATATATGATATATACGTACATTAACTATACAAATACATGGATACACCTGGTATATTCAAATTAATTTAATAGACATCTAATATTACATAGATATGTAACTATGTAACCTTATATGTGATAGTACATATAATAACCAATATTGTTATAACAATATATCTATTATGCTAAGTGGTACTACTAGGCAACTCCACTCCAGGAATACCCACTATGGTTCCTAATTCAAAGTATATCTGAACAATCTATAATATTTCCACTTAGTACTGTATATAATGTAGAAGGATAGTGATATTTAATACATAAATATTATAGCTATCATCATAAATATATAGATGACTCGACTGATGGTTTAAATCATTGTAATATAAAATGATATATTCGGTATTACATACCTATATCTATAATATGAGTATGATAGTCCCGTAGTATTGTAATACTAATTACATATATACATATCTATCATAGTATTATTATCAATACGGGTAATTATATATCTATATTATAAAAGAGGGATGTTATCAAGAGAAATTGGATAAGAGATATTGGACAAGATAAATTGGATAAGAGATATTGGACAAGATAAATTGGATAAGAGATATCTATTCTATAAAATAGGGATGTTATCAAGAGAAATTGGACAAGAGAAATTGGATACCTATTATATAAAAGGGGATGTTATCAAGAGAAATTGGACAATATAATTTGGACAAGAGAAATTGGACAAGAGAAATTGGATATCTATTATATAAAAAGAGGGATGCTATCAAGAGAAATTGGACAACAGAATTTGGATACGAGAATTTGGACAAGAGAAATTGGATATCTATATTATAAAAGAGGGATGTTATCAAGAGAAATTGTATAAGAGATATTGGACAAGAGAAAGTGGATAAGAGATATCTATATTATAAAAGAGGGATGTTATCAAGAGAAATTGGATAAGAGATATTGGACAAGATAAATTGGATAAGAGATATCTATATTATAAAAGAGGGATGTTATCAAGAGAAATTGGATAAGAGATATTGGACAAGGTAAATTGGATAAGAGATATCTATATTATAAAAGAGGGATGTTATCAAGAGAAATTGGATAAGAGATATTGGACAAGGTAAATTGGATAAGAGATATCTATATTATAAAAGAGGGATGTTATCAAGAGAAATTGGATAAGAGATATTGGACAATAGAAATTGGATAATATCTATATTATAAAAGAGTGATGTTATCAAGAGAAATTGGATAAGAGATATCTATATTACAAAAGAGAGATGTTATCAAGAGAAATTGGATAAGAGATATTGGACAAGAGAAATTGGATAAGAGATATCTATTATATAAAAGAGGGATGTTATCAAGAGAAATTGATAAGAGAATTTGGACATGAGAAATTGGATAAGAGAATTTGGATATCTATTATATAAAACAGGGAAATTGGATAAGAGAAAATATAAGAGATGAGATTTTGTGGGATAAAAGATGAGGTGGAGAATTTTGCACATACAACCCCGGTTTTTGTATTTTTGCCCATGGACCCTCTCCACACACCCACCCACACTTTTTATTCTCTCCTCTTCCGACCATTTTTTCCAGTTCTTTGAAGATTTTGAATCTTATCCTACTAGGACAAAGCTTTGTCCTACGTGACAAGTTTGTCCAAGGTGGTAATGACAATTTTGGGGAGACTTAAATTTTGGGGGAAACTTAAATTTGGGGGAAACTTGAAATTTTTCTATTATATAAAAGAGGGATGTTATCAAGAGAAATTGGATAAGAGAATTTGGACATGAGAAATTGGATAAGAGCATTTGGATATCTATTATATAAAACAGGGAAATTGGATAAAAGAAAATATAAGAGATGAGATTTTGAGGAATATGAGAGGAGGTGGGGAATTTTGCATATACAACCCCGGTTTTTGTATTTTTGCCCATGGACCCTCCCCACACACCCTCCCACACTTTTTATTCTCACTCCTTCCGACCATTTTTTTCCAGTTCTTTGAAGATTTTGAATCTTATCCTACTAGGACAAAGCTTTGTCCTACATGGCAAGTTTGTCCTAGGTGGTAATGACAATTTTGGGGGGACTTAAATTTTGGGGGAAAACTTAAATTTTGGGGGGAACTTGAAATTTTGTGGGAAAACTTGAAATTTGGGGGAACTTGAAATTTGTGGGGGAGAAAAAATCAGCCATTAAATAAACCGTGCCCTATGGGCACGGGTAATGACTAGTACTCTTATATGGGATAATGATATATATATTATTATTGTCCAAGTGATTTCATATGAGTTAGGACTAAATTATATACCTACTATTACATACATTATATATGACCCAAAACTCAATTATTTCTGTATAGCAAGAAAGTCCACTTGGACTTGGCTTCCAAAGGGCTAATCTCATTGGACCCATCAAAAATTGGGTACCATGAGCTTATGGTATACTATGTAGGTAATCAAGAAAAAGAAAGAGAGCAAAAAATGACATATTGGCTCTAAAAGGAAAGGATGGATACTCGACAGTGGTTTCTCCAAGCACATGACAGGTGATCCCTCATTGCTTAGATATGTATAAATTTCAATACCTATCCATATATGAAATTGAGGTTTTCCTAGTAATATTTAGACACATATCCGGTTAAACACATCCTAGGTATAGCACATAACTTAGCAACCTCGGTAAATTATTAAGGTCATTACGCGTCCAAAAATGCCCCTCAACTTTTAGAGATACTTGTCCGGGGTATATGTTAATAATAGTTTCATATTGCGCTAATCTGTATAAAAATCTATTACACCATATATAATATGGTACATGAACTCGTTTATTACCATTAGCATATAGTAATCAGTATTACCAAGTAATATAATATTATTGCTATCGTGGATATTGTGCAGGCTATGATATCCCGGACAAGTATCTCATTTGTTGATATACATGCACATATATAACCTATAGATACATGTATTGGAGATATACATGCTATACATTATACATTCTCTATATTCTCCTAAAAGTTATTAATAATAGAATCCCTAAATATGAAATCTCCTTTGGGAGGGAATATCTGTACATTTCAGAATATCGAAATTAATATTCTGATATATGTTGGATAGTAAGACATAAGAATTGCTATTATATAACACTAGCAATATGTTGGAGATATAATTATGCACATTATATAAGATATTAGGATATCGGGGGAAGTGGTACCTTAAAGAGTAGAATAATCAGTAAGAGTATACAAATAACTGATAAGGAATGGTTATTGGGGGAGGGTCAAACGAACTCTGATTGACTCGCCGTTTTTTCCTAGGCGTTCATCGTTGAACACCCTTTGAATTGATAGGTTGTATCAATCATGAAGCTCAACGGTGAGTGAGTTAAAATTCACGGTGTTTATAGAAATTTTTGGCTCATACAAACGATGATCCTAAGCATATTATGTTTAATAAAAATAAAAATTATTAATTATCTATTACCTCGCAAGTTACTCAGCGATATTTTGCACTGGTTATTTTAATCCACTATAAATATGTGTATTACAACGTTATGTAGGGAATATCTGATTATTGGATATGCTATATATACATTATAATAGGCATATTTCTGTTTAGAAACATATACCTGACAATTAAATAATGATTGTATTATTATTAGATATTATTATAATTAGGATAGAGCCATGTATGGTATACCCTGTTAATGACTGTGATAGATACCCTATTAATATGTAAGGGTAATACACACACACACACACACACACATACACACACACACACACACATATAAGTTTGTTTTCGTTTCTCTCTCTGCCTTTTCCTAGAGAGAGAAGCTCCGGTGGTTTTTACATGCGGTTTTCACCGCCGGCCGCTTCTGCGGCGGGCTTCAGCGGATTGGCGAGGGTTAATCTGAGCCTAGGTGTGGATCGGATCGGAGATCGGGTCGCTGAACGCTCCTCGGCGTTTGAGGCTTTCGATTCGAGCGATTCTTCGTCGATTCGAATCGAATCGTTTCGTCTTCCTGAGAGTTCGATCTGTTCTGGTGATCTCGAAGGCTCCGGATCTTCTTCTTGAGCGTGGATCTGAAGGTGCGGATTGGGATCTCATCGGAAATTCCGATCTGATGGTGAGTTCCTCCACCGTCTATATTTTCGAATCAAGGCTTCCTTTGTTAGATCTAGTGCTAATCTTTGACCTATTCTTATGGATCCATTGGAATCTTGATCTCTGGTGGCTGGATCTGAGCGCTCTTGGTGGAGGTGCTTCTTGCCTGTATCTGGTGTTCAAGCGGTGTCATACTTGGTCAAAGCGGATTGGGAACTCTGGCGGAGTTCTCGATTTGGCGGTGAGTGAATCCTTCATCGCCTTTGATCTATACTGTTTCTTGATATTTGAGCTGTTCGGTTTTTGATCTGATCTGATCTCCGGTATGGCTGATGCCTATATTAATGGAGCAAATTCTGCTGGCAATGACAATGCGGGGGAATGGCGAACGGTGGTCAACAAGAAGTCTAACTATGCAATGCCTAAAGGGAAGGGGGTTAGAGGCGTTTTCAAGTCCCGAGTGCCTAGCGGTGGTCCGTCGAAGGATGGTGCTCAACCCTCTGGAACTAGGAAAGTGTATGAGAGGAGGATGCTGAGGCCTGCTGTGGAAATCAAAATAAACCCTCATGCAGTTAAACAATCGTGGTTGGAGGTATGCACAAGCAAGAGGAAGATCTCTGATGCGCTTGAGATGAGTTATATTCCACCTGAAGTTGATGAAACAGGAGCTTCGATAGCTGTTCTTCCCCAAGAAATCATTGACGAAGCAGCTAGGAACTGGGAGAATACTCTGGTTGCTTACGTCCTCGGCGATGTGCCATTCTACAGCCAGTTGAAGGCCTGGGCCATCAGGACGTGGAAGAAGCCGGGTATGACTATTTTCTCACGAGAAAACGGGTTCTTCTTCTTCCGATTCAAAGAGAAGATCGATTGTGACACTGTGCTTTACGGTGGCCCTTGGATGTTCGACGGGTGCCTCATCATGATCCAGCGATGGGCTCCGGACATGGGGTTTGATCGCGACATGCTCTCTTCCGCCCCCCTGTGGGTTCAGCTACCAAATCTCCCGCTGAAGTTTGGTCCTTGAAAATTTTGAACATTATCCCCAGTGTTCTTAGATCTCCAATCTGCTTGGACAGAGCAACGGCTTCAATGGAACGAATGAGTTACGCCCGCTGTCTGGTAGAGATTTTAGCGGAGCATGATCTTCCCATGTCTGTGACCGTCCAAGTTGAAAATGGTGAGATTTTTGAAGTTGAGGTGAAGTACGAAGGGGCCCCGCCGAGGTTTGTCAATTGCAACTGCTTTGGACATCTCGTACAGCAGTGTTCTTCTATGGCTGGCGCTGTGAAAGTAGCTGCTGAGGGCTACAAAGCTGTGAAGATCGCTGAGAATGATGTTGCTGAGGAAGCTGCTATTGATCCGGGAGCGAGGAACACTGACGGTACTGTAAGTCTCCTCTCACTTGATTCGGGTCCTTCTTCTTCGAGCATTGGTGTATTGAGGGGCAGGCTTCCTTCTTCTTCATTTCTGGGGAGTCAAGGGGATGTTAGTTGTATTCTTCAGGGAGAAGGGAGCGGGAAATGTACTAAGGATGTGGATGATTGTTTAGCTGGGACAGGGAGGAGTAGCAAAATGATTGTTGCTGAGCCCAAAGGGGTTTGTATTGCTGTTGATACAGCTTTGGCACCTGCTGAGGCTTGTAATCGGGCCAAATACACGGGGAGGCTGAGTCAGCTGATGAATGTAAAAAAGCGGACTGTAAGGAGGGTGACGATGGAATTGTAAAGGATAGTATGTATGTGGGCGGGGAGAGCATATGGGATGCTACTAAAGCTGATGATGTTGCTATGAGGAGGGCTTGTAATCGGGCTGAGGCTGAGTCCGCTGATGAATGTAAAAGAGCGGATTGTAAGGAGGGTAACGATGGAATTGTAAATGATAGTATGTATGGGGGCGGGGAGAGCATATGGGATGCTACTAAAGCTGATGATGTAAACCCACTAGCTGCGCCCTGTACTAGCAAGTGTTGTAATAGGGTTGGAGAAGTGGCCGCTACGCCTGGAGATAAGAATTCAATTCGGGGCGACAGGGGCGGGAGCAAAGGAGATATCTCCATGAGGGATGATTCTTCACAGGTGCGGGTCACTGCTGAGAAAATATTGGGAAGTGATCAAGCCCATGGGTCTGGGATGTATTTGAAGAAGGCTAAGCTAGCTGCATCTAGCGTTGAGGGGACGAGAGGAGTCCCATGTAACGTTGTGAAATGTAATATTAATGAAATCGGGGGGGGGGGGAGGGGCTGGGGGGGTCACTGAGCCTGATGAGCACTTGGCACTCGCCAAGCCATGCTCGCCCAACAACCCTACGATAGTATCCCGCAACGCAAGCAAGCCTAGGCCGAGTAACACTAATCCGTTTAGTGTCTTAAGGGGGGAATTCATGCGGCTAGGAGCTGACTTGCTTAAAGATTCTAGCGATACCTTAATCACGGATGATGAGCCCGATGATATGACTATCATCAATGACGCTTGGCATGAGGAACAAGTGGAGTTGAAACTCAAGAGTAAGGAAAATAAAAAACTAAAGAGCGTCGGGGGGGAATTCCTTAAGGGGCACCCGTAAGAGCTCTAGAATTAACAAAGATGGGGAGCACCCTACTTCTCTTCAATGACGTTACTCATTTGGAATACCCGGGGGCTTAACAACGTCGCTAGACGTAATGAGCTCAAATTCCGGGTCCAAAAACATACCCCATCAATTTTTGGACTTCTCGAAACCAAGGTTGTTGCTAAGAATGCCTCTAGAATTCTTAAATGCTGTCCAAAGAGTTGGATTTCCATCGAAAATCGCTCCTCTCATACGAATGGCCGTATTGTCATCATGTATAACCCTGACGTCTGGAAGTGTATGGCTATTGAGACGACGACGCAGCACATCTCTATGAATTGTATCAATGTTGCGGGGTTCGTCATGATGGTTACCATTGTCTATGCCTCCAACTCTTATCAAGAGCGTAGATCCCTTTGGAATGACATCACGGTTGCGGCCAACAAATTTAAAAATACCCCTTGGATCTTAGGGGGAGACTTCAATTGTGTTAGATACACCACGAACAAAGTTGGGGGTAGAACTATTGATGGGCACATGGTGGAAGAATTCAATAACTGCATCAATACCAGTGCTCTCATGGAGCTTAAAATGGTTGGCAATATTCTGAGTTGGACTAATCGTAGTATTGGGCATAGGCGTATTACTGCCACCCTTGATTGCTCCTTTTGTAATAGCTCCTGGATGAATGCTCTCACTGCTTCCTATTGTGAGTATAGCGCTGGTGGTTCTAGCGATCACGCTATCCTCATTATTCATACCCATCAGGTCGGGGGGATGATCCTAAGACCTTTAAATTCTTCAATGCTTGGCAGCGCTGTCCTGAGTTTCAAAATGTGTTGAAGGGGCAGTGGAGCACCAGAGTTAGTGGTTACCCGATGATTAGGCTGGTGGCTAAGCTTAAAATCTTGAAATGTGAGCTCAAGAAGTTCGGAGCGGTCTTTAGAGAGAATAATGATGTCTCTAAAATTCGCATGGAGCTGGATATTATTCAAACCAACCCGAGGCTGTGTTATTATGCCGAGCTGCAGAAAAAAGAGCATGGCCTGATTATTCAACTTGCTGAAGCTATTGAGATAGAAGAGTCTATTCTCAAACAAAAGAGCAGGCGGGATTAGCTCCACCTGGGTGATCCTAACTCTCGCTTCTTTTATACCGCTATGCGGGCCAGGCAAAACCACAATAGCCTTAGACACCTTATCTCTATTGATGGTTCTCACAACAATACTATTGAGGCTCTCAAAATTGATGCCCCCAAGTTCTACTCTAGCCTCTATAATCAGGATGACTACTGGAGGGTCTTCCCTTGCCTTATCACCAAAAGAGTTCTTACTAATAATGCTGCTGATTGGGTTGAGAGACCCGTTTGTGCTGAGGAAGTCAAAAATGCCGTTTTTCAAATCGGGGCTGACAAAGCTCCGGGACCTGATGGGTTCAATGGGTATTTTTATCAGAACTCTTGGGATGTCATCGGCACAAATGTTACCATTGCTGTCCTCAATTTCTTCAAATCTGGGAAAATCTATCGGCAGATTAATCACACTTTTCTTACTCTCATTCCCAAGAGTGCCAATGCTTCTGGGCTGTCAGATTATAGGCCAATTTCCTGCTTTAATGTTCTTTATAAGATCATTAGTAAAATTCTTTGCAACCGCCTAAGTAGGGCGGTTATTGAGCTCATTTCTCCCAATCAAGCGGCCTTCCTCCAGGACCGGTTACTGGCTGACTGTGCTTTGCTTGCCCATGAGTATATAAGGGGTTTCACTAATCCTATGGGGGCTCGGGCCTGTCTTAAGCTTGATTTACGTAAAGCCTTCGATAGTGTAAACAGGGAATTTGTCTATTACATGCTGCACCAGATGGGCTTTAAACACAAATTTATTAGCTGGATCTGCGAGTGTATATCCACCCCCTCATTCTTTGTGATGATCAATGGTTCGCCCTATGGCATGTTTCAGTCTAATAGGGGGTTGAGGCAGGGAGACCCGCTATCCCCTTATCTCTTTGTGGTTGTTATGGAGGCCTTCTCTTTACTTATGGCCAAAGCCAATGCCTCTCAAAGCATTATGCCTATGAGCAGAGCGGGGGCAGTCTCTCATCTCCTCTTTGCTGATGATTTGTTGGTTTTTTGTCGTGCCAATCCTAAATCTTTTGAGGGAATTAAAAATCTGCTCACTAAGTTCAAATCCTTAACTGGCCTGGAAGTTAATTGGAATAAAAGTGCTGGTATATTCAGTAAAGGGGCCAAGGGACCTGGCAGTCTTGCTGATATTCTGGGTATCCGGCGCGTGCAATCCCTATCCACTTATTTGGGCCTCCCTCTGTCTCCTAAGTACCCTAATGCTGCCATGTACGGCCGTCTGATTGATAAATGCAAGAGTAGGCTTCAGGGATGGTCTTCTTCACTCCTATCCATAGCTGGGCGTATTGAGCTTGTTCGGTCTGTGATTTACAGTATGATTAGTTTTTGGATGCAGGCCTTTAGAATGCCTCAGTCCGTCCTACGTTCTCTCACTTCCTTGTGCAGAAAATTTATATGGGGGAAGAATCACCTCTGGGCATGGAATGATATGTGTGCGCCCAAACATGAAGGGGGAGTGGGAATTAGGAATTTCACTGATCTTAATAACGCTTATGGGGTTAAACTGTCATGGCGCATGCTTACTCACAAAGGTATTTGGGCTTCGCATATGAGGAACCAGTATCTGAGCAATTCTGGGTTGTTTCGGGCTACTGCTCATCCCATGCATTCTGGAACCTGGAAATTCATCCTTCACTGCCGTGAGTTTACCGAAAAGCTTACCAAACGTGTTGTCAGGGATGGTTCTACGACATTATTCTGGTATGATAATTGGTTACCCTGTGGGCCCCTTTGTGATACTTATGATGTCCCTGCTGGGGAGGAGAGGAATATGGTTTGTGTTTACTGGACTTCTGAGGGATGGGTGGATAGCATTTCCCAGCGGCCGGTCCGACATCTTATCAGTAGAATGGTTTTGTCTGAGGGCAGTGATTCTTGGTCTTGGGTTACAAAGTCTCCTACTCTTCACAATGCATGGGATGGTTCGCGGGCTATTAAGCCACTGTTTCCCTACTACAAGGTGGTCTAGTTCCAGGGGCACATCCCCAAGATGGCTATTACCTTATTACGAGCTTTCCACGGGAAACTGCTTACCCGGGATAAGCTCGTGCATTGGGGAGTGCCTACTTCACCCTACTGTGTTTTATGTTCTGATAATGTTCATGAAAGTATGGATCATCTATTTTTTGAATGCTCCTATACTAACTACCTCCTTTGCAGGAGCTTCCTTAAAATGGGGGTCACAAATATTCTACCCTCTACCTTGACTGGAATTGGAGACCTGATACTTTCACTTTTTCATGGGAAGAACACTGTGGGGAGATTAGCCAAAACGGTCTTGGCAGTGATGACTTGGCACATTTGGCAAGAGAGGAACAGAAGGATCTTCGAAGGAAACAATCAGATTCAGACTCTTCTCTTTGAAAATATCGCTGATGATGTCAGAATTGCCTTGAGGCAAGCTGATTGGGATCGAGATTCTGATATGGCGCCCCCTTCTAATTGGGGTTTGATTGATTAGTCTGATATCCCTGTATTTTTTGTTCTTTTTGACCCTACGGATAGCGGAAGGTGTCATGTATCAGCTGGGATATAGGCGCCTGTGCTCATGTCTCGGGTTACTCACATCCTTCTTCCATCCGTGAGCGTCCTGTATTTTTTACATATGTCTCAATAAAGATAAAGCATATTCTCCACTATATATATATATATATATATATATATATATATATATATATATATATGTTAATAGCCATATGTTAATATTAGCATATATCATTTGGTCAATTATCAGAGACCAAACTAATAGTGTAATTTTAGTTTGGTTATTTGTATGTTAAGATAATTTGGTATACATGATATCATTATATAACATACATACACGGACCTGCAAGCTTATGCTCAAAACATACATTATTATATATAATCCATATTATATAACTGGTTACTATCTTAAATCACATTATATAATATATTGCATAATGTTACAGTTATAATAATATGAACCGTATATGATAAGTTATGATAAACCAGGTATTATAAATATGTTATACTCTATAAAACATGTGTACTGTCCAAGTGATATCATATGAGTTAGGACTAAATTATATACCTACTATTACATACATTATATATGCCCCCAAAACTCAATTATTTCTGTATAGCAAGAAAGTCCACTTGGACTTGGCTTCCAAAGGGCTAATCCCCTTGGACCCATCAAAAATTGGGTACCATGAGCTTATGGTATACTATGTAGGTAACCAAGAAAAAGAAAGAGAGCAATAAACAACATATTGGCTCTAAAAGGAAAGGATGGATACTCGACAGTGGTTGCTCCAAGCACATGACAGGTGATCCCTCATTGCTTAGATGTGTATAAATTTCAATACCTATCCATATACGAAATTGAGGTTGTCCTAGTAATATATAGACACATGTTCGGTTAAACACATCCTAGGTATACCACATAACTTAGCAACCTCAGTAAATTATTAAGGTCATTACGCATCCAAAAATGCCCCTCAACTTTTAGGTATTTACAAATTTCCCATTACTTTATTGAATATGATTGTATACGTGAACAAATATATGATTATTAATATCAATATATTTAAATATATGTATAGTGTAATCAGCCTAATAAGTGATATACTAATACATTATAGTAATAGTTTATGCTTGCGATATCATATTTGTTAAAATTGGATATTATTGGCAATCATATATTAATATAACTAATAGTATTTTCTAGCTATGACTAACTAACTTCTATGGTTATACCCTGAACTAATATGCCCTTATATCGTTACTATTTAAACTAGTATGGTTATTTATAGTGGAATTACTAACAATTTTGTAATAATGGGTACATAATTGAGATGATAAAGGTTACATATAGTATGAGTATGACCTCATAATATAAATATCGTATAATGGTAATATCATTTTGTACCAATATATCATTATGTATAAATACATCTATTTATTGTGAATTAATAAATTATATCTATCATAGACATGTTGGCATCCATGACATATACCAATAATTAGACAATATCATATGACATATCCGGATATAACAGTACCGAACATATGGTAATTAGTAAAACAGTAACTGCGTAAGTATACAATATTGAAAAATATCCGGTTCATATATGGTACTATATTATATCCATAATATATGTGTTGTAATCCAATACATGTATAACACATACACTCGATAATTTGGACTGTATAATATATATAGTCATTTCAGCGTATTCATTACCACAGAAAGGAGAATACTTGGGAGACGGCAGCATCAACTTGCACTCATCCATTTCATATGCATCTTCAGAGATGGTAGCCATGCTCGGCCCCCCTCCTAGGGCACCCATGGCAGTCACGGTCCATTTATAGCGGAATTGGACCATTCAAATTGAAGATTATAATAAGTCTGTTATCCTACAGTAATGCAAGGGATCTCAGAAATGAACATTTATTTGCTCAACGTAAAAATCGCAGAATCCCAATGAAAAAAGGCGTAATCCCATGTATGACTTGTACCCATTATCATTCTAATACGTTATCAGTAATGAGTATTATGGTATATACTATATTATACTTAGAAATATAAGAATTACTAATACCATATAATATACATAAGAGTTATCTCGGATAATTTTACTAAACATACTTATTTACTATGATACATATCCACTAAAATATATGCCTATGGGTGTAGTGATAGGATAAATTAAGGTAATTCTCATACTTATAAGATATCCTCCATATCTATGTATAACATGCCATTAAATATATTTACCCATTGTATTTCATATTCGATAGCTTAATTACCCAAGTACTGGTGATCCATATGCATGTCTAGCAAATTTATTAGTACCAGATTATGCATTATTAATTACCCAGTTTAATATAGATGAAGTGTGAGTGCCTATGTAATTATTAGTATTTATAATAATGCCCACAAATAACTTATATATATGTAGGTCAGATATCATTTATAAGTATGTATACACATAGTTTGTAATGAATCTGGGTATGCGTAGTTGAATTATGATATCCCATATTCTCCTAATGTAATCCCTCTGATATACTTACGGGTATGAATTAGCAAAGTATTACAGGCATAATCCGGTTTGTGTAGTCGTATATACTGGTATAGGCATGTAATTTTACGTAGTTGTGATGTTAATGCCATGTATGGATCAACGCGTCATGATATCTGATCTACAGGAGGGACGTGACGTTGGAAACGACATCCTGTAAAACTTGATTTGAACTGAGCTGATTGATAGAGATGACTACGACTACACAAACTGAGATTTCCTAAACTCTTTATTACTATATTTGTGTAGTAGTGTGGCGATCATTGTAGAGGAAAATTTTTCATACTTATGTTTTGGGGTCGTCCCGAAGTCTGTAAGGGCCGACTCTTCCTTGCCAACACGTATCATATTACACCGAGAGTGAGCTATCTGGTATTCTTGTTATATAAGTCACGTGCCGTAATTTTATTTTCGTTACTAAGTATACTCAGATGTACATATCCATGACTATATTCAATATTATCCGTCATAAGACAAATCTGCCTCATAATCATAACATATTTAACATATCAAGTATGCGATAATGTTGGGGACTACATGCATTTCCTTTCAAGTCACTGAATATGAGAGGGGCCTTATTGTGCTTTCAAATTCCGGAGTATTATAATAGTGCAGATAATATTCATTTTAATATTATAAGATACACATGTCCAAGCGTGAATGTATATAATTTTACCATACATAATTGTATAATATGACAATCCCATCGAATTAGGTATATCTAAAATAATAATGGGGAATTACCCGTATATCAATACCATGAAAAGTTAAATTATTAGTATCATACATTATAGCACAACCAATATGCCACACAATGGCAAAAATTTTGTGTTATAAATATTAGGATTTAATTCATAGCTATCCAATTTGCAATCAATATCGTCGATGCTAGCAAAAATTAATCCTTATGTACTCACCTTTACATGATAGAATTACTTTGTACTTATCTATCTGCTTTTCCTACTTGGGTTCAAGACCAATTTTTGCATTCGTTTACTTATACTGGTTCGGTCCAACCTATGGTCTACGTCCAATCTATGGTCTACGTCCAATCTTCCGTTGTCACGGTTTCTACTAGATCAGAAATGATTATTCAGATAATATATTGACTACTCAAGATATACATACCCAGATACCATGTTGATTATTTGAAATGACTACAATATGTATACTTATATCTTTTCATGGTATACTTAGATATACCATATATATACTAATATATCTCATGATTACAGTATTATCAAATATACTTATATAATACTCAAATTGACATATTCAGTAATATACATAATGATTACAATAGGATAACATTTAAATGCATAGTATGTTATGAATTCCCTAAGTTTGAATATATAAACTTATATAGGTACACAAGGGTATATAATATTTGGATATGTATGTATCATAGTTATCACTCGTAAACATTTGCTAAATAATATTGTTCACATTATGAAAATTATGATAAGTATTATGTATCAATTAAATATTTATCTTTACTATTAATCTACTCCAAATAATACTATATGTGACAATAATATACGTACTATTTAATATCAGCTATATACTATTGGGCAATAATAATCATCACATTATATTGAATATGTTAAATTAATGTTGTGGGTATTTGTGATAATAATAATAAATATAACATAATTTAGTATGATATTTACGAGTATATGTCATTGATACTTATTAATTTTTAGTGTAAATATCAACAAATTATATATACCTCGGTATTGATAATTCATGATATTGTTATTAAATCATTGCTATATATAGCCTAGTATTCAAACATATCATTTACACAGCATTTACAATATTTCTGAAAAGGTAATATTCAAGATATTTGTTATATGTATGGATATTCAGTGACAATATAGGGTATATGCATAATTAATTATACACATATTGTAATCTATATAATTCATTATGGTATTATACATATTATTATGGTATTATATATATCCAGTAATATTAACATTTTTATCAGTAATGCATGCACTCTTATAGTTAATATATATTTGACTAAGACTGTTATTAGGCTCAAGAAGCTTGATGCTAGGCTGAGCTGGTTATACAATCATCACTGATAAAAATTTTTAATAATAGAGTGCATGCATATGTATAATAAGAAATATTCCAAATAACCAAGGCGGAATGAAATTATAGTTGATGCAATGGTAATTTACTTAATGCGTATATCATTTAATAACTATGTAGGATATACTCGATATCATCCTTGTTAGTGCATGTATATTTTTTATGTCAATTGTTATAAATATACACTATATCATATGAAATGACCCCCTGATACTATTATAATATCCATTTGGTACCATACCCTATGTGCACATACTAACTACTGTGGATAGTGTATGTGGTTAACTTACTAATGTATGATTGACATATTCAATATCACAATATCAGCTAATACATTACAGTCTACGTTATACGCTAATGGCCTAAGTCTGGATTTGTATTTCATGATTACAGGTAATAATGGTATATACAGTAATAGTACAGATATGATTTCCCTTGTACACCAAAAACTGTATCTGCTTGTGTGCTATTTTAATTGTTTATATCATATTTTATAGTAATATCGTATCATCTTACTATGATATGAATGATTATAATTATGTGTCATATAAATAGAGTCGGTCACTATCAAGGTCGTAATATACTACGATATAATCTACTTCCCTGATGCATCACAATATACCACAAAGCCTCCGCTCCGATCCGATACAGCCAATAACAATGATAGATAATGTCAAATATGAATATGGTGGCTTTGTTAAGAATATAAATATCGCCTAGCACTGGAATCCCCATTCTTATATACATGCCCAATAAAAATGTAACTGTTTGTAGGGTCTATAACCTCGCTCTGATGAATGATACATATCTAAGGGTAATATCAGCATGGTATAAGCCCAACTCCCACCTGTTCATATAACCAATTTAATCACCAAGTTACTAATAATCATAAAAAAGGTTTACAATCGCATAACATTTTATCCCATAACGAAGATATTCATAGTGCTACAGAGATTGGCCGACTCCGTAGTCAGCTTCAGATATCAGGAGCATCCTTGGGTTAGCCTGCTACTATCGTCGGTTCATCCAGGATTTCTCGAAGATTACAGAGCCGATGACGAAGCTGACGAGGAAGGACGTGGAGTTCCATTGGTCAGAAGCTTGTGAGGAGGCCTTCAGTATCTTGAAGGCGAGGTTGACCACAGCACCGGTATTGGCTCCGGAATACGCATTGTGTTATGTCGTTGTGACCGTATGGAAGAGTAGTTATTTGTGGGATTTTTAGTGAATGTCATTTCACGGGTCGTTCTCCCACAAATCAGCTTTGATTGGAGAGACGTCGTGATATAACAGTATATATAGAAGATTGTCATGGTATGGAGCATACATGTCAATATGCTTTTGATGTATATGGAGATGTTATTTACTTTTTGTAACCTAATATGATGTTTGTGGAATCTATAGCTTGTACATTTATATTCATTTAATAATAATAATATTTTATATTATTATACTATATGTAATACTTATAGTATACCAGATTATTGTAACATGTACCTAGGTTTGTTAACATAATGGTTTACCAGAAAGGCAAATTGACATAAGTGCATATTTCTGGATATCTAGTAAGGTATACTATAAACCCTTGGGTAAGTATGGTCCAAGATATGCTGATGTATGAAAATAACTATCAAATATACTTGTAATGTGCACAAAAATCTGACATATACCATAGTTAATTCTAGTCTGATATGGTTAATTAAGAGTAAATAATTCATTTGCTAGCAAGGCCTAATGATATCTTAGGATAATATAATACTCATTTGTGCATATGGATAGCGTATCTTAAAAGGATATGTGATAGTTATTTTGTGCAGTGTACTATAACTCTTGGATGAGTACACTGCACAATCATGAAAGTCATTACAACGTATTCAATTACAGAAAAACCCGCACCTTGATCACAACCCCCATACCAGATTTTTCCCTCTCATAACTCGTAGAATAGAAAAATATAACATATCCTAAGACCACAATGTCCTACCTTAAAGTTAGTGTTACAGGACGTTAAAAAGTCTCACAGAAATAGTTACCAAATAGATGAGCTAGTATAGATATGGAGAGATGTTCATTCACATCTAACATGTTCAGTGCGCCGCCGCCTGCAATTTTTCCCAGATATGTATAGGTAATTTATGATAGACAATATACAGTTATGCTATATTACCATTGGATTATAATGAGCACTTGTGGGTATCAACTATGGTATATATATAGTGACAAATTTCATAATAATACCATGTTAGTTTAATTATCACGGATATATGCCAATATTATACTATGATACCATATCGAACTAGTAGGTAAATACAAGAAAAATATTTATATGTATAATATATACTATTGTAGGGTATATGTAGTCTGTCATAATATACCTTAAAATATGCCATAGCTGTGATATATAATATATACCACAGATAATACATTATCCCATATATATCAATAACACATACTAACGATATTTTTATATATCACAATTTACGATAATATCATCTTATTAAAGATATTCTATTATACTAATCAGTAATATATAACAGAAAATATGATTAGAAGGCGTACATACGGTTAATAACTTATATCATATATCAGAATTATGCTTGTTATATCTTCCTGGATAACCCTATTAAGACAATGAATATTGATAGTTTAGTATGGTGACAGATATTTTACATAATTATAAATATGCATTATCGTATTACTTACAGGTATGCCTTACGTAATATTAATAATTTCGGATACATGGATTATATGGATACCAACCAAATATCCTCTATTTACCATTTAAATATATTATAAATATAGTTTATTAATCGGACATATCTACCTGGAATCAAGTTAATCATTTACAGTTATACAACATATATTATACCTATATTAAGTTATGGTACTAGTGAGATAGTGTAACGGTCGCTTTCTGACCTTATGGATTTTCTGCGTGCACGTGCTTTAGTGTGCACGTATTTTATTTGGCTATTTTGGATTCTGGCATATGCTCTGTGATATGCCATCGTGATCATTTATGAGTGTAGAAATTTATAGTAATTTTTTGGGAACGTCATTTCACGGCTCATTTTCTCGCAAAACGACGTTGAATTGATAGGGGCGTTTTAGTCTTTTGGCTCAAAACGCCGTCCCAAATTTTACGTAAATTTTTGGTAGACGTTACGCACGATCGGGCTCCGTAGATCTGTGCGTCTCGTCTCCACGATCGCCCCGGTATTTTCGGATTATTTTTCTGACATTCGGATTGAGAGATATCGCTCGGACAAATCTTGACCGTCGATTACCCAATCAGTTCAAATTCGAATTGTTAGCCAAATCTGGCTAAATCTCTTTTTGATTTGTTTTATATCCTTCCTAATCTGTTTCTCTAATCTCCTCTAGACTGTCCCTTTTTCCTACACCCTCTACCCCTAGGTTTTTCCCTTTTAGCTATAATCCTATAGCTATTTATCATTTATAATCATTTTATAATAACCCTAGCCCTAAGCTAAACCCTAAAAGAATACACATTCACGTTCAAAAAAAAGCCCTAGGGCTGTGTTTCAGCCGCCGCCCCCTTCAACATTTCTTCCTCCCTCTCAGATCTCCCTCTCTCTCTCCCGCTCTCCCTCTCTCTCCCTCACGGCTCACGGCCCCCAGCGCGCGCCACCGCCATCCGCCGCCGCGCAAGCCCGCTCAGCCGTCGCTACAGCTCCCTCCACCCTCGCAAAGCTCCCCGCGCAGCGCCTTCTTCACTCTCAGCGCTCCGCCGCCACTGCGCCCCACGCCGCGCGCGCTCCGCCCCGTGCAAGCCGCGCCGCCGCCGCTGTGGTGCGCTCCTGCCACCGCCGAGACACCAGCCGCCCTGCCTGCGCGTGCTCAGCTGCCGCTGCCATCTGCAGGCCGCTGGCGAACCCCCCTTCCGTCGACTATAAGTGGGGAGCCCCCTGCTTTCTGTTAACTAGGTTAGCTATAAGAATGGTTGATGCTTATAACCTATGTAATAAACTGATGTAGTGATATTGATTTAATACTATAATATTGTTCCTAGCAGATTAGTAAGTTCGCCACTTGCTATCATTTGGGATCTGGCGAATCCCTCCTATTGCGCTACTCGCAGTCGAGGAAACAGAGTGAGGACGACGTGATCCGTTGTTCAGATCTGACGTCAAAGCTCGCACGTGACCGTCAGATCAGGTTGGTACCCGAAATTCGTAGCACAACCCACCCGTAGCCAAAACTGAAAACCTAACTAAAATCGGTCAACTGCAACTAAATTTATTTTTTGCTCCCTTAAAATGTTGTAAACAATAGATTCGACGATCGGACTTTTTTGAACTGTGCACATAGGATAGAATCGTCGGATAGGCTGAGCAGACACTTTTGACTTCTGACAGTTAGGGTAGCCATGTCCAACCTAGAAATGAACCTAAAATAGGACTTGATGAAAATCGCGACTTGACACCGTCGTCGTGATCCTTTTTCAGACGGACTACCGCGGACGCGACGACTGGACGAGACGCCCCGGACAAACGACGCACTCGCCATCGCAGGCAAGTGTACCCACTTGCGTTTTTGACCGTGCCTTAGTCTTAAATTGTAGAACTGTTAGACTGTGAGTGCTGAGAACCGGACGTGAGATGATAGCGTCTGGGACTTAACGGCTCAGACTTGACGACGAAGTCTGAGCCTGACAACAACTACTTTTGACACCGTAGGATTATCTTGCGTGTGCGTGCATGTGGACACCCTAGAATAACTTTCCCTACACTTGTCTGGTCATGTTCTATTATACAAAAAGCCCTCGGGCGTTTCGGATGCTTTCCCTCGCGGAAGTGATCCCTGTTATACAAAAAGCCCTCGGGCGTTTCGGATGCTTTCCCTCGCAGAAGTGATCCCTGTTATACAAAAAGCCCTCGGGCGTTTCGGATGCTTTCCCTCGCGGAAGTGATCCCTTTTATACAAAAAACCTACGAGCGTTTCGGATGCTTCCCTAGCGGAAGTGATCCCTGTACTTCTTGTCCTGAGTTCCTGGGTTGGGGTAGGGTTGAGCGTGCGCACGGGGAGAGGGTCTGGCTACCCTCGAACCGTAAGGCGTGAACCCTTTCGTGTCTCACTTGTCTTGTCCTGTCTTGTCCCTTCACGTCCTGACTTGTCTTGACACCTGTAGGCTAGTCCCGTAGTTAGTAGCACACGCTACGACTACTGCTTGCTACGTTTTACTTTCCTGCTGCGTTACTTCTTTTGTTCTCAGTTATAACCCCAGCATGCTAATCAACCAGTAAATCATTGTTTAAATAGTTGATACACTTGCAGTAGATTCTGACCGTCTTTGTAGACTTTACCTGACGTACAGTTTCCTTCTTTTGGTGTTGTACGTCAGGTGTTGAGCCAGAGTACGTCGACGAGGCGGACTTGCCAGCAAACGTGGAGCCGGAGGACGCTGATCCGGAGTACGATCCAGAGGACGACCACAGTTAGAGACCTCTTGTTGCTGTTCCGGAGTTATTCATTTCAGTTTGGGTCGGGTGCGTAACACTCTTTGTTTTCTTGTCTTGGTTGGGTGCTTGCACCATTAGTTTCTTGACAGCAGTTGTAGCCGTTTTCGGCATTTTAGACTCTCAGTACCTTGGATGTTAAATTTTGGAATAAAATGATATGATATCTCTTTTCAGTACTTTTGTTGTTTACTAACATGCAGGGACATGTACCTTCGTTTTGGAATACCACAGACGCTTATTGGGTCTGGGTTCTCAGCCCCGGCCTAAGCGGGCCTCAGTCACACTTCGCCTCCGTACTTTTGGGAAGCGGGACGTGACAGGTTTTAGTGGTGGCCCATGCAGGTCCCTTTTCTGCGAATACGGAACAATCGAAGAATTGAACTTCATTTTATTATCATCCAGTAATCGTACGAGTCTAATCTCTATGTCTTCTGTCAATAGGATGGCAGGACGACGTACTACCCGATCAGGGAGCTCAGGAGATGGAATTCCGGAGGACCAGGGCGGAGAATTCCGTCAGTTTTTGGGCTTGATGAGAGAGATGCTGGAGGTGCAGCATCAGTTGGTTCAGCAGTCCCAGTGTGCTGCCCAGGCTCCCCCAGTTGCACCACCGCCACCTCCACCTGCCCCTCGAGCTGCTCTAGGAGTGAAGCAGTTCAATGAGCTCCAGCCAAGGACTTTTTCTGGGAAGGAAGGACCCCTAGCTGCTGACGAGTGGATCCAGAGCACTAAGGAGAAGCTGATAGCTGCGAAGATTCCAGATGACACCAGAGTGGAGATAGCGAAGATGCAGCTGACCGAGATTGCCAGAAATTGGTGGCGCATTGAGGATAGGCGCTTGCAGAAGCCAGTAGAGTGGAAGACCTTCTGCTATATGTTCAAGGAGAAGTATTTCACCAAGGCAGATAGGAGAGAGCTGATGGGCAAGTTTGTGGATCTGAAGCAGGGTGACATGTCCATCGATGAGTATGAGGCTGAGTTTGAGATGTTGAGCCATTTTGCCCCATATATGGTGAAGAAGGAGGAGAACCGAGCTGAGCGGTTCCGACAGGGACTACGTCCGAAGGTCCAGGCTTCTATGTCCTCGGCTAGTTTCTCGACCATGAGAGAGGTATTGGATGCTGCGATGAATCATGAACGATATCACACCTGCCTGACCCTCCAGCTGATAGAGGGAAGCGTCCGATGGAGCAGTACCGGCCACCTGCTAGGCCGACGATGAGGCCAGTTCAGACAGTGCCTTTCAAGAGGCCTGGAGTACCCATTCAGAGTCAGAGCAAGGGACCATGTCATTACTGCGGGAAGCTAGGGCACGTTCAGAAGGATTGCAGGAAGAAGATGGGACTGTGCCTAGTTTGCAGAGATGCCTCGCATGCTGCGAAGGATTGTCCGAGAGCCCGTCATGCTGTAGTTGGAGCGCCAGCCCCGTTGCAAATGAGAGCGCCTGCTCCAGTTCAGAGAGGACCTGCTGCTCGTGGCCCACCCTTGGTGCCACAGAGACAGATGTTTCAGAGAGCGGCACAGCCCCAGAGGCCGGCTTACACCATAACAGCAGTTGAGACTGAGGAGCTGGATGGAGTTATTGCAGGTAACTTTTGATTCCCGTCTTTCATTTCATAGTTAGATCTTATTGTTAGTGTTGCTTGTTTGCCTTGTTTGTTAGATTATCCTGGTTGACCATAGTTCCTTTATATCTTAGGCACCATTCTAGTGTCTTCTCACCCGGTCTTGGCCTTGTTCGACTCCGGTGCATCCATGTGCATCTTATCCCGGAGATTTGTAACAAGACACTCCATTTACACCTATACACTTCCTAAGTGTTGGGACATCACCACAGGAAACGGGGTGGTGACGGTAAACTTGGGATGTCGATCGATTTCTTTGGTGGTCAGTGGACACGAGCTCTTTGCAGACTTCATTGTCCACGATCTGCCACACTTCGATGTTGTTCTTGCCATCGATTGGTTGGGGGATTTTCACGCCTCGATCGACTGTTACAGCAAGAGGGTGGTGTTTCATATTCCAATTCATTCGGAGTTCGAGTTCCGCAGCAGAGATGAGTCGCTTGGGCCCATCAGATATCGAGCCAAGCCGGAGGTGCCGATTGTTGCAGCCATGCAGATGGAGATGGAGATCGAGCGACCAGCAGTCGTCCGAGACTTCGACGACGTCTTCCCAGAGGATATCTCAGGTTTGCCACCCGACAGAGCTTTAGAGTTTGGTATTGATCTTATACCGGGAGCACAACCGATATCGAAGGCGCCGTACCGTATGGCTCCTGCTGAGCTCGAGGAGCTGCGGAAGCAGTTAGATGAGTTGCTGTAGAAGGGTTTCATCCACCCTAGTGTGTCGCCATGTGGTGCACCAGTTTTGCTCGTGAAGAAGAAGGATGGGTCCCGCAGGATGTGCGTGGACTATCGAGGGCTGAATGCTGTCACCGTGAAGAATAAGTATCCGCTACCACGCATCGACGATATTTTTGATCAGCTGGGAGGTTCGAGAGTTTTCTCGAAGTTGGACTTGAGGAGCGGATATCATCAGCTGAAGGTGAAGAAGGACGACATTCCAAAGACAGCTTTCCAGACGAAGTACGGACATTAAGAGTTCGTGGTCATGCCGTTCGGCGTAACCAATGCTCCAGCTGTGTTCATGAATTTAATGAACTTAATATTCTACGACTTCTTGGATAAGTTTGTCGTTATCTTTATTGATGACATCCTTATTTACTCGAAGACGGAGGAGGAGCACAGCTGTCATCTGAGGACTGTGCTGGAGACGCTGAGGCGACATAAGCTACAGTGTTTACCACATAATTAAATCCATATTACTGTAATACTAACTTGACTCCAAATCCTCAAACTAAATAAATGGCTAAAATTAAGTACTAGAATGAAAAGAAGAAGTCAACGAATGGCATTACATTTAAATTTTACCACAAGTTGTCATCTCGTCTCCATTATAATATATTGTATCAAATTCATGGTCCATTAAAATCACCACCTCTAAGACTGAGAGAGGGGGAGGGTTCAATCACCACCACCAATATATCGTCTCCCTTATTAAGAAACTGTCGAAGTCAAAGTCCAAGTTATCTCACACAGCCACCGAAGACAGAGGGTTCAATCGGACCAATGGAGGAAAGCAGCTGAGGCTGAGGGCGTTGTTCTTACTACTGGAAACAATGGGAGGTTTGTGGAGAGGACCAGCTCGTTGGATGCCGATTACCAGTCTGTTGCTGGTAAGTTGATGCACTCGCCATTTAAAAACCCCATCGAACTCGAACTCGAACTGTCGAACCGAAGAAGAAGCGGCTCACCGCTCGCGTCGTCTCGCCGTCGCCTCGGGACTCGGGAGCAGAGCAGACAACAGACTCTAATGTTGGAGAGAAAACGAGAGCCCACCTGAGACTCTGAGACTGAGAGAGGGGGAGGGGAGAGACTCGAGAGAGAGAGCATGTTTGTTTTCAATTCGCATAAAGGCAGCAATCGCATCGTAGGCAACATTCTTGCAGCAGTAGCACAACTGTATAGAACTGTCTCGGAGTCCGAGACTTTAATTTCCCATTAAAACACTTTAGTTTCCCTCTTTGCTTTAATTTCCCTTTGGCGTACATCGTACTCGGAGACTTGGCACGCATTCTTTTGTCACCGAGTCGCATATTTTAGTGAAAACACGTGTTTTGTTCGGTACCACTCAAAAACATCCGTTTTTTTTCGATTTATTCAAAAGGACGCAGAATTAAAACGTCCACCCATTGAGACACGTTTTTTTACGTTTTAAACGCAAATTATACGCGAATTTACTAACAAGGTGCTGGAGACACTGAGGCGACACAAGCTATATGCCAAGTATAGTAAGTGCGAGTTCTGGCTGGACAGAGTCGCGTTCCTGGGACACGTGGTGTCCGATGATGGCATATCTGTAGATCCGGAGAAGGTCAGAGCAGTCAGTGATTGGCCGACTCCGCAGTCAGCGTCGGATATCAGGAGCTTTCTTGGCTTAGCAGGCTATTATCGGCGATTTATCAAAGATTTCTCGAAGATTGCGGAGCCGATGACGAAGCTGACGAGGAAGGATGTGGAGTTTCTTTGGTCTGATGCTTGTGAGGAGGCCTTCAGTATCTTGAAGGCAAGGTTGACCACGGCATCGGTTTTGGTTGTGTCGGATCGGAGCGGAGGTTTCGAAGTATATTGTGATGCGTCAGGGAAGGGCCTTGGATGCGTCTTGCATCAGCATGGCCACGTGGTCATGTACGCTTCTCGTCAGTTGAGGACTCATGAGAAGAATTACCCGACGCATGATCTGGAGTTGGCAGCAGTGATCTTTGCACTAAAGATTTGGAGACACTTCCTGCTAGGTGAGAGTGTGAAGATTTTTACCGATCACAAGAGCTTGAAGTACATCTTTACGCAGAAGGAGCTCAACATGCGTCAGAGACGATGGTTAGAGCTCATGGCTGACTATGAGATAGACCTGCAATATCATTCGGGGAAGGTGAACGTAGTGTCGGATGCTATGAGCAGACTTCCTACTGCGATGATGCATACTGCCGACTGGAGGATTCAGCAGGAGCTGAGAGGGATGGATTTGGAGGTTGTCCTACCTGGTGTGGTTACTTCATTCATGAATTTGCAGATTCAGTCCACGATCGTGGATCGGATCAAGGCAGCACAGGCAGGAGATCCGAAGCTACAGAGGATCAGTAGGCAGGTTGAAGCTGGACTTCGGATGGAGTTCGTGATTCATGAGGATGGTTCACTGCGGTACGGCAGTAGGCTCTGCGTACCTGCAGGTGATGTTCGTGAGTAGCTGTTGAGCGAGGCTCATAGCTCACCATATTCTATACATCCTGGAGGCACCAAGATGTATTAGGACCTCCGTATGAATTATTGGTGGATTGGCATGAATAGGAGTGTGGCACAGAGTGTTGCCAAGTGTTTAATATGCCAATAGGTGAAGGCTGAGCACCATCGTACTGCTGGTTTACTGCAACCGCTTCCTATCCCGGAGTGGAATTGGTAACATATTACGATGGATTTCGTGACTGGTTTACCTCGGACCCCGAGGCAGAACGACGCAGTCTGGGTGATCGTTGACCGATTGACTAAGTCTGCACACTTTATCCCTTTCCGAGTGGGCCAGTCTACGGAAGTCTTGGCAAGGAAATATCTGGAGGTAAATTTTCGTTTTTTCCCTCTTTTAAATTTCCTTCCTCTTTGAGTTAGTTGTGATGTAGATCGTGTACGTGCAGGAGATTGTACGCTTACATGGGGTCCCCGTGAGCATCGTGTCTGACAGGGACACGAGGTTCACATCTCAGTTCTGGAGAAGTTTGCAGGAGAACTTGGGTACGAGTCTGAGCTTCAGCACGGCGTACCACCCGTAGACCGATGGCCAGTCCGAGAGGACTATTCAGATTCTAGAGGATATGCTGCGAGCTTGTACGCTCGATTTGAAGGGATCATGGGAGGACTATCTCCACTTGGTGGTGTTTTCATATAACAACAGCTACCAGGCGAGCATTGGCATGGCGTCGTTTGCTGCCTTATATGGAAGGAAATGTCGATCGCCACTGAGCTGGGATGACATTGGAGATCGGGAGCTGTTAGGTCCGGAAATGATAGTGGAAGCTGTGGATGTCGTGAAAGACATCAGGGAGAAGCTCAGAGTTGCACAGGATCGCTTCAAGCATTGGGCAGATGCCAAGAGGAGACCCTTGGAGTTTCAGCCTAGAGATCACGTCTTCCTGAAGATTTCTCCAAACCGCGGAGTCATTCGTTTCGGGAAGAAGGGAAAGCTGAGCCCTAGGTATATTGGGCCATTTGATGTGCTAGAGCGTGTGGGAGCAGTGACCTACCGCCTTGCTCTGCCACCGTCTTTAGAGGGAGTTCACGACGTTTTCCACATATCTCAGCTACGTCGGTACGTCAGTGATCCATCGCACACGGTCGATTTCTCCGAGATTACAGTACGTCCGGATCTGACATATGACCAGCAGCCTGTGCAGATTTTGGACCGTCGACAAAAGCAATTGAGGAATAAGGTAGTCGACCTGGTGAGAGTGATGTGGCGTCACGGATCACCTGGAGAGTCCACTTGGGAGCGCGAAGAAGAGATGAGGGACCGCTTTCCATCTTTGTTTGCTGATTAGTGTTGTCGATTCCGAGGACGGAATCTTTATTTTAGTGGGGTAGAATGTAACGGTCGCTTTCCGACCTTATAGATTTTCTGTGTGCACGTGCTTTAGCGTGCACGTATTTTATTTGGCTATTTTTGGTTTCCGGCATATGCTCTGTGATATGCCGTCGTGATCGTTTGTGAGTGTAGAAATTTATAGTAATTTTTTGGGAACGCCATTTCACGGCTCATTTTCTCGCAAAACGACGTTGAATTGATAGGGGCGTTTTAGTCTTTTGGCTCAAAACACCGTCCCAAATTTTACATAAATTTTTGGTAGATGTTACACACGATCAGGCTCCGTAGATCTGTGCGTCTCGTCTCCACGATCGCCCCGGTATTTTCGGATTATTTTTCTGACATCCGGATTGAGAGATATCGCTCGGACAAATCTTGACCGTCGATTACCCAATCAGTTCAAATTCGAATTGTTAGCCAAATCTGGCTAAATCTCTTTTTGATCTGTTTTATATCCTTCCTAATATGTTTCTCTAATCTCCTCTAGACTGTCCCTTTTTCCTACACCCTCTACCCCTATGTTTTTCCCTTTTAGCTATAATCCTATAGCTATTTATCATTTATAATCATTTTATAATAACCCTAGCCCTAAGCTAAACCCTAAAAGAATACCTATTCACGTTCAAAAAAAAAGCCCTAGGGCTGTGTTTCAGCCGCCGCCCCCTTCAACATTTCTTCATCCCTCTCAGATCTCTCTCTCTCTCCCGCTCTCCCTCTCTCTCTCTCTCTCTCTCACGGCTCACGGCCCCCAGCACGCGCCGCCGCCATCCGCCGCCATCCGCCGCCGCACAAGCCCGCTCAGTCGCCGCTGCAGCTCCCTCCGCCCATGCAAAGTTCTCCGCGCAGCGCCTTCTTCACTCTCAGTGCTCCGCCGCCGCTGTGCCCCACGTCGTGCGCGCTCCGTCGTCGTGCAAGCCGCGCCGCCACCGCTGTGGTGCGCTCCCGCCACCGCCGAGACGCCAGCCGCCCCGCCTGCGTGTGCTCAGCCGCCGCCTCCATCTGCAGGCCGCCAGCGAACCCCCCTTCCGTCGACTGCAAGTGGGGAGCCCCCTGCTTTCTGTTAACTAGGTTAGCTATAAGAATGGTTGATGCTTATAACCTATGTAATAAACTGATGTAGTGATATTGATTTAATACTATAATATTGTTCCTAGCAGATTAGTAAGTTCGCCACTTGCTATCATTTGGGATCTGGCAAATCCCTCCTGTTGCGCTACTCGCAGTCGAGGAAACAGAGTGAGGACGACGTGATCCGTTGTTCAGATTCGACATCAAAGCTCACACGTGACCGTCAGATCAGGTTGGTACCCGAAATTCGTAGCACAACCCACCCGTAGCCAAAACTGAAAACCTAACTAAAATCGGTCAACTGCAACTAAATTTATTTTCTGCTCCCTTAAAACGTTGTGAACAATAGATTCGACGATCGGACTTTTTGAACTGTGCACATAGGATAGAATCATCGGATAGGCTGAGCGGACACTTTTGACTTGTGACAGTTAGGGTAGCCATGTCCAACCTAGAAATGAACCTAAAATAGGACTTGATGAAAATCGCGACTTGACACCGTCGCCGTGATCCTTTTTCAGACGGACTACCGCGGACGCGACGACTGGACGAGACGCCCCGGACAAACGACGCACTCGCCATCACAGGCAAGTGTACCCACTTGCGTGTTTGACCGTGCCTTAGTCTTAAATTGTAGAACTGTTAGACTGTGAGTGCTGAGAACCGGACGTGAGATGATAGCGTCCGGGACTTGACGGCTCAGACTTGATGATGAAGTCTGAGCCTGACAACAACTACTTTTGACACCGTAGGATTATCTTGCGTGTGTGTGCGTGTGGACACCCTAGAATAACTTTTCCTACACTTGTCTGGTCGTGTCCTGTTATACAAAAAGCCCTCGGGCGTTTCGGATGCTTTCCCTCGCGGAAGTGATCCCTGTTATACAAAAAGCCCTCGGGCGTTTCGGATGCTTTCCCTCACGGAAGTGATCCCTGTTATTCAAAAAGCCTACGGGCGTTTCGGATGCTTCCCTAGCAGAAGTGATCCCTGTACTTCTTGTCCTGAGTTCCTGGGTTGGGGTAGGGTTGAGCGTGCGCACGGGGAGAGGGTCTGGCCGTCCTCGAACCGTAAGGCGTGAACCCTTTCGTGTCTCACTTGTCTTGTCATGTCTTGTTCCGTCACGTCCCGACTTGTCTTGACACCTGTAGGCTAGTCCCGTAGTTGGTAGCACACGCTACGACTACTGCTTGCTATGTTTTACTTTCCTGCTGCGTTACTTCTTTTGTTCTCAGTTATAACCCCAACATGCTAATCAACCAGTAAATCATTATTTAAATAGTTGATACACTTGTAGTAGATTCTGACCGTCTTTGTAGACTTTACCTGACGTACAGTTTCCTTCTTTTGGTGTTGTACGTCAGGTGTTGAGCCAGAGTACGTCGACGAGGCGGACTTGCCAGCAGACGTGGAGCTGGAGGACGCTGATCCGGAGTACGATCCAGAGGATGACCAGAGTTAGAGACCTCTTGTTGCTGTTCCGGAGTTATTCATTTCAGTTTGGTCCGGTGTGTAACACTCTTTGTTTTCTTGTCTAGGTTGGGTGCTTGCACCATTAGTTTCTTGACAGCAGTTGTAGCCGTTTTCGGCATTTTAGACTCTCAGTACCTTGGATGTTAAATTTTGGAATAAAATGATATGATATCTCTTTTCAGTACTTTTGTTGTTTCATACTAACATGCAGGGACCTGTACCTTCGTTTTGGAATACCACAGCCGCTTATTGGGTCTGGGTTCTCAGCCCCGGCCTAAGCGGGCCTCAGTCACGCTTCGCCTCTGTACTTTTGGGAAGCGGGGCGTGACAGATAGTGTAATACCGACATATGTCAGAATAATTACTCGTAGATATATATGATTTACTATAGGATATTCATATGTTATTTGACAATTGTAGACACATAACGGGCCAAGGGAGTTCAACGTCTCACAAGATTAGATGATTTCTTAGATATTTTATATGATTGGATAAACATATATTGTAATATCTCATACTAGTAGACATAGGCTATGATCATATTTAGAGATGGTATACGGTAAAATTGTGACTATCTTAGAGCCAAAGCAAACCATCATTTACCGTCATGGTGCATTACGAGTACACCATCAGCCTTTCTAACTCTGCCCACTCACCCTCATAGTCCTTCTCAAAATCGGTCCCTACCACTCTTACATCAACGTCTAGAAAGTTGTAGTCTAGTAAGTTGTAGCCGAGTAAGTTGTGTAATCAGCCTTGGAAGTTGTTGGCTATTAAATGATGATGTATGTCATTATCAATATCATGATAATTCATTTAATATTAGTACAAAACTCGTGAATAATGTCCTTCTATTATGAACTTAATTATACTTAACATATTACTAATACATATTTTAGGTATACATATTTCTAGCAAATATCATTATGTTAACTTTGATTATTAGTGTACTAAGTTAAGTAATTATGATAGCATGCATATCAGAAGTACTAATTAAATCGGATATCTGAGTCTGGATACATGTACTTACTGGTACATATGCATATAACATACATTAATATATCCAAATAATTACATATCATAACAGTAATTTATATGTTAAGCTATTTATATTTAGCCTATAATAGAGTGTATCTATGTCTAGGGTATATCCATGGATACCCAGTATTCCAGCAGAGATTTCTGGGGAGGAGTGTTCTCTTCTATGGCTTCAGCTTCTTCCCTTCTTCTTTCCGCGTTTAGACGCCTCACGGTGGGGTTAATTTCCAGGTCAATAGGAATCAAGTCGTCTAGACTCCTTGTATTCTCGCGCATGAAAAGCAAGAAATACCCGTGAAGCAAGAATGTGATAACTATTTTAAATTTCTTCATGAATACAAGGGTAATGCACGATCGTGTAAGGCATAGTAATAGTAAGGGTAAATGACACACGTCGCAGTATTAATTATGTTATCTATTGGCCACAACATAGATATGATACTTAGACCTGGATATCAAATAGATACTCAAATATATCATGGAGATATTTTGTGACATTTAATAGGTATGGTATACATGTACATGTATTAAAGGTCATGCAAATTATGGATACAATATAGTAATTAGAGAATGGAGAATATATTAAGATTAATTGCGGGTAAGCATGTATGTTGATAGTGCTATCATATCCTATCATTATTAGTTACCACTATATCCTATAATAGTAAGTATGACACAATTAATATTGCATATAACGGTCTCTGGATATTTGTGCCTTTATTGGAGGGTAATAGTTGTGACCATAAATTAATGTAGATATACTGACTGATGCATGTATTTTGTATTACTATACTGGCATATATATACTGAAATTTGTATACCTGTAACATATATGTCATAGCATAAATACAATGTTAAAGGTTTACCATATATTGGGTACGGGAATGAATACATGTGCCTACGATATGGTCAAATTGAAATTACTAATACCTTACTACATGCTATAATGAAATGAATTGATATATGATAAAAGATAATTTTAAGTTATTGCGTATACAGGTATTGACATTTAAGATCCCAGTGCGGTGGTTGTTCCAAGTGTACTTGCTACCCACGGCCTTAACTAACACGAGTATCTATTTGACCATACTATTGAGTACGTAAGTTCATCGTTTTTAATATTGTATATGTACTACCATACAAGTACATATACTAAATTAATGAGAAATTCAGCTACCTACATATAGCTATTAAGAATGAGACAGAGGACATAATGACCTAATACTTAGAAATTACCAAATAAATTATTGGTATTTGGTAACATATAATTATCTAGTACATACATATAGATTTACCAAAACATGTATAGTATATATGTCTTAAATATCGTCAATATGCCATTAGTAATACCATATGTAAGCTAATAAATATGAGTATTATTGATTATTGCAATTATAATCATATCAGATATATATATATATATATATATATATATATATATATATATATATATATATATATATTGCAATTATAACATTATATTATGTAGTGATACTAATCATATAAGTTTTAACTCTATCGTCAATATCCAATATAGTTATATATCGAATTATTTAAATTAGTAATAGTATAACCATATATCGAATTATAATACTTTGATACATTAATAAATATTAATATAGATTTACCAAAACATGTATAGTATATATGTCTTAAATATCGTCAATATGCCATTAGTAATACCATATGTAAGCTAATAAATATGAGTATTATTGATTATTGCAATTATAATCATATCAGATATATACATAGTATATATATATATATATACATATATACTAGTCATAACCCGTGCCCGCGGGCACGGTTCATTTAAGATTTTCCCTTGCGAAATCTTTATTCCCCGAATTTTTTTTCAAAGCCAAAATTTAAAAGAAAAACAAATTAGCTTACAATATTTAGCAGCACAGGTGCCTTTGGCGTGGGTGCCTTTAGTGCGGAACAACAAATTCAGCGCATGCGCCTTCGACACAGAACACCAAATTCAACGTGGGTGCCTTCGGCGCAGAACAACAAATTCGACGTAAAACAACATTTTCGACGCAGGTGCCTTAGGCGCGGAACAACAAATCAGCGTTAAAAATGGCGCGGGCTCCTTCGGCGCGGAACAACAAATTCAGCGCATGTGTCTTCGACACAGAATACCAAATTCGACATGGGTGCCTTTGGCGCAGAACAACAAATTCGACATAAAACAACAATTTTGGCGCGAGTGCCTTAGGCGCGGAACAACAAATCAGCGTTAAAAATTTTAGCGGGCGCCGAAGACATATAACTCGCGCCCGTGGGACACTGTTCATTTAAAAATCTTGGACCCACTAATTTTAAACAAACATCAATAATTATTAGTTTCCCATGAAATATCAGCAGATGGGATCAAAATTTTACAGGGTTTTGCAACGAGGGATCAATGAGTTGGCATCATCTCCCGCGTTCATTCTCCTACAGCTTGCGTTAATTCCCAAGATGAGATTGTGTGTGTGCACAACATTTTTTTTCATAACTAATATTAAAAGGCTATTCCTAATTTCAATGTTTTTGTGTATTTCCAACAAATTTCCATTCAACCCAAAAATTTCCCTTCAACCCAAAAATTTCCTGCCAAAACTTGATGTGACATTGCCACATAGGACAAATTCAAAATCTGCCCTCAATTGTAATATATATATATATATACACACACACACATATATATAATGCAATTATAACATTATATTATGTATTGATACTAATCATATAAGTTTTAACTCTATCGTCAATATCCAATATAGTTATATTTATATTATATGTATGGATAACTTGTATATTCCTGTATACTATATTAATCTCAACTATCCACTATACCCATTTATCAATATAGGACATTAAATATTGGATATGTATACATGTATGTGTTGATATCATATTGTCACGACCCGCTTCCCTAAAATGGAGGTGAGGCGTGAGAGTTCGCTCAGACTTGGAGCTGTGAGCTCCAGTCTGTAAAGCATCTGGAATAACACAGTATAGGTCCTTGCAAATGCGAAGAAGAACAAAAATAATAATAAAGAAAAGGGACAGATAAAATAATTTCAATCTCAAAATGTCCACAATAAATTCCAACATCACAAAAAAGCCACCAGGCTAAAAAGAAGAGTCTAAAAGGCCCAAGCATGGCCAACGGAAATAATCAAATGTACAGAAAGAAGGGTGCTACGCACCGATAACTAACAACAAATAAGCAGAAAGCGACACAAAAGCAGTCTCTACGACTGGTCACCGGTGTCCTCACACTCCACGTCAACGGTGGACTCAAACTCAGCGTCAGCAAACACTCCGTCCTCAGCAACGAACTCTGGCTCAGCAACTAACATGCGACACCCAAAAGAGACGAGGGCACATGTCAGCAAGTCTACAAGAGACTTGTGTAAGGAAACTAAAAGAAGGAAACAACCTAGCAGTTCTAAAATATGCGATGACATGTCAGTTTAATGCATGGATGCAACAAGTGAGTCAATGCAGCAAGTATGACATGGCAGCAAGTATAACATGGCAACAAGCAGAACATGGCAACAAGTATGACATGGCAGCAAGTATAACATGGCAGCAAGTATAACATGACAACAAGTATGATATGGCATGGGTAGCAAAGCTACTAAAACATTCACACGGATTTTACAAGTCAAGTAAACATGTCGTGCTCAGAGTTTACGCCTTACAGCTGAAGTGGCTGTACGGGCACACTTCTACGCTGAGTGGTCACTTAACCCTACCCCTCCACGTGTAATCGGGCATTGGCTTTTGACCAACACATGTAGCCCGCTTCTGGATCACGAGCCAGGAAGTGTATTTGGCATAGGGTTGTGCTGGCAACGCAGGTGCCTAGCATCAATAAGCAAGTACAAGTAGCGTGTGCTACGAATGCAACATTCAAGCATGGATTGACATCAGGATGCATGGCATGGCATGGGTACAATTAATGTGCGAATAGATAAGAAAATTAAACATGACAGGCAAAAATGCATGAATGACATGGCAGGGTGACGGATCTAGCTTCGTTGTCAAGCTAGATCTTAAAGTTGCCTCTAGGTGATTTATCATTTCGTCGCCTAGTCTCTTTTACGCTAAAACGGGGAATGGCCTAAAACATGGCCTAAACACAAGTTGGCAAGTTTCACTTGCTGACATTCAGTCGTTCTGAATACACCGTCCAATCAGTCCAGTCTACCTATGTGCTCGGATCACCAGCCTACAGTCCCAAATTAAATTATTTTTGTTAGTGATTTACAGACAATTTAAATACCGATTTTTATCTTGATTAGCATGCATTGGTTGGGGGTCCTAAGTGTTCAGAAAGTTTTCCTTACACGACACGAGAGCTACACTGGCGTCGGGTAGCGACACCAGGGGTTGGAATAATTGAACGCGCTCCTAGTCCAGATTCCAAAATAGATTCCTATGATCGCCAATCTTTGAACAGCGAAGAGATCAGCGAATAGCGCCCAAATCAGCGAGCAACGTTAACGGTAGAAGATCTACGGCTCAGGGAAGCTATAACAATGAACGGGGACGACGGGGTTGGCGTACACGACGATTACGACGTTGAGCGTCGCAGGGGCTGATTGTGACGTCGAGGAACATCTCTAGGCGAGGTAGGGGCCTGTCGAAAGAACACAACATCGAGAGAGGACGACGAGATCATGCAACGACGCTTCGGGACGTCGTTAGAGCACGAAACAGTGAGAGCTCGCTGTTTTGAAGCAACGGTGGCTTGCGGGGCTGTCGGACGTTGCTGCGACACGATGGGGGTCGCAGAACATCGTTGCCGCGCAAGGAAGCTGTTGTTCACGTGAAAACGGCGGCCACGAAGCTGTCAACGGTGGGAGGGAGGCTGTGGTGAGTGCTAGACGGCGAGGGGATGCCACTGGGGATCGGAGGCACGTTGGATGGGGTCGGACGTGCGGGGTGACGCTGCCGCACGCTGCTATGAATTACAGCAGCTGCTGGCGGCTACAGCTCGCTGCTGCGCGAGAAAACGGCGGCTACTGGCAGAGCTAGGGGCGTCAGCGAAGGGTCTAGCGGCGGGTACGGTCGGTGGAGGGGAGAGGGTGGCTGCCGGCGAAGGGTAAAGGCCGAAGACACGAAGGGCGCGGCGGTTTGTGTGCTGTTGCGAAAAAAAATAGAAGAGGGCGGCTCGATTTGTGCTTTGCTGGGAGAAGCAATATTGAAACCTAGGTTTAATAATAGATAAAGTCTTAGGGTCACGTGAGAGTGAGACTAGGGTAGGGAAAATAGAATGTGGCCCTATAGTTTACAATATATGAGAGTATGAGCTTGGCAGCACGCGAGTGGGCATGAGTTTAATAAATTAATTGTTAACACTGCGAGTTGAATCCATGATCAAGTGGATGATAACCGCATTTAACTAAATGCATTAACCAAATGTTCATCCTATATGAGATTATTTAATCAACGACGGCTGAGTGTGTGCGTGTGTGTGAACACTGTGGGTGAGTCGGCCTAGGGATAAAACATAGGCTAGGGTTAGAAATATTAATGAGTGGATAAATATAATAGATAGGGCAAAATAGTGAAAGTGGGTCAAACGGGGCTCTAAAATTATAAGATAAATACTGGGGTGACCGTACCGTCGAGAGAAACAAAACTAAGAAGACGGATCGCAATTTTGACGTCGAGGGACGAAACTAAAAATAAACGATCACACGACAAAAATGAAAAATCGCGACGCCTCTGCAAACAAGGTCCAATTGTGGGAGAATGACATGTGAAATGACGTTCCAAATTAATTCCACAATTTAATATTCTTCGAGAGGGTCACAATGGCATATCACAGTATAGGGTTCGGATACAAACAAAGTCTAAAATAAATACGTGCACGAACAAGACTACGCGCACGTAAAGCGTATAAAGGATACGGGGTCCAAAGGCGACAGTAATTCCAAGTTGGACACACGTCGGGGGTCGGCTTGCTAAGGATGCAACCAAGGTGCTACAGCCCTATCGACTCAACGACACGACTCACGCACAAAGCAACAAAACCAGTCAGATACCCGAAATTGCTATACGCACAGCCGTATTACGAATAGTGAGTACCGACCGTTACATCCTAACCACCTTAGAATAAAGTCTGTCCTCAGACTTTCTAACTATAAATATAACTCTAGCCAGACTAGTAGCTATCACAATCACATCACACTATAATTCAACCAGGTATAGTCCTTACAAGTGCTTATATATGCACTATGTAGTCAAACAATAACTCTACTACATGTTTATATTCACGCACATTACACACTTACACCTATCATAGCCAGTCAAATTCATACACATATTTCAATCATTCATATAGTCACGTACATCCCTATATAACTATTAAACACTTATTACATACCATGGTGCACATACTCACAACCAATTAAATAGTTCACACCAGCAGATACCATCGTAATACTCCACGTTTAGATAACTACCTATGTACAAAACAATAAGAATACACTACTCCCTATATCTCCTAGTGTACATCCAATGCTAACATATCTACACAAGTAACCACACCACTCAATATTAACTCATGTTATTATATCTAAGATACACTTACCACTACTATAATTTTACAAGTATTTAGTCATTCACATGCATGCAAATATTTCACCATATATTCACGACATAGCACACATACCATAGTCACCAATACCTATAACTAAGCATATACTTACCCGTGCATGGTGCACACCCACACACGCTATTATTTTATTCATATATACCAATCATACCACTATATACTCAGCACATCGACACACCTAGTTTAGCTAGCACACATACGTTCACACAGGCAAGTCCTTAGTAAATAATTATACCACAAGACCAACACCTATAACTATATATTGGTATAGCGACCCATAATCATGTGTGTAACACAACCAGGTACAAACAATCCTATCACTATACATACATCATCCATCGCTATATTCAGGGTACTACACGCAACCACAAACATATGTAACAATATACTTAGAGTATACCCACTCAAGCTTGAGTGAGACTCAAAACACATATCAGAATACTCTATATACGTAACACGGCATCTATACATATACCAATACCACTCTAATGTATACACATCTACTAACATGACCATATACATACCATAATGTCAATCACACTTAATATTTAGTCAGGTAACACCTACATAGTTCAATCACTTTATATACCATAATAATATTACAAACATGAGCACACGTATAATTATAATACCCTCCCTAATACGTGCATTCACCGTATAGTCACACACATGTAACACATATATTCACACCATATCCTTCTACCTATAATTAGCATACCAACACATCTACTCATACATAGTTAAGATATGCAATAGTCGTGTATACCTCATGGTATACACGCATACAACATCCCGTAAAAGCAAGCAATACCAATCAAAATTATAATACTACTACCATATGTATATCACATATATACTCATGCAGTAAATACATAACTACTTACGTCTAAGCACAATACATATCTACGTACAAGCACACACTCACACGAAAAAACATGTAAGTCATATAATAGGCTTACTCACTTAACTATAAGTACACCTATTATCATTACACCTAATATACACATGACTTACTAATATATTATATACCAATCATCTCCAAGTATCTTCAAGCTACTTACACTACTAGTATATGCCCCAATACAATTTCCAATATCTATACAGACATCCCTAAAGTGGTATAGCTATCTGCACATATATAATAACACCACCATTTATACAACTTCACACATATATCACGAATAACACTGATTATACATACATAATACAATATTCAATTATTAATACCCTAAGGGTAGCACGCTCATACGGGTCCACACACTCTACCTATATGCATACACCACAACGACATCACAACTTATACTAATGGCCCACCAAACTATACTAAGGTTGACACAGGCGATGACAAGCATTACAATAGAAAGGAAACCGAAACCAAAAGCGTAACGAACAAGATCGAAAATCGCGACTTCAGATTAAGGTGAGGATAATGAGATAGCTTGGCGAGGTGAATCAGGGGTATAATTATGAATGTTCAGGTGGGAAAAGAAAGATGTAATGATACTCTTATAGGATACAGGAAAATAGTGTGTAAAACATATAAGTTAAAATATGAAGAGTGCAAAACCGGTCGAACTTCAAAAGTTGGAGTCCTCTTATGCATAGAAAAATATTGGTGGTCGATAAAATGAGTTATTCGAAATAAGTTTGTGGCGTATATACATAAGAAGAAAAATGGTTTATTAGCATATTGAAAATCATTATAAGGGAGAATAAAACATTCACACGAACATTAAGGACGTAGGTTAGAAAATATTATATGGCAGTAATTTAATATAATTTCGGTAAAAATTTCAAAATTTAAGGAATGAAATTAGATTAACTGAAATGTAGAAAATTTAAGCTCATGTTAAATGCTTTCAAAGTCTTTAAACTGGGGGGGAAATTTAAAATAAATAACACTGAAACTACTTTGGAGGAACCAGGATTTGCCAAAAGAAACGGTTTTATACAAAGATTTTAAAGTACGAGTACAACGAACCTAGAATTGACATATATAAAAATAATTGAAGTTCTATTTATCTCGGAAGATATTCTAAAGTATGTATGGTAAATGACTAAAATGAATTTCGTAGTTTAGAAAAAGATGGTATATCGAATTATCAAAATAGTAATAAAGTTTTAAAACCAAAATGCGAGAAATATTGGTTAGCAAATAGCTACGAGATAAAAATTACAACCAATAGACTCCAAAATCTACGAAAGGATTTTAACTCAATCGAATAGTGAGGAATTAAATATATACAAGAAAAGGATTTTTTAAAACAACAATTAAACTGAGCGAAAACTTTTAATAATGAAAAATCAAAATTGACTTTGAAGGATCAAGCTTTGCAACGGAGGACATTCGAAAGATCAACGATTATCGTAATGTGGTGATTATATGAATCGAGAGCAAGGAATGTGGTTGTATGATAATGCGCCTAAATTACAATTCAAGGAAACTACGATGGAATTCTACGGTCTGTAACACAGAAGTGTGGTGATCAGGAAAATGATAGAATCATGGGGTTCTAATTATCGGGTTGACTAAAGGTCAAGAGAAACTTAACACTAAGGCTTTATAATGAGCTAGAATATATTAGAGACCTCAGGGAAAGGTCCTAAGAGAATCAAGATCATGTTTTGTTAGGCCTGAAATCGATGAACCCAAGCGAACGACTAAAGAAATTCTAGAAGTCTATCATGGTCAGAGCTAGGCAGGAACCACTAAGGTAACTCCTAAGACGATTATATCAATTTCTAGCATGGAGTCTAGCTAACAATCAGGGATCTCTAACTAGTTAGCACAGACGTCTAACTAAGTCTTACTATAGTCCTGATCTATGGATTCCCTACTAAGCTAAGACAGATGTTCGGGCAACACGTCTACCAGCCACCTAAGACATAGGAAACGGTAAAAATTAGACTCAAGGCTTATGATTTGGATGTTTTAATTTATTTAATGGATATTCTATAATTATTATCGTTGTTCCGATAATTTTCAGTTGCAGTGGACCTGCATGGGCCACAAACAAAACCTGTCACGACCCGCTTCCCTAAAATGGAGGCAAGGCATGAGAAGTCCGCTCAGACTTGGAGCTATGAGGCTCCATTCTGTAAAACGTCTGGAATAACCATGTATAGGTCCTTGCAAATGCGAAGCAGAACAGAAATAATAATAAAGAAAAGAGACAGATAAAATTATTTGAATCTCAGAATGTCCATAATAAATTCCAACATCACAGAAAAGCAACCAGGCTAAAAAGAAGAGTCTAAAAGGCCCAAGCATGGCCAACAGAAATAATCAAACGTACAGAAAGAAGGGTGCTACGTGCCGACAACTAACAACAACTAAGCAGAAAGCAACACAAAAGCAGTCTCTACGACTGGTCACCGGTGTTCTCACACTCCACGTCAACGGTGGACTCAAACTCAACGTCAGCAAACACTCCGTCCTCAGCAACGGACTCTGGCTCAGCAACTAACATGCGACACCCAAAAGAGACGAGGGCGCATGTCAGCAAGTCTACAAGAGACTTGTGCAAGGAAACTAAAAGAAGGAAAGCAACCTAGTTGTAACGGTCTGTTTTCGTTGTACTTTGTTCGTGCACGTGCTATTGGCCGTGCACGTGTTTATTTTAGACATTATTTGTTTGCGAACACTTTGTTGTGATATGCCGTTGTGAATGTCTCTGAGAGTATTAAATAGTGGCACTAATTTGGAACGGCGTTTCTCGAGTCGTTTTCCCACAATTTAATCTTATTCGATGAGATGTTACGATTCTCACTCTTGACGGGAGACGTTTCTATTTTTAGTTTCGTCGTCCGACATCAAAATTGAGATCTGTCTTCTTAGTTAGCTCACTTTCGTCATCACGATCACCCCGATATTTATTTTATAATTTTTGGAGTTTATTTGACCACTTTTATATTTTTAGCAAGGTTTAAAATATTTTTAATAATTAGGTTTTAAATTAATTTCGGCCAAAGAAAATTTATTTGAGTTTAAAACATTTTAAATAATTTTTGAGCCAATTTCCAGCTCATTTGGGCCCCACCTAAGCCTTGGGTGAGTAGGAGTTGGTGAGATTTGAATTTTAAATTATTTTAAACTCCTAATCCCATTAGGATTAGCCCTAGACCAAGTCAACCCATCAACACTATATAAACAACCTTTAGGAAGACCTATTTTCGTAAGAAAATAACCCTAGCCGCTTTCAAAACTCAAATTTGACGTTGCGACGAATCGTCGCAACGTTGCGACGAACTTCCCCCGCACCGACCGAGGAAACAGCCCCCGTTCGCCCGCACCGACCGCTAGCCAACCCCGCTCATCCGCTCCGTCCGCACCCGCTGCAGCCGCTGCATCGCAACCCCGCATCGACCGAGAGGATCTCTCGGTCAGACCGAGAGACCCGCTCCGCATCTCCGCATCCCCGCTCCGCACCGTGATCGCACCAAGCCCCGCTCTGTCGCCTCGCTCCGCACCGTGCCCGACCGAAGGCCTCGCCTGCACCGACCGAAGCCCGCAACATTGCAACGGTTGCAACGTTGCAGCGCTCCGCTCCCCCGCATCCAAGGCGCCCGACCAACGGCCCTCCCCGCTCCGACCGAGAGAACCAATGCCGCACCGACCCGCTGCGCTGCACAGGCCGTCCCCATGTGTCTGACCGAGCAAATCCCCCACACCGAGGCTGTACGACCGAGAGCCATTCGTCGCAACCCCGCACCCGTCGCACTACTTGCCACCGTGGGCCCCCCAAGTTCTCCAGAGGTATTGTGGGTCCCCCATTGGTCCCTAGGACTACTGTGGGCCCCACCTAGGTGCTTGCTCTTCGAGGAATTGCCGCGTACGACGTTGTGACACGTCGTAGCCCATCGTCGCACGTGCTAGCTTTGGAATCTGGAACCGTTGCTCCGGTTGATGCTCTGAACTTTCCAGCGAGGAATCTATATTGGAATCAGGACTTGGAGCGCGATCTTTTATTCCAACCTCTGGCGTCGCTACCCGACGCCAGTGTAACGTTCGCGTCGTGTTGAGGTAACGCTTTGCACCCCTAGGACCCCCAACCCAATTGCATGCTAATCAAGACTAAAATCAGTATTTTTAAAGTATTTTAAATGTTTTAGAATTCACTAATCAAGATTAATAAAACGGATGTAGGCCGGTGGACTTGTGCACGTAGGATAATTGTGATTTTGGACTCGTTGGACGGTGTGCTCAGACGTGATACTTGCAGGCAAGTGAAACTTGCCAACTCTTATGTAGGTCCATGTTTTTAGGCCACTTCCTTATTTTTAGTGTAAAAGAGACTAGTCAGTGAAATGATAGCTGGCTAGACGCCTGTTTGATCTAGTTTGACAACGAAACTAGATCCGTCACCTCAATTGATCTAGCTTGACAACGAAGCTAGATCCAACCCTTAAACCTGTTCATGCATTTGTATCTGTCACGTTTAAATTCCTTAACTGTACGCACTTTTAACTGCCATGCATTGCATCTTACATGTCATCCCAGTTGATTGTTGCATTCGTAGCACACGCTACAATACTTGTACTTCCTTGTCCGGCTAGGTGCACCCCTAGGCCATCATGTTAAAACACTTCCTGGCTCGTGATCCAGAAGCGGGCCTCATGTGTTGGTCAAAAGACAATGCCCGATACACGTGGAGGGGTAGGGATAAACGATCACTTGAGCTTAGGAGTTGGCCCGCGCAGCCACTCTAGCCAAAAGTCGGAATCTCTGTGCACGAGGTGCTTACTTGTCTTGTACTTGTCTTGTGAATGATTCATGTAATACTTGTCATCCATGCCATGTTTAAATGCCATGCTCGTACTTTACTTTACTTTACCTGTTGCACTCATACTTTAACTGCCATGTCATCGCATCATGCTAGAACTGCTAGGTTGCTTTACTTGTACCTACTTTCAGTTTCCTTGCACAAGTCTCTTCTAGACTTGCTGACATGTGCCCCTTGCTCTTTTGGATGTCACATGTTAGACCCTGAGCCAGAGACAGTTGTTGAGAATGAGGTGTTTGCTGACGCTGAGCCTGAGCCTACGTTCGTCGAGGAGTTCGAGGACACCGGAGACCAGTCTTAGTGACTGTTGAGTTGCTTTTGCTTTAGGATATTATTATTCATCGGTGCTTGCACCATTACTTTGTTTTCGTACTTGTACTTTTGTTGGCCATGCTGGGGCCTCTTTTAGACTCTTTTATTTTAGCCGGGTGGCTTTTCTGCGATGTTGAAATTTATTATTATGGATATTCTGAGATTTATTCTTTGTCTCATTTCCTTATTATTATCTTTGTTTCGTTTCGCGATGCAAGGACCTGTAGTTTAAATTTGATTGACGCTTATCGGACTTGTAGCTTTGTAGCTTCAAGTCTGAGCGGACCTTCTCACGCTTCACCTCCACGTTTTTGGGAAGCGGGGCGTGACATGTTTTGTTGGTGGCCCATGCAGGTCACTTCTTGCAATTGCGAACTAACGGAACAACGATAATAACGGAATGTCCATTAAATAAATTGCAACATCCAAGTCATTAAGCTTTGAGTCTAATTTTTTTGTCCGTTTTCTATGTCCTTAGATGGCTGGACGACAACAGACCCGATCTGGTAGTGGGCCCAATCGTGCTGAGGAGCCGGATAGAGAGCCCACCAATGCTGAGATCATGAGGATGATGCATCAGATGATGCAGGTGCAGCATGGCATGCTCCAGAACACCCAGAGTGCCCCTCGCTTCGAGCCAGGAGCGAAGCAGTTTCGGGAGCTGGGCCCGACGTACTTTGATGGATCTGAGGGATCGTTGGCTGCAGAGGAGTGGATCAGGAATACCGAGGATAATCTGAAGATGTCGAAGGTCAACCCGACTGGATGGGTTGATCTGGCAAAGAAGCAGCTTAAGGATAATGCCCGAAATTGGTGGGATGCAGAGGAGGAGTTGTTGGTGAGCCCTATACCTTGGGCTACTTTCAAGTCTAGGTTCAATGAGGAGTACTTTCCGAAGGCTGCTAGGAGGGAGATGTTGCAGCGCTTCATTGAGCTGAAGCAGGGAAATCTAACGGTGGACCAGTACCACCAGGAGTTTACTAGGCTGAGTCGCTTCACACCGAAGATGGTAGAGGATGCTGAGGAGAAGGCTCAGAGGTTTCTACAGGGTCTTTCCCTAGACTTACAGAGCCTGATGTCTACGACGGATATGGAGTCATATCAGAAGTTGCTGGTAGCCGCTCGGAGACAGGAGAGGATTGCGAAGCAGAAGAGAGGACTGATTTCTGGAGCTGCGAAGAGGCCTATGGAGCAGGTCAGAGGAGTGGTTAGGCCTGGGACTAGGCCTAATCAGCCAGTGCAGTTCAAGAGGCCAGGTGTGCCTCCTCAGAAGACTTGCTATTTCTGTGGCAAGACCGGGCATGTTAAGGAATAGTGTAGAAAGATGTTGTAACAGTGCCTGATTTGTGGAGATCCTACTCATGCTATGAAGGAGTGCCCGAAGTCTAAGCTACCTTGGAAGGAACCAGTCGCAGCACAGCCGTTGCAGCAGAGAGCACCTGTACCTGCAGGTCACGGAGCACCCCTCGCTCCACAGAAGCAGGCTTTTCAGCAGGCTATGCAGCCGAGGAGGCAGGCTTATCTGATGACGGCAGTGGAGAGCGAGGCTGTGGATGAGGTTATCGCAGGTAACCCTCAACTAGTTGTTTCCTTACTTAGATAGTTCTGATCGTTAGCTTATGTTTGATTGATTGCATGTGATTGTTTGTTAGAATAGGGTTTGATTGTTAGACTGTTTGTTAGGTGTGATTTTGGTTTGCACATTTTCGGCACGAGTCCTCTTTGACTCTGGTGCATCGATGTGCATTATTTCTCGGAGCTTCATGGAGAAGCATTCCTTGACGACCTCCCCTCTTCCCAAGAGTTGGAACATCGTTACAGGAAATGGTGTGATCTTGGTGCATCTTGGGTGCAATTCTTGCCCTTTGGTGGTCTGTGGACATGAGCTTTACGCTGATTTTATTGTCCACGACATCATCAACTACGATGCCGTGCTCGGGATGGATTGGCTTGCAAGTTTCTATGCTACGATTGATTATCGGAGGAAGAAGGTGGTGTTCGAGATCCCCGGACATCTAGTGTTCGAGTTCAGCCGAGGTAGCAGTTCGCTTGGCCCTGTCAGGTTTCGGGCCAAGGCAGTGGAGATTGTTGCTATGCAGATGGAGCAGGATAGACCAGCTGTGGTACGTGAATTCGACGACTTCTTCCCCGAGGAGATGTCTGGACTGCCACCCGATCGAGCGCTCAAGTTTTCGATCGATCTTATTCCAGGAGCGCAGCCTATTTCGAAGGCACCGTATCGGATGGCTCCAGCAGAGTTGGAGGAGTTGCGTAGGCAGCTGGATGAGCTTTTGCAGAAGGGTTACATCAATCCTAGTGTGTCTCCGTGGGGAGCACCGGTGTTGCTGGTGAAGAAGAAGGATGGTTCGCGTCGCATGTGTGTGGATTACCGGGAGCTGAATGCTATGACTATCAAGAATACATATCCCTTGCCTCGTATAGATGACATCTTTGATCAGCTCGGAGGATCGAGGTTGTTCTCTAAGTTGGATTTGAGGAGTGTTTACCATCAGCTTAAGGTGAAGAAGGAGGACATCCCGAAGACAGCGTTCAGGACGAAGTATGGTCACTACGAGTTCGTGGTTATGCCATTTGGAGTAACCAATGCGCCCGCAGTCTTTATGAACCTAATGAATTTGATCTTCTACGACTTTCTAGACCAGTTTGTCGTTATCTTTATTGATGACATTCTGATCTATTCAAAGTCGGAGGAAGAGCATGCATCGCACTTGAGGACAGTGTTGGAGATCTTGAGGAAGCATCGTTTGTATGTTAAGTATTCCAAGTGCGAGTTTTGGCTGGATAGAGTTGCTTTTGTCGGGCATGTGGTGTCTGGTGATGGAATTTCTGTGGATCCCGAGAAGATTGTGGCTATCATAGAGTGGCCGGTTCCGCAGTCAGCGTCTGAGATCCGGAGTTTCCTTTGGCTTGCAGGATATTATCGACGTTTCATTAAGGACTTTTTCCCGGATTGCTGAGCCGATGACCAGACTGACGCGGAAGGACGTGCCATATGTTTGGTCTGATGATTGCAAGAAGGCTTTCGATGTTCTGAAGGAGAGATTGACGACTGCCCCTGTACTTGCTGTGCCTAATCAGAGTGGAGGATTCGAGATCTTTTGCGATGCTTCTGGCAAAGGTCTTAGATGTGTGTTGCATCAGCATGGGCATGTGGTTGCGTATGCTTCTCGTCAGCTTAAGGCTCATGAGAAGAATTAACCGACACATGATTTGGAGTTGGCTGCAGTTGTGTTTGTGCTGAAGATTTGGAGGCACTTCCTGCTGAGTGAGAAGGTGAAGATCTTCACTGATCACAAAAGCTTGAAGTATATTTTTACTCAGAAGGAGCTCAACATGCGACAACGTCGATGGTTGGAGCTCATGGCAGACTATGAGATCGATTTACAGTATCACCCTGGCAAGGTGAATGTGGTTCCGGATGCGCTGAGCAGGCTTCCAGCGGTGATGTTGTTGACCTCGCAGTGGAGATTGCAGCAGGATTTTTGCGAGACTGGTATCGAGATTATTCTTCCTGGAGAGACTTCTTCGATGATGAGTATGCAGATATAGTCGACGATCGTGGATAGGATCAAGGCTGGGCAGGCTGGAGATGCTAAGCTAATGAAGATTCGGGAGCAGATGGAAGCCGGTCTGCGGACTGACTTTTTGATTCATGAGGATGGTTCGTTGAGGTTTGGAGCCAGGCTGTGTGTGCCAGCTGGAGACATTAGAGAGGAATTATTGGTGGAGGCACACAGTTCACCGTATTCTGTGCACCCTGGTGGGACCAAGATGTACAAGGATCTTCGCCTGAACTTTTGGTGGCATGGTATGAAGAGGAGTGTGGCTCAGAGTGTAGCCAAGTGTTTGGTTTGCCAACAAGTAAAGGCAGAGCATCAGCGTACGGTAGGGTTGCTACAACCGCTTCTGATTCCGGAGTGGAAGTGGCAGCACATCACTATGGATTTCGTGACTGGACTACCTCGGAGTCCGAAGCAGAATGACGTGATTTGGCTGATCGTAGACCGATTGACCAAATCAACGCACTTTATTCCCTTCCGAGTAGGACAGTCTACTGAGACGCTAGGGAGGAGATATATGGAGGTAAATTATTTTACTCCCCGTTTCTATTTCCTTTTCCTAGTTTAGATAGTGATGTAACGTGAATCGTGCAGGAGATCGTACGACTTCACAGAGTCCCCGTGAGTATCGTGTCAGACAGAGACACGAGATTCACATCTCAGTTTTGGCAGAGTCTGCAGAAGAGCTTGGGTACGAGTCTGAGTTTCAGCACGGCGTACCACCCGCAGACGGATGGCCAGTCCGAGAGGACGATACAGATTTTGGAGGACATGCTGAGAGCATGCATGTTGGACTTTAAGCGATCTTGGGAAGATCATCTCCATCACGTTGAGTTTGCTTACAATAACAGCTATCAGGCGAGTATTGGTATGGCGCCTTTCGCCGCGCTATATGGAAAGAAATGTCGATCGCCACTGAGCTGGGATGACATTGGAGATCGGGAGATGTTAGGACCGGAGATGATCGTGGAGGCCGTGGATGTTATGAGGAACATCCGAGAGAAGCTGAGGATTGCGCAGGACCGCTTTAAGCATTGGGCTGATGCTAAACTGAGGCCTTTGGAGTTTCAGCCTGGCGATCATGTCTTTCTGAAGATTTCTCCGAACCACGGAGTCATTCGATTTGAGAAGAGAGGCAAGCTGAGTCCGAGGTACATTGGGCCGTTTGATGTCCTGGAGAGAGTTGGAGCTGTGGCTTATCGCTTGGCGTTGCCACCGTCGCTGGTGGGAGTTCACGACGTATTTCACGTATCTCAGTTACGTCGATACGTTAGTGATCCATCCCACGCTGTGGATTTCTCAGAGATTACGGTACGTCCGGATTTTCCTTATGATCAGTAGCCTGTTGAGATTCTGGATCGTCGACAGAAGCAGCTGAGGAATAAGACCGTCGACTTGGTTCGAGTGCAGTGGCGTCACGGTTCCCCTGGTGAGTCCACCTGGGAGCGTGAAGATGAGATGAGGGAGCGCTTCCCGCACCATTTCCCGAGCAGTGCTTGATGTTGATTCCGAGGACGGAATCATTCCTAAGGTGGGGAGGATGTAACGGTCTGTTTTCGTTGTACTTTATTCGTGCACGTGCTATTGGCCGTGCACGTGTTTATTTTAGACATTATTTGTTTGCGAACACTTTGTTGTGATATGCCGTTGTGCACGTCTCTGAGAGTATTAAATAGTGACACTAATTTGGAACGAAGTTTCTCGAGTCGTTTTCCCACAATTTAATCTTATTCGATGAGACGTTGCGATTCTCACTATTGACGGGAGACGTTTCTATTTTTAGTTTCGTCGTCCGATATCGAAATTGAGATCCGTCTTCTTATTTAGCTCACTTTTGTCATCACGATCACCCCGATATTTATTTTATAATTTTTGGAGTTTATTTGACCAATTTTATATTTTTAGCAAGGTTTAAAATATTTTTAATAATTACGTTTTAAATTAATTTCGGCCAAAGAAAATTTATTTGAGTTTAAAACGTTTTAAATAATTTTTGAACCAATTTTCAGCTCATTTGGGCCCAACCTAAGCCTTGGGTGAGTAGGAGTTGGTGAGATTTGAATTTTAAATTATTTTAAACTCCTAATCCCATTAGGATTAGCCCTAGACCAAGTCAACCCATCTACACTATATAAACAACCATTAGGAAGACCTATTTTCGCAAGAAAATAACCCTAGCCGCTTCCAAAACTCAAATTTGACGTTGCGACGAATCGTCGCAACGTTGCGACGAACTTCCCCCGCACCGACCGAGGAAACAGCCCCCGTTCGCCCGCACCGACCGCTAGCCAACCCCGCTCATCCGCTCCGTCCGCACCCGCTGCAGCCGCTGCATCGCAACCCCGCACCGACCGAGAGGATCTCTCGGTCAGACCGAGAGACCCGCTCCGCATCTCCGCATCCCCGCTCCGCACCGTGCCCGCACCAAGCCCCACTTTGTCGCCCCGCGCCGCACCGTGCCCGACCGAAGGCCTCGCCTGCACCGACCGAAGCCCGCAACGTTGCAACGGTTGCAACGTTGCAGCGCTCCGCTCCCCCGCATCTAAGGCGCCCGACCAACGACCCTCCCCGCTCCGACCGAGAGAACCAAGGCCGCACCGACCCGCTGCGCTACACAGGCCGTCCCCCTGTGTCTGACCGAGGAAATCCCCCGCACCGAGGCTGTATGACCGAGAGCCATTTGTCGCAACCCCTCACCCGTTATACTACTTGCCACTGTGGGCCCCCCAAGTTCTCCAGAGGTATTGTGGGTCCCCCATTGGTCCCTAGGACTACTGTGGGCCCCACCTAGGTGCTTGCTCTTCGAGGAATTGTCACGTACGACGTTGCGACACGTCGTAGCCCGTCGTCGCACGTGCTAGCTTTGGAATCTGGAACCGTTGCTCCGGTTGATGCTCTGAACTTTCCAGCGAGGAATCTATATTGGAATCAGGACTTGGAGCGCGATATTTTATTCCAACCCCTGGTGTCGCTACCCGACGCCAGTGTAGCTTTCGCGTCGTGTTGAGGTAACGCTTTGCACCCCTAGGATCCCCAACCCAATTGCATGCTAATCAAGACTAAAATAATTATTTTTAAAGTATTTTAAATGTTTTAGAATTCACTAATCAAGATTAATAAAACGGATGTAGGCCGGTGGACTTGTGCACGTAGGATAATTGTGATTTTGGACTCGTTGGACGGTGTGCTCAAACGTGATACTTGCAGGCAAGTGAAACTTGCCAACTCTTGTGTAGGGCCATGTTTTTAGGCCACTTCCTTGTTTTTAGCGTAAAAGAGACTAGTCAGTGAAATGATAGCTGGCTAGACGCCTGTTTGATCTAGTTTGACAACGAAACTAGATCCGTCACCTCAATTGATCTAGCTTGACAACGAAGCTAGATCCAACCCTTAAACTTGTTCATGCATTTGTATCTGTCACGTTTAAATTCCTTAACTGTACGCACTTTTAACTGCCATGCATTGCATCTTACATGTCATCCCAGTTGATTGTTGCATTCGTAGCACACGCTACAATACTTGTACTTCCTTGTCCGGCTAGGTGCACCCCTAGGCCATCATGTTTAAACACTTCCTGGCTCGTGATCCAGAAGCGGGCCACATGTGTTGGTCAAAAGACAATGCCCGATACACGTGGAGGGGTAGGGATAAACGATCACTTGAGCTTAGGAGTTGGCCCGCGCAGCCACTCTAGCCAAAAGTCGGAATCTCTGTGCACGAGGTGCTTACTTGTCTTGTACTTGTCTTGTGAATGATTCATGTAATACTTGTCATCCATGCCATGTTTAAATACCATGCTCGTACTTTACTTTACTTTACCTGTTGCACTCATACTTTAACTGCCATGTCATCGCATCATGCTAGAACTGCTAGGTTGCTTTACTTGTACCTACTTTCAGTTTCCTTGCACAAGTCTCTTGTAGACTTGCTGACATGTGCTCCTTGCTCTTTTGGGTGTCACATGTTAGACCCTGAGCCAGAGACAGTTGTTGAGGACGAGGTGTTTGCTGACGCTGAGCCTGAGCCTACGTTCGTCGAGGTGTTCGAGGACACCGGAGACCAGTCTTAGTGACTGTTGAGTTGCTTTTGCTTTAGGTTGTTGTTAGTCGTCGGTGCTTGCACCATTACTTTGTTTTCGTACTTGTACTTTTGTTGGCCATGCTGGGGCCTCTTTTAGACTCTTTTATTTTAGCCTGGTGGCTTTTCTGCGATGTTGAAATTTATTATTATGGATATTCTGAGATTTATTCTTTGTCTCATTTCCTTATTATTATCTTTGTTTCGTTTCACGATGCAAGGACCTGCAGTTTAAATTTGATTGACGCTTATCGGACTTGCAGCTTTGTAGCTTCAAGTCTGAGTGGACCTTCTCACGCTTCGCCTCCTCGTTTTTGGGAAGCGGGTCGTGACACTAGTAGTTCTAAAATGTGAGATGACATGGCAGTTTAATGCATGGATGCAACAAGTGAGACAATGCAATAAGTATGACATGGCAGCAAGTATAACATGGCAACAAGTATAACATGGCAACAAGTATGACATGGCAGGGGTAGCAAAGCTACTAAAATATTCACACGGATTTTACAAGTTAAGTAAACATGTCGTGCTCAGGGTTTACGCCTTACAGCTGAAGTGGCTGTACGGGCACACTTCTACGCTGAGTGGTCGCTTAACCCTACCCCTCCATGTGTAATCGGGCATTGGCTTTTGACCGACAAATGTAGCCTGCTTCTGGATCACAAGCCAGGAAGTGTATTTGGCATAGGGTTGTGCCTGCAATGCAAGTGCCTAGCCTCAACAAGTCGGGCATTGGATTTTGACCAACACATGTAGCCCGCTTCTGGATCACGAGCCAGAAAGTGTATTTGGCATAGGGTTGTGTCTGCAACGTAGGTGCCTAGCCTCAACAAGCAAGTACAAGTAGCGTGTGCTACTAATGCAACATTCAAGCATGGATTGACATCAGGATGCATGGCATGGCATGGGTACAATTAATGTGCATACAGATAAGGAAATTAAACATGACAGGCAAAAATGCATGAATGACATGGCAGGGTGACGGATCTAGCTTCGTTGTCAAGCTAGATCTTAAAGTTGCGTCTAGGCGATTTATCATTTCGTCGCCTAGTCTCTTTTACGCTAAAACGGAGAATGACCTAAAACATGGCCTAAATACAAGTTGGCAAGTTTCACTTGCCTGCAGTCAGTCGTTTTGAATACACCGTCCAATCAGTCCAGTCTACCTATGTGCTCGGATCACCAGCCTACAGTCCCAAATTAAATTATCTTTATTAGTGATTTACCAGACAATCAAAATACCGATTTTTATCTTGATTAGCATGCATTGGTTGGGGGTCCTAAGTGTTCAAAAAGTTACCCTTACATGACGCAAGAGCTACACTGGCGTCGGGTAGCGACACCAGGGGTTGGAATAATAGAACGCGCTCCTAGTCCAGATTCCAAAATAGATTCCTATGATCGCCAATCTTTGAACAGCGAAGAGATCAGTGAATAGCGCCCAAATCAGCAAGCAAAGTGAACGGTAGAAGATCTACGGCTCAGGGAAGCCGTAACAATGAACGGGGACGATGGGGTTGGCGTACATGATGATTACGACGTTGAGTGTCGCAGGGGCTGATCGTGACGTCGAGGATCACCTCTAGGCAAGGTAGGGGGTTGTCGGAAGAACCCAGCAGTGAGAGAGGATGACGATATCATGCAACGACGCGTCGGGATGTCGTTAGAGCACGAAATAGTGAGAGCTCGCTGTTTTGAAGCAATGGCGGCTTGCGGGTCTGTCGGACGCCGCTACGATATGATGGGGGTCGCAAAACATCGTTGTCGCACGAGTAAGCCGCTATTCACGTGAAAACGGTGGCCACGGAGCTATCAACGGCAGGAGGGAGGCTGTGGTGAGTGCTAGACGGTGAGGGGATGCCGCTGGGGGTTGGAGGCACGTCGGAGAGGGTCGAACGTGTGTGGCGGTGCTGCCGCACGCTGCTGCAAATTGCAGCTGCTGCTGGCGACTGCAGTTCGCTACTGCACGAGAAAACGACGGCTGCTGGTGGAGCTAGGGGCATCGGCGAAGGGTCTGGCGGCGGGTCCGGTCGACGGAGGGGAGAGGGTGGCCGCCGGCGAAGGGTAAAGGCCGAAGACACGAAGGGCGCGACGGTTTTTGTGCTGTTGCGAAAAAAAATAAGAAGAGGGCGGCTCGTTTTGTGCTTTGCTGGGAGAAGCAATATTGAGACCTAGGTTTAATAATAGATAAAGGCTTAGGGTCACGTGAGAGTGAGACTAGGGTAGGGAAAATAGAATGTGGCCCTATAGTTTACAATATATGAGAGTATAGGCTTGGCAGCACGCGAGTGGGCCTGGGTTTAATAAATTAATTGTTAACACTGTGAGTTGAATCCATGATCAAGTGGAATGATAATCGCATTTAACTAAATGCATTAACCAAATGTTCATCCTATATGAGATTATTTATTCAACGACGGCTGAGTGTGTGCATGTGTGCAAACGCTGTGGGTGAGTCGGCCTAGGAATAAAACATAGGCTATGGTTAGAAATACTAATGAGTGGATAAATATAATAGATCGGGTAAAATAGTGAAAGTGGGTCAAACGTGGCTCTAAAATTATAAGATAAATACTTGGGTGACCGTACCATTGAGAGAAACAAAACTAAGAAGACGGATCACAATTTCGACGTCGAGGGACGAAAGTAAAAATAAAAGATCACACGACAAAAATGAAAAATCGTGACACCTCTGCAAACAAGGTCAAATTGTGGGAGAATGACCCGTGAAATGACGTTCCAAAATAATTCTACAATTTAATATTCTTCGAGAGGGTCACAACGGCATATCACACTATAGGGTTCGAATACAGACAAAGTCTAAAATAAATACGTGCACGAACAAGACTACGCGCACGTAAAGCGTATAAAGGATACACGGTCCAAAGGCGACAGTAATTCCAAGTTGGGCACACGTCGGGGGTCGGCTTGCTAAGGATGCAACCAAGGTGCTACGGCCCTATCGACTCAACGACACGACTCACACACAAAGCAACAAAACCAGTCAGGTACCCAAAATTGCTATACGCACAGCCGTATTACGAATAGTGAGTACCGGCCGTTACACATATCCATAGTATAAGTTAATATGTCCAGTGCAAACATATTATTATAACTATGTGGATATATTATGGTCTCAAATAGCAAATATACTAGCATATTCATCTGATATGTGACGGTCCTAGTTGGTATCAACTCGTTTTTATCGTTTTATGACAGTCATGCCACCCTCCTCAGGCATGACTTAGACAGGACTGACCCACTTGCTATTTGAGATAGGGTAAATTATGTTTGCTTCGAGCAGTTTCAGAACCGCCCTTTTAATAACCCCTTGTTACTGAACGACGCGACTTGGTAGTCGGTTATAGGCTAAAAAATCACCCCTTACCCAACTTCAAGGACTGCACCTTACTATGTGGGCTAATGAGGGTGTGATTCAACGATTGAACCCCTGCCATCTTGATCAGTTGCTTGACTCGTTGAAAGGGGCCAAATAGCGACACCGTCGCACATATACGCTCCTTAAAACAATTGTTGATTTGTGACAAATAAAGAGGTATGTGTCAAAAGGTGTCTGTGCATACCTAAATTGGGTACATGTTATCAATAATCGGATATATTATGCAAACTAGGATATACAATAGTTATGTCGATACTAAATATTGACTATAATAGGTTATGTATATTAATTTGTTATATACCTATAGTATAGGCATGATATAGAATACTAGTAACCCGATACAATATTGTTACATTAAAGTATTTTGATTACGCATATAGATTGAGTATATACACATATATCTAAAATATATATGGTTATCTACTATTATATCGTATATTAGACTATACGATATACAATAATGCTGGTATATTAAATTATTCTATTAGGTAATATCTGACTATTAATATAAGCGTATTATATATTATCATGTACATAATAACATGTTAATATTAGTATTAACAACTATCATATTATTAATTAATCTATATATGTTAAATTGCTAACAAATATGTACAAATAGTTTGCCCGGTATATTGTACTATAAACCGATCCTAAATAATATATGATGTTATAACCCAATATATCATCATATAACCTGTTACATTATAGTATTTTGATTACACATATATCGTAATTATTTAGTATAACTTATATAGGATATTATCATTATGTATATCAATAATATGGGATATGTATATATCTAGTATAAATTATAGATACATATTCAGCATATATCAAAATTATACTTTATACTAAACCAAATATCATATACTATGTAATATCGGTATTACATAACATATTGTATAATTTACAAGATTATATATGATATTAAATATCATTATATTATATCTGAGGATATTGTATTGGAAATATTATACATATTGATATTATGCATAATGTAACTAATATTTTAAGTATAATACACAGTATATATCATAACAATATATCTATAAATAGCATATATTTACAAACTTTAGTGATATGGCCATCTATCCTGTTACTATATTTATAGATATATTAATACATTATATCATGATATCTGGACTAACCATGGTATATACGTCATAAGTATATCATATTTGTTATGCACTTACTCAATAGGGGAAATGATATGATATGTAATACCATAATTATGTATATTGGGTTTGCCATAGTTAACACCATGGACTTACCATATTTAACATATAATATCATATGACATATACCAATAGCTATCTAACACTATTTATCATTCCCGACTATGATATATGTATATTCTTAATATATATATAACGTGAGTTATATATCGTAATATAATGTATATATCTTGTAAATTATACGGCAAGTGTATATAGCTCATAATCCTGGTAATATTTCCAGGTAATGGTCATACCGATATATGCATATACATGTGAACTAATTACAATAATAAACCTAATATCTGTTATAACCGGATAAATTGTAATATGTATCTTATACATATCTATCATAAACTTTATCCTAGTATTATATGTAATTGATAAAGGTATACAAATTGGGATTACCTGGATTATTAACTACTAGTGTTCTTTACATAAAGAGCAGACACAATTTATGTTATCAAACATTATGTATCAAGTACTAATTTTGTATAACTAATATATTATTTGATATTAATATTTCTGACTTCGCCTTGTTTAGGGAACATATCCTCTATAAACGTGGCATCTCTTGATTCATATTCTGTGACCTTGTTGGATTTCACATGTTACTTGTCTTACACAATCTACACAAAATAATTACTGGGCCATTTTGGGTCATTTGAGGCCATCCATTTATAAGCAACCATACACAAAATAATATGATAATTTTATATCTTCGTGGCAGTGACAAATGCTTACTACAGTCAGGGTACATGGTCGGATTGTGACCGTATTAAGCAAGTAAGTACCGTTAACAGTCTATGATTGGGTAGACAATAAATGGATGAGCATGAAGATAGCCATATCATAGCTACCATGTATAACCGTAACAGTACTTAAAACACAATTCACGTTAACTGTAAATAAGTCCGTAATTGGATATCCAATGAATTATGTATACCTAACTGATATGAGTATACATAATTTAATATCAAACTTACTTATCCAGGTAATAATATATATGTATTCAATTATTCATATATACAATGTTAGATATGCAATATACTATCAGATATAATCATATAATCCTAGATCTAGATGGGTATTTATTATATGTGAGGATATAGTATTATAATTTAAAATGCTATTACTCACTGAAATTACATATAACCTAATATTGTATAGATACTTATCCTATATATGTATCAATATGTAATAATATTGGATTGATAGTCCCACTGTAATTATAATCCCATAGTTAAATTACCCATGATACTATATAGGAATACTAGGTATGTTTTTAATATGTATGTGCATACCATATATACCATATATATACATATGTTTAAGGATTTATATGGTTGTATTATAATGGATATACCATACACACCTACTATTTTGATATACATAGTATAATTGTAATAACCTAGTCTTGTAATCATTGTTATCACGTACTGTAATATGATGTGTACTTTGGTATAAGGTCAATATAACTTATATAGCTATATATATAATGATTACAATATATGATACAATACTAGTATGGTATTATTTAATATAATTGACATATCATATTGGGTATATTAACACTATGATTACACGAATACAATAGAGAGTATTGTGTCATACATCTGTATCATATATCCACATATATATTGATACACAATTCTATACTTATTTTAATAGGAGGATATACAAGTTACTAATATGTTATAGTTACTATTCTTATCAAATACAGATTCATGTATTTAAAATAAGGTTTTGAATTTTATGATGTATTGTATACTTTGATACAATATTGTGCAATATAATTTAATATGTATATGATATTGTGTACGCAATTAACATAGCTATTAATAACTATATATCCAGTTATATGTGCTTATATCAATTCATATATTATAGGATATTAATACTAGTAACATATATTAGTATAATATCCAAAATATTAACTTAATATACATATAATTATCTTAATGCATATATAGCCAAACCTCAAGATTGACTGTCTTATCCACGTAATACTATATAGTTAACACTTGATATTTTATGATTTCCTTTTATGCACAACGTTAGTATGGTATATATTGAATAGTCCTGTTATTTATATAATCTGATTACATATATGGCTTAGAATACAGTGACATTATTATATCACATATTTATGGTATTAATAATGATATAACATTAGTATATATCCCTTATAATACCATGTATAATAAGTCTCGTGGCATTGATAAGAAATATGATTATGTAGTCATATATCTAATACAATTACGGTATCAAGTAAATACCATAATTTGGGATATGATCCGACTGAACTATTAGATAATGATATCATCAGTTCTTGTGATGAACTAGTAATATACATATATGATATAAAAGTTCGATATTGAACAAATTTTTGTTTAGTGTTAACCAATATACATATATAACCAACTAGTGGATTCTCACAAGATCTGATGATATCATTGTACTTAATTACTTAAGATATTTCTTATAATAGTATATGGAGAAAATATCACTTGAGTTGTATAAATATAATATGCCAACTAGTCCATATATATAGCAAAATAGATACCTGTAATCCAACAATAGATAACTAATCTGATATATATGTATGTATGCTATCTTGTATATACTACCAACTGCACTATTACCCAGGATTTTGATAGTCTAATATACAATATAATATATAGTAATATAATACCCTAATCTATATTAGTAATTATTTAATATCAACCTAATTAAATAATATATAACAAATTAGGATATATAGTTATTGTATACCCTCAGTCACCACACGATTATACACTGCCATTTAATAGGATATACGAATACTATATTTAAATATACACTATATTATTATAAGTTATACACAAATACCCTTAATTACCATATGTAATGTCAATACATATTTGGGATATTGTATATATAATATATACTAGGATATGATGTATAGAATATTACCATATATTATTACTATTGTCTATCTGCTATAATTTGTTTACGTGAATATATATATCTGTAATATATTTAGATAATACATACCGGTAATACATATACCTGATATAAACACATTGGATATTAATACTAATGTTTGTACCGTATTAAATATTGTGATATACAGTATGTGATATATTCAATATTCCAATGTACTATTACATACCCATTTATCCGTATAATATAAGTATGTATACCTATAGTAATAACATAAATCCACATAATACCCATTGTAATAAACTAAATATATATAATATGATGCCATATGTATTAATATATACGTCAATATATTTATTTATTGATATAACTATCACATAATCTAGTTAGCAGTATACATAATAATTATGTAATTTCTTATAATAAATAATATATGTATACAAGTCATACATGTATATCAATTAATACTTGCAATATAACATTAATTATATTATGAATAACTGATATTCATATAATAGTATATGGGTATCTCTCTGTAACATTTATTATGGTATCCTAAGTCATTATAGGGTATTATAAGATATTACAATAATAATCATGATATTCATAATATATGCATATTATTGATATTAGTATATTATATACTACTATTGGATATATTACATACGCATTTCAGTATACGGGTAGTAACTTACATATAAGAAATTATACATATGTATTGTATTTTATATTATATTTCTGAGAGTATTCTTATTTGGACAATATAATGGTTATAACATAACAACATCTTGGTACATCTTCATATTATATTTTAATAAGATAATACCCCAGTTGCATAATATACCATGTCACCTATTGATACGTACATAGCATGATTTATGGCCGGATTCAACAAATATAATACACTATACAATATATGTACAGTTTATCTAAGGATAATATTATCTTATTAAAATATCCTACATGTATACATGACATGGGGTTAACTGGTCTATTTCAAGTGACAAATAATTGAGTATAATCACTGGGTTATCTGCCGGTGTATGTTAAATAGGACATTATATAACTGATATGAATTTAGTATATATTACAATGTGTTCATATCTTACATATACGCTGATATGAATCCATTATTTCATGAGAATATTACTGTCCGATCTTGTTATGGAAATACTAATGATATCAGGTATGCGGTACCCATATGGGACATATATGCTGTACATTTTCTATCCATTCTGCACCCCAATAACGAATCCGGAAACCCTTAGCGTGTATGTGCACCGGCGTCGCGCCTACGCAGGGGGGTTCACGGGTGCACGCACGGAGTGGCAATGTAATGTCTAATAACCATTATTTACCCATGCTTATCTTATCAGTTTTTCCTTACAAATGTCTAAATATATCATATATCTGTTAATTCCTATCAAGCTTGGTATTAGATATGTCCTATTAATATATAGGCATATGGATCTGATTACATATAATATACCATATTTTTGGTATATAGGAAATCCTGGACTACAATAATGCACAGATTGAGTGTAGTGTGCGAATCATAAACCGAAAATACGGTATCTAAAATGGTATGAGTATAGGCATTGCCTAATATTGTATAGTGCAATTATTTTGCATGTCTAATATTACAGTACTATATCATAGTATTTGCAACCGGAATATACTTGAAATATTCACCGTGATTGTGACATGTGTGTGTACTATAATAACTATAAATTTATATAAAAATCCAAATGTAACATATAATATTATAATAAATAGATCATACTGTATTGATAAATCTATGACAATAAATATATTATTTAAATTTAATATGGGCGTAAGTCCAATGCGGGTCTTCTTATCAAAGCATTCTTATATACTTACCCAATGTTGGCAAATCGTATCTCAATACTTAGCCATATATCAAATTGACTCATAATCTAGTCGACTACATACATAGATACAAGTTAGGATAATCGAATCTGAAGTTGGGATGGCTCATTTCTAGTGCATGATATCAACTTGTCTGTACATATGTATATTAAATAACAATATGGTATGTGATATCTATAGTTAATATACCTATGCATGCAGATTATCGGATAATGATACAACTGATATGTATAATTGTTATATGAAGATGGTATCATGTACCTATATCACTATGGGTATAATTACTATACTATATGCATATCCAAAAATTATTTGGGCATAGGAAATTATCGTATGAGTATCAAATTATCTAATAGGATATCATTATATTTGTTGGTATGGGTATACATAATTTTATACTTATCTATTACATGTAGCATAAACATGTAATGATATACATATTATATTTGTATATGGTATTATTAGTATATACCGTATGTATCATAATAATATATAGGACGGGTATGTTTGATATTATGGGTATATGGTTATTTCTTATAGATATATATACTAATGCTAATAGTAAGATGCATTTGTATATCATAGTAATATGTATATTTCTATGATAAATTATAGGGTATAATAATTTATAATTATACATGTCAACAAACATAATGATATCTGTATAAATGGGCCTAGCAATGATTATACAATCCCTATAATGATATCATATATAACTACATATTATGTCTATTACAAACAAATGTCAGTTATACTTCATATACCTTCGTATTTAACTTATATACAATGTATCACTATTTTGGTTACATACTAGTAGATATACCATAATATATATAATTATATGGATATACATAGTTGGGATGACCATATATGTTATTAAGGATATTATCCATTTATACATACCTATATAATATATTGTAATTATAGATAATAGGATATATTGGTACTATATGATCTAATTATATACATATCATAGGTATTTTCGATATACAAATATTTATGGGTTATGAATATCGTTATATATATATCTAATAACTTACTATATATATACGGATATTAAATTCATACTTCACTTTATTCTTAAAAGTTGATTTCAATGTAGTTGATTGACTTGATTTCAATATATGTTTCACCATATGCTTCGTGCTTTGTGTATTCATATATGTTGATGGCTTTAATGAATAATATTCACAACTCATGTGATACACATATCATTGTCTGGATTATGATAGGAACAGATTTCCAATATATATTGATCATTATCACATGTAAATAGCACATATCATAACAGGTAAATTTTGTGCTTGAATATAAAAATACTTACTCCCACTGGATTAATGCCAAACAATTTAGTACAAATAATAACATGAATAATGGATCATCAATGCTAGTTAATGATATGTGTATCACATGAGTTGTGAATATTATTCATTAAAGCCATCAACATATATGAATACACAAAGCACGAAGCATATGGTGAAACATATATTGAAATCAAGTCAATGAATATGTTGGTTGACAAATAAGTATATGGTTTATTAGTACTTAACACGATATATCATAGTTTATATCACTTATGTGAAAAAGTGGGTTGTGTCATACCGATAGACTTGATTTGAGTTATTACCTTAGCCGATATAAGTACATGTTATATATGTGATATATATTTAACTACCGTTATAGCATATGTAATATCCTATGGTACCATTGGTCTAGCATATATTCCATTGGATTATATAGGAGGATCATGTATATGTTAACTACACATTGCAGACCATATGTTAATAGATAGCACGTAAACATATTACTGATATCCGAGGATACATAATGATACCTATACCATATGGTAAGTTATTCCTGGTATTCCAATAGCTATAAATATGGATATTGTATACTGGCATGAACTATGACAATAATTCTATGTTATACTATTGCATATTCGGTTTAGCGTGGCGATAATACCGTATCATGTTTCTTGAAAATATAGCTAGTTGAGATTAGTTAGGGCCAAATAGTGTATTGATCCACCTGTTATAATCGAACTAAATTTATCGTGATGTGGTGTACAAATATACTGACTATATCCAATTATCAATACACTATTTACGGTTATTTAATTAACAATATTAACTAATATTAAGAGATGGTATTTATGTTTAGGACATCTATATAGCGATTAAGATAACTGGGAATATATACGTAGTATATTAGTGTAACTATTAATATACGCCACATACTCCCATCTCTTAATATAAATGTGGAATACATGAATATATCAAGATTATACTATACATTATTAATTATCGTATAATATTGTATAATAATGATATATACGTAACTTAGCCCTAATATACCCTGATAATATGGGTCAAATTACTTGTATATAAAGTATATATATATCCACATAATCCTTGTAGGGTTAAACGATTATCTTATACGTTACTATAATTCTTGTTATTACATCTATGTCATTACATATTATAATATAGCCTATAAAATACTAATTTTATAGAGTATAACATATATGAATATACTCCACCGACTATCCTATGGATACTATATCTATGTATACATGTGATATTTATCTCATGTGGATAAATGATACAACTATTAGTTGGATTCAATAGTCGGGTATTAGTATACTTATAAAATATGATATGTTAACTTGCGGTTATTCTTAATATATACCCGATTATTAGATATATCTGTAATGATACACCTATATGTTAACGTCCTGTTGATTTATAATATCTATATTATATGTCATAAGGCATATAAATATTTGAACATTATATACCATCGTGACAGTATGCCGTATTTAGTGACTTAATTGTCCAGTCTTCCTCAACAATGGGTGGCGGCTGAGTGTTTGGTGTGGGTGACCTAGTTGCGGTTTGGGTTGTTGTGTTTAAACATGTAAATTGCTATATAGAGTTGTATTTAAGTGATGGAGAAGAGAGGGTGAGAGAGAGAGGGTGTGCAAGGAGGGGGGAAAGGAAGGTGTGGGTAGCAAATGAAATCCCACATGCTACGTATGAGGGATTCAAAGTTTTGATTAAGTTTTGAAATTTGAAATTGGGTTAAGGCTAATTGGGCTTCGAATTTGATTAGTGGGTTAGGCCAATCAAACGGTGTCTGAAAATTATGAAAAAAATATCGAGACGACCGTGACGATGAGAGGCATGTAAGGAATACTATATACCTCCAGTTTACATCATTGGCCATATGATATACTAGATTTTATTGTCACGACCCGCTTCCCTAAAATGGAGGCGAGACGTGAAAAGGTCTGCACGAGAGTGGAGCTGTGAAGCCCCAAACCCGATAAGCGTCAATAAAACATAAGCAGGTCCCTGTAACCACAAACGGAACAACAATAATAACACAAGGAGAGACAGAAATAAAATTCTCATATCTCATAATTTGTCCAACACGGAAATAAGTCCAACATCCAGAAAAGCCACCAGGCTAAAGGAAAGAGTCTAAAGGCCCAGAACAAGGCCAACAAAAGCAACAACGCAACAAAGTATAGGTGCTACGCACCGATAACAAAATAGCAGTCTAAACAAAAGGAAAGCTCAACGAAGACACTAAGACTGGTCCCCAGTGTCCACGTACTCCCCGTCAAACACAAGCTCGGGCTCGGCGTCAGCAAACACCTCGTCCTCAACAAGGTACTCAGGCTCAGGATCTAACATGTGTCACCCAAAAGAGTAAAGGGGCACATGTCAGCAAGTCTAAAAGACTTGGGCAAGGAAACTGAAGGTAAGGAAACTAGCAACCTAGCAGTTTAGTATGCATGACATGGCAGTTATAACATGAGTGCACAAGCAAGACATGGTGAAACAACAAGTACAAGAGAACAATTATCGGGACAAGACAAGAGTAGCCAAGCTACTAACGATCTCAATCAATTCACTAGTCACGTTTCAAGTTGTTTGTAGATGTTTACGCCTTACAGCTGAACGGTTTGGAATTCACGCTGATTGGCCGCTTAACACTACCCCAAACCCAGAGTTTACGCCTTACCACTGCAGTTGCTGATCGGGTAGACTCCCAGTTGATTGGCCACTTAACTCTTACCCCCAATACCCACATGTAATCGAGTCAGGGTCCCTGCACACGAGCTCAGTAAATGAGCCAGGGTTGCCCCGCACAGGAGCTCGCATTCTAGTTCACGATTCATAAGCATTTGGCGTAGGGGTGCACCTAGCCGGAAACAAGTAGTTCGGGCATTGGCTATCAACCAACACATGGCCCGCTTCTGGAACACGAGCCAGGAACACAAGCATTGTAGCGAAGCTACGTAATCACGGAAACACTTAAAGAATGCAATGACATGACAATTAATTTGCGTACCGTTAATGGAAATTATACATGACATGGTAATTGTGCAACATGATAAATGTCGGATCTAGCTTCGTTGTCAAGCTAGCTCCTCAATTTGCGCCTAGGCGAGTATCCTTACCTTGCCTAGCCTCTTTTACGCCTACAACAAGCAAATGGCCTAAAACATGGCGTAAACCCTAAGTGGCAAGTTTCACTTGCCTAGCACCGAGGATCACGATCACGAAGGTTCGTCTCGCGGATGCTAATCTACGGGGAAATCGCTGTTATGGGGAAACAATCATCAAAACAACATTCATTTCATTAGGGTTCCATAAAAGACATAATAGGTTATGAAAACATCAAGAGATCGATTTCTTACCGTGAGGAAGCGGAAGAAACACTCCGGAGAACCTAGGGACCAGATCTGGAAATGAATGGAGAAGTTTGGAGGAATAGGGGTTTTGGGGGATTTTGGGGATTTGATGAAAGATTGAGGAAGATGAGAGGTAGAATGTGTTGTGGGAGGGTTTTGATGATGGAGGATGAGCTTGGGATGAAGGAATAAGGGTTTGAGGAAGAAGGTGGCTCAATGGGGGAGAAACTAGGGTTTTAGGTCGTGAGGAAGGAGAAGAAAACATTTGGAGGGGTATTTATAGAGTTTGGTGGCGGCTAGGGCAAAACTAGGGTTTACAGCACAGGTTAGTCGGTCAAAGAACAACCACTGACCGACTAGTTTGGGAACTAGTCGGTCGGTCGACCAACGCAGACCGACTAAGTGTAAACAGTAGCCCCAGTCGAAAACCTGAACTAAGAGTTAGTCGGTCAAAGAACAACTACTGACCGACTAGTTTGGCATCTAGTCGGTCGATGAACGTTCTTAGACCGACTAAGAGTAAACAGTAACTCGGCTGTACAGAAGAATTAAGAATTAGTCGGTCTGAGTACAAAACTTAACCGACTAGTTTAACAACTAGTCGGTCGAAAGATGAACTTAGACCGACTAAGAATGAACAGTACTGATACCAAAATTTAGATGATGTGTTAGTCGGTTAAAGAAGCATTGCCGACCGACTAGTTTGCAACCTAGTCGGTCAACCAACGTTCTTAGACCGACTAACGATAAACAGTAACTCCTGAGAAATTTAGAAAGCAAACTAGTCGGTTCAAGAAGGATTGCCGACTGACTGGATCGTCATCTAGTCGGTCGGTGCCCCTTCTTACACCGGCTAATAAGCACCAAAAGTTCCGAAATGGAGCGCGAAGCTCCGGGATCGATTCCTAAGACTCCTAGGCTTGATCTAACAATAAGATATGACCGATATGAAACCCGTCACAAATGACTTACTCTGAAATCGTCGATTCTAAGGAAGAAGCTAAGAAAACACGACGAAACGATCGAAAATGAAAGCTACGGAGACGAAAACCACACATGAGGAGAAAATCCACCAAAACATATATTATAATATAATAAATCCAGATACATGAAAACCAGTCGTTACATCCTCTCCAACTTAAGAAAAATTCCGTCCTCGGAATTTCCCAACACTTACGTGTCCGGGAACAAAAGTGGGAAACACTCTCGCATCTCATCCTCATTCTCCCAAGTAGACTCTCCGGGTGAGCCGTGTCGCCACATCACCCTCACAAGATTGACAATCTTGTTCCGAAGTGACTTCTGACGCCTGTCCAGAATCTGCACTGGCTGCTGGTCATACGTCATATCGGGGCGAACGGTAATCTCCGAGAAATCCACAGCATGAGATGGATCGCTAATGTATCGACGAAGCTGCGACACATGGAAAACATCATGGACTCCTTCCAAAGATGGCGGCAAGGCTAAGCGGTAAGCTACCTCGCCAACCCTCTCCAAAACGTCAAACGGTCCAATGTATCGCGGGCTCAACTTCCCTCGCTTCCCAAAACGAATCACACCACGATTCGGGGAAATCCTCAAAAACACATGGTCACCCGGCTGAAACTCCAAAGGACGACGTTTAGCATCCGCCCAATGCTTAAAACGGTCCTGAGCAATTCTCAACCTCTCCCGAATGTTCCTGACAATATCCACGGCCTCCACGATCATCTCAGGTCCCAACAACTCCCGATCACCAACGTCATCCCAACTCAATGGCGATCGACATTTCCTCCCATAAAGAGCGGCGAAAGGCGCCATGCCAATACTCGCCTGGAAGCTGTTGTTGTAAGAAAACTCTACCAGGTGTAGATGGTCCTCCCACGAACCCTTGAAATCCAACATGCACGCCCTCATCATGTCCTCCAAGATCTGAATCGTCCTCTCGGACTGGCCATCCGTCTGCAGATGGTACGCCGTGCTGAAACTCAGACGCGTACCCAAGCTCTTCTACAAACTCTGCCAGAACTGAGATGTGAACCTCGTGTCTCTGTCCGACACGATACTCACGGGGACTCCGTGAAGTCGCACAACCTCCTGCATGATTCACGTTACATCACTATCCAAACTAGGAAAAGGAAACAAAACGGAGAGTAAAAAGAATTTACCTCCATGTATCTCCTTGCTAGTGCCTCAGTGGACTGTCCCACTCGGAACGGAATAAAGTGCGCAGATTTGGTCAATCGATCTACAATCACCCAAATCGCGTCATTCTGCTTCGGACTCCGAGGTAGTCCAGTCACGAAATCCATAGTGATGTGTTGCCATTTCCACTCCGGAATCGGAAGTGGTTATAGCAACCCGGCCGTACGCTGATGCTCCGCCTTTACTTGCTGACAAACCAAGCACTTGGCTACACTCCGAGCCACACTCCTCTTCATGCCATGCCACCAATAGTTCAGACGAAGATCCTGGTACATCTTGGTGCCACCAGGATGCACAGAATACGGCGAACTATGTGCCTCCACCATCAACTCCTCTCTGATATCCCCAGCTGGCACACACAACCTGGCTCCAAACCTTAGCGAGCCATCCTCATGAATCAAAAAGTCAGTCCGCAGACCGGCTTCCACCTGCTCCCGAATCTTTACCAGCTTCGGATCCTCAGCCTGGCCAGCCTTAATCCGATCCACGATCGTCGACTGTATCTGCATACACATCAACGAAGAAGCCTCCCCAGGAAGAACAATCTCTACACCAGACTCGCAAAAATCCTGCTGCAATCTCCACTACGAAGTCAAAATCATCACCGCTGGAAGCCTACTCAGCGCATCAGGAACCACATTCACCTTGCCATGGTGATACTGCAAATCAATCTCAAAATCTGCCATGAGCTCCAACCATCGACGCTGTCGCATGTTGAGCTCCTTCTGAGTAAAAATGTACCTCAAGCTTTTGTGATCGGTGAAAATTTTCACTTTCTCACTCAGCAGGAACTGCCTCCAAATCTTAAGAGCAAACACAACGGCAGCCAACTCCAAATCATGCGTCGGGTAATTCTTCTCATGAACCTTGAGCTGACGAGACGCATATGCCACAACATGCCCGTGCTGATGCAACACACAACCGAGACCCTTGCCAAAAGCATCGCAAAAGATCTCAAATCCACCGCTGCGATCAGGCACAACAAGAATAGGGGCAGTCGTCAACCTCTCCCTTAGAACACCAAAAGCACCCTCGCAATCACCCGACCAAACAAAAGATACATCCTTCTGCGTCAACCTGGTCATCGGCTCGGTAATACGGGAAAAGTCCTTAATGAAATGCCGATAGTAACCAGCAAGCCCAAGGAAACTCCGGATCTCAGACGCTGACGACGGAACAGGCCACTCTCTGATGGCCCTAATCTTCTCAGGATCCACAGAAATACCATCTCCAGTCACCACATGCCCCAGAAAAGCAACTCTATCCAGCCAAAACTCGCACTTCGAAAACTTAGCATACAAACGATGCTTCCTCAAAATCTCCAATACCATCCTCAAGTGCGAGGCATGCTCCTCCTCCGACCTTGAATAGATCAGAATGTCGTCAATAAAGATAACGACAAACTTATCCAAAAAGTCGTAGAAAATCAGGTTCATCAGATTCATGAAAACTGCGGGTGCGTTAGTTACACCGAAAGGCATAACCACAAACTCGTAGTGTCCATACTTCGTCCTGAACGCTGTCTTCGGAACATCTCCCTTCTTCACCTTCAACTGATGGTAACCACTCCTCAAATCCAATTTAGAAAACACCCTCGAACCTCCAAGCTGATCAAAAATATCATCGATGCGAGGCAACGGGTATTTATTCTTAATGGTCACCGCGTTCAACTCCCGATAGTCCACGCACATGCGACGCGAACCATCCTTCTTCTTTACCAACAACACCGGTGCTCCCCACGGAGACACACTAGGATTGATATAACCCTTCTGCAAGAGCTCATCCAGCTGCTTCTGCAATTCCTCCAACTCAGCGGGTGCCATACGATACGGCGCCTTCGAAATCGGCTGCGCGCCCGGAACAAGATCAATAGAAAATTCTAGAGCTCGATTAGGTGGCAAACCAAACATCTCCTCGAGGAAGACGTCATCAAAATCTCGCACCACAGCTGGCCTCTCCAGCTCCATCTGCAAAGCCACAACCTCCACTGGTCTGGCCCGAAATCTGACAGGACCAAGCGAACTGCTACCACGGCTGAACTCAAATACTGGATGTCCGGGAATCTCGAACACCACCTTCTTCCTCCGACAGTCGATCATAGCATAGAATCTCGCAAGCCATTCCATCCCAAGAACTGCATCATAGTTGATGATGTCATGGACAATGAAATCAGCGTAGAGCTCATGTCCACAGACCACCAACGAGCAAGAATTGCAACCAAGATGCACCGAGACCACGTCATTCCCTGTAACGATATTCCAACTCTTGGGAAGAGGGGACGTCAACAAGGAATGCCTCTCCACGAAGCTCCGAGAAATAATGCACATCGATGCACCAGAGTCAAAGAGGACTCGTGCAGGAAACGTGCACACCAAAACCACACCTAACAAGCAATTAACAATCAAACCCTAGTCTAGCAAACCATCATGTTCAAGCAAACAACACAATCTAACAATCAAAACCAGCTAGGAAAGTAGCAGCTAGATTGAGGATTACCTGCGATAACCTCATCCACAGCCTCGCTCTCCACAGCGGTCATCAGAAAAGCCTACCTCCTCAGCGGAATAGCCTGCTGAAAAGCCTGCCTCTGTGGAACAAGAGCTGCTCCACGTCCAGCAGGAACAGACGCTCGCTGCTGCAACGGCTGTGCTGCAACAGGTGCCCTCCGCAGCTGATTCGCATGCCGACAATCCTTCGCGACATGAGAAGCATCACCGCAAACCAAACACTGGCCCAGAAACTTCCTACACTGATCCTTGATGTGGCCAGGCTTACCACAGAAATGGCAAGTCTTCTGAACAGGCCCTCCTGGCCTCTTGAACTGAGCTGGCTGATTAGGCTTGAAACCAGGCTTAACCACCGCCCTGGCCTGCTCCATAGGCCTCTTCCCAGCACCAGAAACATGTCCTCTCCTCTGACTCAGGTTCAGTTCCTGCCTCCTGGTAGCGACCAGAACCTTCTGATAAGAGTCCAGATCAGAGGAAGACACAAAACTCTGGAGCTCCAAAGCAAGTCCCTGTAGGAACCTCTGAGCCCTCTCATCAGCATCCTGCACCATCTTCGGTGCGAACCGACTCAGCCTAGTGAACTCTTGGTGGTACAGGTCCACCATCAAGCTCCCTTGCTTCAGATCAATAAAGCGCTGTAGCATCTCCTTCCTAGCAGCCTTCGGAAAGAACTCCTCATCAAACCTGGACTTAAAGGTAGCCCAAGCTATCGGCTCCACCAACATCTTCTCTTCCGCATCCCACCAGTTCCGAGCATTATCCTTAAGTTGCCTCCTCGCCAAATCAACCCATCCAGCCGGGGTGATCTTGGCCATCTTCAAATTATCCTCTATGTTCCGAATCCACTCATCGGCAGCCAGAGGACCCTCAGACCCATCAAAATATGCGGGACCCAGCTCCCGAAATTGCTTCGCTCCCGGCTCAGAGCGAGGGGCATCCGGAAGTGCCCGGGCAGCTCGAGCGAGTGGAGCATTCTGGACTTGCAGGAGCACGCCCTGCTGCACTTGCATCATCTGAAGCATCATCCGCATCATCTCCCCATTGGTGGGTTCCCGCTCAGGCTCCTCATCATAAGGGGGCGCACCACTACCTCCACCACGGGTGAATCGCCTTCCTGCCATCTAATGACACAGAAAACGAAGCAGATTAGGCTGATAGCTTATGACTCGGACGTCGAACTTAGTTTATTGGACGTTCAAATATTATTATCATTATTCCGATAATCGCAGTTACAGAAGAGGACCTGCATGGGCCACCAACAAAACCTGTCACGACCCGCTTCCCTAAAATGGAGGCGAGACGTGAAAAGGTCCGCACGAGAGTGGAGCTGTGAAGCCCCAAACCCGATAAGCGTCAATAAAACATAAGCAGGTCCCTGTAACCACAAACGGAACAACAATAATAACACAAGGAGAGACAGAAATAAAATTCTCATATCTCATAATTTGTCCAACACGGAAATAAGTCCGACATCCAGAAAAGCCACCAGGCTAAAAGAAAGAGTCTAAAGGCCCAGAACAAGGCCAACAAAAGCAACAACGCAACAAAGTATAGGTGCTACGCACCAAAAACAAAATAGCAGTCTAAACAAAAGGAAAGCTCAACGAAGACACTAAGACTGGTCCCCAGTGTCCACGTACTCCCCGTCAAACACAAGCTCGGGCTCGGCGTCAGCAAACACCTCGTCCTCAACAAGGTACTCAGGCTCAGGATCTAACATGTGTCACCCAAAAGAGTAAAGGGGCACATGTCAGCAAGTCTAAAAGACTTGGGCAAGGAAACTGAAGGTAAGGCAACTAGCAACCTAGCAGTTTAGTATGCATGACATGGCAGTTATAACATGAGTGCACAAGCAAGACATGGTGAAACAACAAGTACAAGAGAACAATTATCGGGACAAGACAAGAGTAGCCAAGCTACTAACGATCTCAATCAATTCACTAGTCACGTTTCAAGTTGTTTGTAGATGTTTACGCCTTACAGCTGAACGGTTTGGCATTCACGCTGATTGGCCGCTTAACACTACCCCAAACCCAGAGTTTACGCCTTACCACTGCAGTTGCTGATCGGGTAGACTCCCAGTTGATTGGCCGCTTAACTCTTACCCCCAATACCCACATGTAATCGAGCCAGGGTCCCTGCACACGAGCTCAGTAAATGAGCCAGGGTTTCCCCGCACAGGAGCTCGCATTCTAGTTCACGATTCATAAGCATTTGGCGTAGGGGTGCACCTAGCCGAAAACAAGTAGTTCGGGCATTGGCTATCAACCAACACATGGCCCGCTTCTGGAACACGAGCCAGGAACACAAGCATTGTAGCGAAGCTACGCAATCACGGAAACACTTAAAGAATGCAATGACATGACAATTAATTTGCGTACCGTTAATGGAAATTAAACATGACATGGTAATTGTGCAACATGATAAATGTCGGATCTAGCTTCGTTGTCAAGCTAGCTCCTCAATTTGCGCCTAGGCGAGTATCCTTTCGTCGCCTAGCCTCTTTTACGCCTACAACAAGCAAATGGCCTAAAACATGGCCTAAACCCTAAGTGGCAAGTTTCACTTGCCTAGCACCGAGGATGACGATCACGAAGGTTCGTCTCGCGGATGTTAATCTACGGGGAAATCGCTGTTATGGGGAAACAATCATCAAAACAACATTCATTTCATTAGGGTTCCATTAAAGACATAATAGGTTATGAAAACATCAAGAGATCGATTTCTTACCGTGAGGAAGCGGAAGAAACACTCCGGAGAACCTAGGGACCAGATCTGGAAATGAATGGAGAAGTTTGGAGGAATAGGGTTTTTGGGGGATTTTGGGGATTTGATGAAAGATTGAGGAAGATGAGAGGTAGAATGTGTTGTGGGAGGGTTTTGATGATGGAGGATGAGCTTGGGATGAAGGAATAAGGGTTTGAGGAAGAAGGTGGCTCAATGGGGGAGAAACTAGGGTTTTAGGTCGTGAGGAAGGAGAAGAAAACGTTTGGAGGGGTATTTATAGAGTTTGGTGGTGGCTAGGGCAAAACTAGGGTTTACAGCACAGGTTAGTCGGTCAAAGAACAACCATTGACCGACTAGTTTGGGAACTAGTCAGTCGGTCGACCAACGCAGACCGACTAAGTGTAAACAGTAGCCCCAGTCGAAAACCTGAACTAAGAGTTAGTCGGTCAAAGAACAACTACTGACCGACTAGTTTGGCATCTAGTCGGTCGATGAACGTTCTTAGACCGGCTAAGAGTAAACAGTAACTCGACTGTATAGAAGAATTAAGAATTAGTCGGTCTGAGTACAAAACTTAACCGACTAGTTTAACAACTAGTCGGTCGAAAGATGAACTTAGACCGACTAAGAATGAACAGTACTGATACCAAAATTTAGATGATGTGTTAGTCGGTTAAAGAAGCATTGCCGACCGACTAGTTTGCAACCTAGTCGGTCAACCAACGTTCTTAGACCGACTAACGATAAACAGTAACTCCTGAGAAATTTAGAAAGCAAACTAGTCGGTTCAAGAAGGATTGCCGACCGACTGGATCGTCATCTAGTCGGTCGGTGCCCCTTCTTACACCGGCTAATAAGCACCAAAAGTTCCGAAATGGAGCGCGAAGCTCCGGGATCGATTCCTAAGACTCCTAGGCTTGATCTAACAATAAGATATGACCGATACGAAGCCCGTCACGAATGACGTACTCCGAAATCGTCGATTCTAAGGAAGAAGCTAAGAAAACACGACGAAACGATCGAAAATGAAAGCTACGGAGACGAAAACCACACATGAGGAGAAAATCCACCAAAACATATATTATAATATAATAAATCCAGATACATGAAAACCAGTCGTTACATTTATCATATAGCCATATCCTATACATGCCTATATGAAGTAGTATAGTATTATGTTAACTATGCATAATGATATCCAATAGTACAATTTACTCAATAAATTAAGATAGTATTATAATATAGATTTCAACACAATATACCAATAATAATATTGCCAAGGATATCCCACCATCACAAATATCTACAATATACATTATCATATTATTATATAATCGGATCATCTATAATACTGGGATATGTACAAGTATATATATTCCCTTATGATATGTATACTGTCATAATAATCAATAGTGTAAGAATATTTTATCTATAATTAGTCACCTTACTTGCCACCATCCTTTTACACTTATATTTTCACAAATAGGTATTACATGATATATATATATATATATATATATATATATATATATATATATATATATATATATATATATATATATATATATATTAAAACAGGGATGTTATCATGGGTTTTTGGATAAGAGAAATTGGATAAGAGATATTGGTTATGTATATTGTTGTATGTGGATATGTGTATTGTTGTATAAGAGATTTTGGTTAAGATATAATGGATAAGAGATAATGGATAAGAGAATTTGTTTTTGGTTATGTGTAATTGGGTGTGATGTTTATATAGATTGTATATAGGGTATGAGAAATTGAGATATGAGATATTGGATATAAGAAATCATTTTCCTCAAATCAAATCAAATCCTATCAGAGCTTAACATTGAGATATAAGAAATCAAATCAATTTTTAAAAAAAATTTGAAATCAAGATTTCCGTTTACAGCTTAGAGGGAAAGTTTGGGAGGGAAAGGTTTTTTGATCAAATCACAAACGTATTCATTTGGCGTCTAAGATCAAGCAGCTTTGTGATTTTTCCCACGCCATCTTCTTCTACCTCCAGCTTCCTCTTCTTCTACCTTCACAAACGCCAAGATCAAGCAGCACATCACGAAGAGAAAGCAAGCACATCACGAAGAGCACCATCATCTTCTTCTACCTCCATTATCACGAAGAGCAAGCACATCACACAGAGCACCCTCATCTTCTACCTCGGTTAGATCTTCCTCTTCTCCTCAATTTTTTTTTCTTTTACATTATTTCACCCTCATCAAGCAGAGCCCCCCCATTGCAGCGCTTTGAGCTTCAACACGGTTTGCTGAGTTTGAGTTTGAGAGCTTGAGAGCTTGAGAGCTTCATCACTACCTCTCCACCTCAACGCTTGGTGAGTTTTGTTGGCAGTTGGTGAGGTTTGAGTTTGAGCTTGAGAGCTTCATCACTTCATCACTTCCTCTCCACCTCACTGTCAATCATGTGATGTTTAAAATTTATAGTTTGCATAGAGTGATGTTGAGTGATGTTTGAATATATTTTCAAGTCCCAGTTTGCATTGGATATATATTTCAGAGTAGTTTTAAATTGAGTTTAACAGGACAATGATATGGAAAAAAACCTGAAATTGCTTATGTTTTTTGATGTTGAATAGGAATTTTGAGAATGGATGAGCTTGAAATTTTTCTCTATGAAGTTGACATATTTTGCATGAAAACCAACATTCAAGATAGCTTGACATGAGTTTTATAAATTGGTGGTTATGAATCATTTATAATGCTTAAGAATGAGCTTGCAAATTGAGTTTTATGAATTGCTACTATACTGCATATCCTGTCAATTTATATTGGTGGTTATTTTGGTGGTTATGAATCATTTATATTGAGTTATAATGCAATATCCTATCAATTTATAATGCTTAAGAATGATTTTGGTTATGAATTTCCAAGAAATATGAATGCAAAAATTAAGAGATAATGAATCATTTATCTGTGTATAGCTTGACATGAGTTTTATGAATTGCTCCTCATACTTTAGTCATGTGGCTACATGAATTATTTTGCATGAACGTTTTTATCCCATCTACATCCATCTTTTAAGAATGATCTTTTTATCCCATCTACCTCCCATCTACCTCCATCTTTTAAGAGATAATGAATTATTTTGCATGAAATTTGATGATATAAGAAAACTGGTTGAATGATTGCTAAAAAATGATAAAGCTATTTTGAATGAGAAAAACCTTTGAATGTTGTCTAAAAAATGTTTTACTGAAGGCTAAAAACTGTTTGAATGAGAAAATTTGAAATATGTATTTGAAGAATGTGTCTTTGGAGAATGTGTGAGTTTGGAGAATGTGTGAATTTAAATATGTATTTGAACATTTGAAAATATGACAAATGTTTTTAGTAGAGAATTGTATTTGAGCATTATGTATTTGAACCATGACAGCATTTTTGAGGAATTGGCAATCCAAGATTTTTAGTATGAACTCAGTTTTAAACAATGACATTTGAACATTTGAGTAAATGATTTTTAGTAGAGGATAATGTTTGAACATATGACAAATATTCAAGTATTTGAGCTATCAGTGAAGGCTAAAAATGTTTTTAGTAGAGGATTTTTAGTATGTCCTGTTGAAATCCAGGATTTTTTAATGCTTGAATTCTCTCAAATGTCCTGTTGAAATTGAATTTAATTTTGATATCAACATTTGAGAGAATACTTGAATTTTGATATCAACATTGATTTCAAATAATTACTTGGTTTTTGAGATAATTTGATAGTATTAATTTTGATATAATTTTTGAGATAATTTGAGAGTATCAACATTGCCTTCAAATAATACTTGGTTTTTGAGATAATTTTTTGGTACTTTGATTTCATGGCAACTCAACTACTTGAATATTTGACAGTATATCAAAATTAAAATTCAATTCGATGCTCATTTGAGAGAATACTTGAATTTTGATATCAACATTCAATTCAGTTCAATTTTTAAATACTTGAATTCTCTCAAATGTCCTGTTGAAATTATATCAAGTATATCAACTGAATTATCTCAAATGTTGATATAATGCTTGAATACTTGCTGGAATTTTGTAATACTTGAATACTTCAAGTATATCAAGTATATCAAGTATATCAAGTATATCAAATTAACTTTGTGAATCTGCTATAACATGCTCATTTCAATGCAAGTATAGCAAATGAATACTTGAATACTCCAAGCATATCAAAGTAATATCCAAGCTTGAATACTTGAATACTTGCAGTATATCAAACTGCAAGTATAGAAAATGAGCAAACTGCAAGGATAAATGGATTTATTTGTTATCAAAGTACTGCTTGAATTAAAATTGCAAATTTTTGCAAAAAAAATGTAACATTTCAATGCTTGAATACTGCTTGAATTAAAATTGCAAATTTTTGCAAAAAATGTAACATTTCAATGCTTGAATACTGCTTGAATAAAAAATTGCTTTAGTGTAATTATAAATGGCAAGATTGGTCCACAAAAACCTTTTTAGTTTTCTCAATCATTGGAACATTATTTGCTAATGTTTTGAATGCCAATGATTGAGCATATGATCCTGTTTTTAGTTTTTAGTTTTTGTTATTTCTCATTTCCTCATTTTTACATGTCAATGATTGAGCATAATTTGAAACTATCAGTTAATTCTCAAATGGGGTTTTTAGTCAATTTAAATTTTTTGTCAATGTTGATATGGTATTTGCAAAATTTTAATTAATTCAACATCAATTCACTGATTTTTAGTCAATTTTTAAAAATTTACTTATGAGACTTCACTGATAGCTGTTAGTTTCAAATGCAAATTTTTAGAGAATTCATATGCAATATCACTAATAGAGCTGTTTTTGTCCATGTGCAATATCACTAATATGCAATATCAAATTTTTAGAGAATTCAATGATAGCTGTTTTTATGAGAATACACTGATAGCTGTCCATGTGCAATATCACTAATATCACTAATAGTGTTCATAAAATTCATTGATATGCAATTTTGTCCATATGCAATTTTGGAGAATTCACTTATATCAATTTTTGTCCATGTGCTATGAATAGAGCTGTTTGCACATTTAGAATATCAGATTTATGGATAAACCTATTTTGGAGTAACAAATCTGAAATTGCAACCAATATTTGCTAATTAACATAACAATGAAAAAATGTTTGAATGAGAAAATTGTTAATAATACAAAGCTAAAGTAATTAATATGACAATTATGATATAATGGACTGAAAATTTATAGGTAATTGCAACCAATATTTGCTAATTAACAGGGCAATGCAATTACCCAATTGGCAGTAACACCAATATTAAACTGAAAATATTTTCAACATGGATTCAACTAAAAATAAGGCCAGTTCTGAAATCTTTTCCAAATTCTCAATACATATGAATTGCTAATTTCCATATGAAGCTGATATAAGAGATTGAAATTGAGATAATGAAAATTTGCAATACACATCTCTTAATTGAGATAATTAACAGGACAAAAATTAACAGGACAAAAATTGAGATACTGAATATTTGCTAATTCATAATGTTAATTTCAAAATGTTAATTTCAAAATGTTAATTTCAAAATGTTAATTAACAGGACAAAAACTCAACTCACCTCTTCAAAATGTTAATTTCAAAATGAAGAGCTTGATTTTGTTAATTTCAAAATGTTGCACCTCAACCCTTCTGAAATTTGAGTTTAACATGAAATTAAACTGAAAATATGATCAGCATATGTAAAATTTCCATATGATCAGCATATTGTAATTACCATATGTAAAATTACCAACAAAATTTTAACATTGTAATTACCATATGGAAAATTACCAACAAATTTTAACATATATAAAATTTTAACATTGAAATTTCCATATGTAAAAGTACATATACAAAATGTTAACATATATAAAATTTCAATTTTAACATTTTAACATTGAAATTTCCATATGTAAATTTCCATATGTAAAATTACCAACAAAATTTTATATATGTAAATTTGCATCCTTATACATATGGAAATTTTGTTGGTAATTACATATGCTGATTACATCTAAAAAATATGCTGATATGTAATTCCATTGTATATGTAATTTCCATCCGTAAAAATTTCACTATGCTGATAATTACATATGTTGTTATCATGATTCAAAATGATAATTACATATGCTGTTATCATGATAATTACAATTTTTTAATTTTTTAGAATCATGATAATTACAGCTTTGTGATTATCATTTGGTAATTATCAAGTAACCTCAGCAAGCACAGCAAGCACATTTTTTACTTCACCCCTTGGTTAGCTTCATCATGTCCCCTTGGTTAGCTTTTTTAATTTATCTTTGTGAGCTTTGTGAGAATAGTACAGCTTTGTGAGCTATCACTGATTACTTGCTCAACTTGACAGGAGTGCTTGACAGGAGTGCTTTGTGAGAGTTACTTGCTCTTCATAATCAACTTGCCAGGTATTTGATGATATGCTATTGCAAATTGGAGAATGATTTAATGAATAACCTGATTTGATGAATAACCTGTTGAGTTTTTGATGTGCTTGCTCTTCGTTGAGGGGGGGGGGTGATTTGATGAATCAAATTGAATATTATCATCAAATTGAAATGTAGTTCTTGATATGCATTTGATGATATTGAAATGTAGTTCGTCATCAAATGAGTTCATCATCAAATATCATCAAATTGAAATGTAGTTCATCAAATGAGTTCTTGATTTCAGCTCCATCAAATTGAATATTATCATCAAATGAATAACCTGATTTGATGAATAACCTGATTTAATGTTTTAATGTTGATTTAATGTTGACAGGATATGCTATTGCAAATTGGAGAATGATTTAATGTTGCTATGATATTTTGAGAATTATTTAAACTTTGAGAATGATTTAATATTGGAAAATCAATTTTCAGTAATCAACTTTCACTAATCAAATTTTACTGATAGCACACTGAAAATTGCATGTCATTCTGAAATTTTGGGAATGAAATTTTGGGATTGAAATTTTAATATTACTTGCAGGAAATATTTATAGGACTTTGATATTTTATATCATAGGCATGGATGATATCATTGGTGAAATGTTTGCTATGCTTGCTACGTGTGAAATGTTTGCTCATTTCATTTCAGTTTTGCTACTTTCATTTTGCTATGTTTGAACTATTTGAACTGTTTGAATGAGCAAATACATTTCATTGCAGAAAATGTTTGATGAGCAAATAATAAACAGGAATGAAACATTTTTGTATTTTCTAAATGATAAATTTTTTGTATTTTCAAGCTCATTTAAGCAACTCTTATCCATTTCTCAAACTAAAATGAAATTTTCCTACCAATGTTAACATTTTGTGCTTATTTTTCAAACCAATATTCAATTTTGCCTGAACTTGAAAATTTTGCCTGAACTTGAAAATGAGCATAGCTAACTTGAATATTGAATATTGATCCTTGCATTTTGAAATTGAAATGACTATTGAACCTTGAATTTTGTTATGGATTTCAAAATTTTGGATTAGTATTTGCAATATTGAACCTAGAAATAATGAGCATAGCAAAAATTGAAATTGACAGTTTGTTTTGGTCCATGCTTATGAGATGTGGACTTCTGCATTGAATTCATATGCAAATGAAATTTTATAGCTAGAAAAAATTGGCTTAAGTATGAGTATGTATTTGAATATGAATATGACTTTGAGTTCATATGTAAATTTGAATATGAATATGTTTGACAATTGGTCTGACAAATTGGCAATTCAAGATATCCTGGGTATCTTGAATTTGATTTATGGCAATAGATCATTTGCTGTATGGAAATTTGACATAAAAATTATTTTTAACATAAAACTTTGGCTATTCATATGAGTTCCAAAAATTTGATTCAATTTGTTTAACATTTCAGTTGATATGGAAATGAGTCCTATGTGTGTCAAATAAAACACATAGCAACTAATCATGTTTATTGTGCTTGAGATATATCCTGTGAAATGAAAACAACTGGCAATTGAACTGAAATTTTATAGCTGTGAAATGAAAATCGGTTATATCCTGTGAAATGACTTCACTCATACTTTTGTCCTGTGGCTAATTGAATTCATTTCACAGTATACTTTTGTTTAACAGGGGTTGTTGATTAATTCTGTGGCTAAATGAATTCCTATTTGTCCATTACCCAGGGGTTGAGGGGTTGAGGTTCTCCCATTCCATCTAGCCACAGTACAGTGCATTCTTATTCCATTGCATTAATGCTGATAAGCTGTTGAAAGTTAACTGCAAGCTATTGGACATTTTCATTTTGATAACCAATAGCTTAAAGTGTCCTGTTTAATAAGCTTGCACTTCCAATAGCTTGCACTTCCAATAGCTATTGCATGAAATTGGATAAAGTGCAAGCTATCAAAATGTCCAATAGCTTGCAAGCTATTGGAAGTGCAAGAATTCTCTTCATTTTGATAAGCTCTTCACAGGACACTTGCAAGCTATTGGACATTTTGATAAGCTATTGCATGAAATTTTGATAAGCTCTTCACATGACACTTTCATGAATACTGCAGTTAACTTTTGGGTGTATTGAATTTTTTTTAATTTTGCATTAATTTTGCTAATTTTGGTTGTCCTGTTAACTTCCAATTTCCAATAGCTTGCAGTGAAGTTAACTGGACAGTTTATTCAGAGAAAGTGTAAACAATTTATTGCTAATTTTGGTTATGAATATTAATGCTAATTTACACTTTCACTTAAAATTTTGGTTATTGAATAAATTGTTTACACTTTCACTGAAGAATGCATTAATTTTGGTTATGAATATTGGAAGTTCAAGCTATCAAAATGTCCTGTGAAGCTTTGGTTATTTTGGTTAATACTGAAGAATGCAAAGAAAGTGTCCTGTGAAAATTGTTAATACTGAAGAGCTTATCATCAAATCCCATGGACATTTTGGAAACAATTAATTTGGAAACATTTAATTTGGCAATTAGCAAGGAGAAAAATTGGCATAGGAAAGGTGTCCTGTGTCCCATGCTTGCATTATATGATATCCATATGAAAAATTTCATGAATTGCTCATGTGCTAATGAATAGAGATGTGTGCTCTCATGATATTGCATTTCAGTGTCCTCTCATCTGTTTTTTCTTTTTCTTTTACTTTCTTTCACCCTCATCACCCATTTTGCTGAATTGCTTCATTTTGGTATTTGATGATAAGCTCTTCATTAACAAATAACCAAAATATTAACAAATAACCAAAATAAAGTGTTTGCAAATGAAAGTGTCCTGTGAAGCATTGGTTATTTTGGTTAATACTGAAGAATTATATGTGAATTTGAGTGTTTGCATGAAATTTGGTTATTTTGGTTTTTTAACAGGACACTTTGAAGCAAAATGAAAGTGTCCTGGAGGTAAAAGTAACATGAAATTTGGTTATTTTGGTTATTTTGGTTTTTTAACAGGACACTTTGAAATTTGAGTTTTTGATAATTTGAAATTTGAAATTTGAGAATTTGAAATGGTTCTCTGTATAAATTGATAATTTGAATGGCCATGAGTTCATTTGCAGTTGAAATGATACTTTGATAATTTGAGTTCAATGTCAATTTGCTTGGAATGCCAATGATTTGCATTATGTATTCAATTTTTCTGTTGTTATAATTCTCAATGACAGGACCCAAAAAATGGTTTTTTTCATATGCAAAATTCTCTACTTTCTCATATGTTTATCACTTCTCTATGTTTATCAAAAATAGAGAATTTTGGGTTAGCAAACTTGATATAAGGAATGTCAATATTCTATTTCATATGTATTGCAAACCAATGGCTAAAAACTGGTAAAAACTGAATTAAGGGTTGTCCTGAAATGATATAAGGAATGCTAAACTAAATTGACTATCCTGAAATGATTTTCATTCAATAAAATGATTTGGTGCAATTGGTTCAATATGTGTAATTTGGTGCAATTGGTTTTGGGTAAGAGTTTGAAATTTAGTCTCACATTATCATTTGGGTAAGAGTTTGAATCCATTGGTGCACCTGATGTTAAGAGTTGTCCTGCTAATAGTTTGTGAAATGCATTGCCATTGCCAGGATTTCAATCAAATCATTTCACAGGACATTGCATTGCCAGTGCCAGGATTTCAAATTCATTTCAGAGTGATAGTTCTTGATTTAAAATTTCTGAGTTCTCAAGTCACTCAAACGGATAATGTTATAAACAAAATTTTGCATACTTGCTTGAGTGACTTGATATGCTTATTGAGGGAATCTTCCTGCAACCTCATTTTTTTAATATTGTCCTGTGATATTTCTTGAGTTTTCTTCTGATATTTGAGTGATAGTTCTTGATTTACAATTTCTGAGTTCTCAAGTCACTCAAACTGATAATGTTATAAAATTTGCATACTTGCTTGAGCATGTTGGTGAAAATGATTGGTGCATTAAATGGTTAAAAGTTTTAAGATACTTCAATCTTAATGAATGAGCATGAATTAGAATGAAACTTGACTGAAATGTTTTTTGTCCATGTTTTTTGTGTTCAATGTAATCAGGATATTCTAAAAAAGATGAAATGTTTTTTTCTCAGTTTATATTGGCATAGTCCAGGATTCAAAAATGTATATTGGCATTAATCTCAGTTTATTCATTATTCTCAGTTAATGAATATTGGCATTATTTGGGGTTAGTCCAGTTTATATTCCCAGATTGTGTATGAGATTTCTGTGATTTATATTGGCATTGTCCAGGATTAATATTGGCATATTCTAGATTTTTGTGATTTTTCTTAAGTTAGCTATATCACATAAATATTGGCATAGTCCAGGATTCAAAAATGATTTTGATGAATATTGGCAGATTTATGTTGTGTATAATGCCAATATACACAAATCTCATGCACAAATCAGATTTATGTTGTGGGTATTGGCATTATACACAAATCTCATATATATGCAATGCTAAACTTGATATCCTGTTAATTATGTTGTGAGTTTGATATTTTGATACCATTCAAAGTGTCCTGAGGATCATAGAATCAATGCTAGAATGCAAAAATTCTCAAGTGATCCTCATCAAATATTCAGATATATGTGTCCTGAGGATTGAGATAATTCAGATATATTCAAAAATTCTCAGGACACATAGAAGTAGCAAAAATTCAAAAATTCTAATGAATGTGTAATTTTTTAATGCTAAACTTGATATCCTGTTAATTTTGTATTATCATGTACCCAATTGAATTTCAAAATGTTAATTTCAAAAATGAAGAGCTTGATTAGGTAAATGGGAGTATTTTAATTGAACATATACCATATTCTAAAAATGAACATCTAATATACGCTAATAATGTATTTTAATTGTAATTAGTTTGAGCTTAATTTGGATAGGGCTTTAGCTCAACGCAGTAGGAGAGTACGAGAACGTGAACAAGAACAACGTAACATATCTGACGCTCTGCCTTCTGACGGTGTACTTGATATACCTCACATAACACCAGCCATGACAACTTCTCCGGTTGAACAAGAACATGTTGTCTTGGCCTCGCGTAACGATATGATTTCCGGGCAAGTTCCTGGACCATCTGTCAGGTCATTATCAACCCGACTGTACATAAAACCTTTTCACCAAGCCATGTATTTTAGTAGTGTTTATTTTTGTGTTTAAATTTGGATAGGGCTTTAGCTCAACGCAAAAGGAGAGAACGAGAACAGGAACAACGAAACATATCTCACGCTCTGCTTTCTGACGGTGTCCTTGATATACCTCACATAACACCAGCCGTGACAACTTCTCCGGTTGAACAAGAAGATGCTGTCTCGGCCTCGCGTAACGATATGATTTTCGGGCAAGTTCCTGGACCATTTGTCAGGTCATTATCAACCCGACTGTACATAAAACCTTTTCACCAAGCCATGTATTTTAGTAGTGTTTATTTTTGTGTTTAAATTTGGATAGGGCTTTAGCTCAACGTAAAAGGAGAGAATGAGAACAGGAACAACGAAACATATCTCACGCTCCGCCTTCTGACGGTGTCCTTGATATACCTCACATAACACCAGCCGTGACAACTTCTCCGGTTGAACAAGAACATGCTGTCTTGGCCTCACGTAACGATATGATTTCTGGACAAGTTCCTGGACCATCTGTCAGGTCATTATCAACCCGACTGTACATAAAACCTTTTCAACAAGCCATGTATTTTAGTTGTGTTTATTTTTCTGTTTAAATTTGTATAGGGCTTTAGCTCAACGAAAAAGGAGAGAACGAGAACAGGAACAACGAAACATATCTCATGCTCTGCCTTCTGACGGTGTCCTTCATATACCTCACATAACACCAGCCGTGACAACTTCTCCGGTTGAACAAGAACATGCTGTCTCGGCCTCGCGTAACGATATGATTTCTGGACAAGTTCCTGGACCATCTGTCAGGTCATTATCAACCCGACTGTACATAAAACCTTTTCACCAAGCCATGTATTTTAGTTGTGTTTATTTTTCTGTTTAAATTTGTATAGGGCTTTAGCTCAACGAAAAAGGAGAGAACGAGAACAGGAACAACGAAACATATCTCATGCTCTGCCTTCTGACGGTGTTCTTGATATACCTCACATAACACCAGCCGTGACAACTTCTCCGGTTGAACAAGAAGATGCTGTCTCGGCCTCGCGTAACGATATGATTTCCGGGCAAGTTCCTGGACCATCTGTCAGGTCATTATCAACCAGACTGTACATAAAACCTTTTCACCAAGCCATGTATTTTAGTAGTGTTTATTTTTGTGTTTAAATTTGGATAGGGCTTTAGCTCAACGCAAAAGGAGAGAACGAGAACAAATACAAGCAAACACATCTCGATATATGACTCCTACCAGTGTACTCGACATGCCTCAAAGCACATATGCAGTACCAACTTCTCCCGTTGAACATGTAGATGAGGTCTCAGCCTCGCACAACGCTACGATATGTGCTGAAGATGATGAACCATCTGCCAGGTTATTATTCATAAGAGCTCCTCTGCTTTAATGTAACTTAATTTTATTTAATTATTATGGTTTTATTTTGGCTAGGTGTTTAGCTCAATGTCACAGGAGAGAATGGGAAAAAGCTCAACGAAACATATCTCGATATATGACTCCTATCTGTATACCTCAAATAACACCTGGATTAACAACTTCTCCAGTTGAACAAGAAGACGCTGGCTCATCCTCGATCTTCCGATGTCGGTCAACTCAGCATGGCTCTGGTCCACCAACTCAGGTTAATTTTGGTCGGCACCATGTCACGCCCCGCTTCCCTAAAATGGAGGCGAGACGTGAAAAGGTCCGCACGAGAGTGGGGCTGTGAAGCCCCAAACCCGATAAGCGTCAATAAAACATAAGCAGGTCCCTGTAACCACAAGCAGAACAACAATAATAACACAAGAAGAGACTGACATAAAATCTCATATCTCATAATTTGTCCAACATGATAATTAAGTTCAACATCCAGAAAAGCCACCAGGCTAAAAGGAAGAGTCTAAAGGCCCAGAACAAGGCCAACAAAAGGTACAACGATAAGAAAGTATAGGTGCCACGCACCGACAACAAAACAGCAGTCTAAACAAAAGAAAAACACAATGGAGACACTAGGACTGGTCCCCAGTGTCCACGTACTCCTCGCCAAACACAAGCTCGGGCACGACGTCCGCGAACACCTCGTCCTCAACAACGGACTCAGGCTCGAGATCTAACATGTGTCACCCAAAAGAGTAAAGGGGCACATGTCAGCAAGTCTAAAAGACTTGGGCAAGGAAACTGAAGGTAAGGTAAACTAGCAACCTAGCAGATATAGTGTGATGCATGACATGGCAAGTAAAATATGGAAGTAACAAGTGAATTACAGGTAGCAAGTAACAAGTGGTAGTTGTGACACGTAATGTCAAGTAACAAGTACAAGGGATCACTCAACGAGTGCCCTATTGCCCGCAGGCTGTGCTCAAGTACAAGTCAAGTAAATCACGTCAAGTAAACACGTCGTGCACAGAGATTCCGCCTGTTGGCTAGATGGCTGATCGGGCCAACTCCTAAGCTCAAGTGACCGTTTATCTCTACCCCTCCCAAGTGTGTCGAGCCAGGGCATTACCCCCGAACACGGAATGCTCGCTTCTGGGACACGAGCCAGGAAGTGTGATTAACACGTATGGCGTAGGGTTATGCCCACGTATAGTGGGTGCCTAGCCGGAAACTAGTAGGTCGGGCGTTGGCTATCAACCAACACATGGCCCGCTTCTGGAACACGAGCCAGGAAACACAAGTATTGTAGCGTGTGCTACGAATGCAACATACAACATGGATAGCATGGATGACAATGTATCCACGTACCGATAAACAAAATTAAACATGACATGATAGTTATGCAACATGGTAAACGATGGTCCTAGCTTCGTTGTCAAGCTAGTTCCGGAATTTGCGCCTAGGCGAGTATCATTTCGTCGCCTAGTCTCTTTTACGCCTACAACAAGCAAATGGCCTAAAACATGGCCTAAACCCTAAGTGGCAAGTTTCACTTGCCTAGCACCGGGGATGACGATCACGAAGGTTTGTCTCACGGATGCTAATCTACGGGGAAGTCGCTGTTATGGAGAACAATCATCAAAACAACAAGTAATTTCATTAATGTTTCACAAAAACATAACGGGTTATGAAAACATCAAGAGATCGATTTATTACCGTAAGGAAGCGGAAGAAACACTCCGGAGAACCTAGGGACCAGATCTGGAAACGAATGGAGAAGTTTGGAGAACTAGGGTTTTGGGGGGATTTTGGTGGGTTGATGGAGATTTGAGGGAGATGAGAGGTTGAATGTGTTGAGGGAGGGCTTGGATGATGGAGATTTGAGCTTGGGAAGAAGGAACAAGGGTTTGAGGGAGAAGGGGGCTTAATGGGGGAGAAATTAGGGTTTTTGGTCGTGAGGGAGAAGAAGAAAACGTTTGGAGGGGTATTTATAGAGTTTGGTGGCGGCTAGGGCAAAATTAGGGTTTACAGCACTGGTTAGTCGGTCAAAGAACAACCGCTGACCGACTAGTTCGGAAACTAGTCGGTCGGTTGACCAACGCAGACCGACTAAGAGCAAACAGTAACCCCAGACGAAAACCTGAACTAAGAATTAGTCAGTCTGAGTACAAAACTTAACCGACTAGTTCAACAACTAGTCGGTCGAAAGATGAACTTAGACCGACTAATAATGAACAGTACTGATACCAAAATTTAGTAAATGAGTTAGTCGGTTAAAGAAGCATTACCGACCGACTAGTTTGCAACCTAGTCGGTCAACCAACGTTCTTAGACCGACTAACGACAAACAGTAACTCCTGAGAAATTTAGAAAGCCAACTAGTCGGTTCAAGAAGGATTGTCGACCGACTGGATCGTCATCTAGTCGGTCGGTGCCCCTTCTTACACCGGCTAATAAGCACCAAAAGTTCCGATATGGAGCGCGGAGCTCCGGGATCGATTCCTAAGACTCATAGGCTTGATCTAACAGCAAGATATGACCGATACGAAGCCCGTCACGAATGACTTACTCCAAAATCGACGATTCTAAGAAAGAAGTTAGAAAACGTGACGATACGATCGAGAATGAAAGTTTCGGAGACGAAAACCACATATAAGGAGAAAATCCACCAAAACATATATTATAATATAATAAATCCGGATACATGAAAACCAGTCGTTACATCCTCCCCAACTTAAGAAAAATTCCGTCCTCTGAATTTCCCAACACTCACGTGTCCGGAAACAAAAGTGGGAAACGCTCTCGCATCTCATCCTCATTCTCCCAAGTAGACTCTCCAGGCGAGCCGTGTCGCCACATCACCCTCACAAGATTGACAACCTTGGTCCGAAGTGACTTCTGACGCCTGTCCAGAATCTGCACTGATGCTGGTCATACGTCATATCGGGGCGAACGGTAATCTTCGAGAAATCCACAGCATGAGATGGATTGATAATGTATCTACGAAGCTACGACACATGGAAAACATTGTGAACTCCTTCCAAAGATGGCGGCAAGGCTAAGCGGTAAGCTACCTCGCCAACCCTCTCCAAAACGTCAAACGGTCCAATGTATCGCGGGCTCAACTTCCCTCGCTTCCCAAAACGAATCACACCACGATTCAGTGAAATCTTCAAGAACACATGGTCGCCCGGCTGAAACTCCAAAGGACGACGCTTAGCATCTGCCCAATGCTTAAAACGGTCCTGAGCAATTCTCAACCTCTCCCAAATGTTCCTGACAATATCCACGGCCTCCACAATCATCTCAGGTCCCAACAGCTCCCGATCACCAACGTCATCCCAACTTAATGGCGATCGACATTTCCTCCCATAAAGAGCGACGAAAGGCGCCATGCCAATACTCGCATGGAAGCTATTGTTGTAGTAAAACTCCACCAGATGTAGATGGTCCTCCCACGAACCCTTGAAATCCAACATGCATGCCCTCAGCATGTCTTCCAAAATCTGAATCGTCCTCTCGGACTGGCCATCCGTCTGCGGATGGTACGCCGTGCTGAAACTCAGACGCGTACCCAATCTCTTCTGCAAACTCTGCCAGAACTGAGATGTGAACCTCGTGTCTCTGTCCAACACGATACTCACGGGGACTCCGTGAAGTCGCACGACCTCCTCCATATATCTCCTCGCTAGCGCCTCAGTGGACTGTCCCACTCGGAACGGAATAAAGTGCGCAGATTTGGTCAATCGTTCTACGATCACCCAAATCGCGTCATTCTGCTTCGGACTCCGAGGCAGTCCAGTCACGAAATCCATAGTGATGTGTTGCCACTTCCACTCCGGAATCGGAAGCGGTTGTAGCAACCCGGCCGCACGCTGATGCTCCGCCTTCACTTGCTGGCAAACCAAACACTTGGCTACACTCCGAGCCACACTCCTCTTCATACCATGCCACCAATAATTCAGACGAAGATCCTGGTACATCTTGGTGCCACCAGGATGCATAGAATACGGCGAACTATGTGCCTCCACCATCAACTCTTCTCTAATATCCCCAGCTGGCGCACACAACCTGGCTCCAAACCTTAGCGAGCCATCCTCATGAATCAAAAAGTCAGTCCGCAGACCGGCTTCCACCTGCTCCCGAATCTTCACCAGCTTCGGATCCTCAGCCTGGCCAGCCTTAATCCGATCCACGATCGTTGACTGTACCTGCATGTACATCAACGAAGAAGCCTCCCCAGGAAGAACAATCTCCACACCAGACTCGCAAAAATCCTGCTGCAATCTCCACTGCGAGGTCAAAATCATCACCGCTGGAAGCCTACTCAGCGCATCAGGAACCACGTTCACCTTGCCAGGGTGATACTGTAAATCAATCTCATAATCCGCCATAAGCTCCAACCATCGACGATGTCGCATGTTGAGCTCCTTCTGAGTAAAAATATACTTCAAGCTTTTATTATCGGTGAAAATCTTCACTTTCTCACTCAGCAGGAAGTGCCTCCAAATCTTAAGAGCCAACACAACGGCAGCCAACTCCAAATCATGCGTCAGGTAATTCTTCTCATGAACCTTGAGCTGACAAGACGCATAAGCCACAACATGCCCGTGCTGGTGCAACACACAACCGAGACCCTTGCCAGAAGCATCGCAAAAGATCTCAAATCCACCGCTGCGATCAGGCACAACAAGAACAGGGGCAGTCGTCAACCTCTCCTTCAGAACGCCAAAAGCATTCTCACAATCACCCGACCAAACAAAAGCAACATCCTTCCACGTCAATCTGGTCATCGGCTCAGCAACACAGGAAAAGTCCTTAATGAAACGCCGATAATATCCCGCCAAACCAAGGAAACTCCGGATCTCAGACGCAGAGGACGGAACAGGCCACTCTCTGATGGCCCTAATCTTCTCGGGATCCACAGAAATACCATCCCCAGTCACCACATGCCCGAGAAAAGCAACTCTATCCAGCCAAAACTCGCACTTCGAAAACTTAGCATACAAACGATGCTTCCTCAAAATCTCCAACACCGTCCTCAAGTGCGTTGCATGCTCTTCCTCCGACTTCGAATATATCAGAATGTCGTCAATAAAGATAACGACAATCTTATCCAAAAAGTCGTAGAAAATCAGGTTCATCAGATTCATGAAAACTGCGGGCGCATTAGTTACGCCGAAGGGCATAACCACAAACTCATAGTGTCCATACTTCGTCCTGAACGCTGTCTTCAGACCATCATCCTTCTTCACCTTAACCTGATGGTAACCACTCCTCAAATCCAATTTAGAAAACACCCTCGAACATCCAAGCTGATCAAAAATATCATCGATGCAAGGCAGCGGGTATTTATTCTTGATGGTCACCGCATTCAACTCTCGATAGTCCACGCACATGCGACGCGAACCATCCTTCTTCTTCACCAGCAACACCGGTGCTCCCCACGGAGATACACTAGGATTGATATAACCCTTCTGTAAAAGCTCATCCAACTGTTTCCGCAACTCTTCTAATTCTGCATGTGCCATACGATACGGCGCCATCGAAATCGGCTGCGCTCCCGGAACAAGATCGATAGAAAATTCTAGAGCTCGATCAGGTGGCAACCCAAACATCTCTTCGGGGAAGACGTCATCGAAATCACGCACCACAGCTGGCCTCTCCAGCTCCATCTACATAGCCACAAACTCCACCGGCCTGGCCCGAAATCTGACAGGACCAAGCGAACTGCTACCACGGCTGAACTCAAATACTGGATGTCCGGGAATCTCGAACACCACCTTCTTCCTCCGACAGTCAATCGTAGCATAGAAATTCGCAAGCCAATCCATCCCAAGGACCGCATCGTAGTTAATGATGTCGTGGACAATGAAATCAGCATAAAGCTCACGTCCACAAACCACCAACGGGCAAGAACTGCACCCACGATGCACCGAGACCACACCGTTCCCTGTGACGATACTCCAACTCTTAGGAAGAGAGGACGTCGACAAGGAATGCTTCTCCACGAAGCTCCGGGCCAAAATGCACATCGACGCACCTGAGTCAAAGAGGACTCGTGCAGGAAATGTGCAAACCAAAACCACACATAGCAAGCAGTCTAACAATCAAATCCTATTCTAGCAACAAATATGAGCAAGCAACCAAAATAATCAACAATCAAACTAACTAAGGAAGAAAATAACTAGAACGAGCGTTACCTGTAATAACCTCGTCCACGGCCATGCTCTCCTCCTCGGTCATCAGAAAGGCCTGCCTTCTCGGCGGAACTGCCTGCCGAAAGGCATGTCCCTGTGGAACAAGGGCTGCTCCACGACCAGTAGGAACAGACGCTCGATGCTGCAATGGCTGTGCTGCAACAGGTGCCCTCCAAGGCTGCTTCGACCTCGGACAATCCTTCATGGCATGGGTAGGATCCCCACAGACGACACACTGGCCCAGGAATCTCCTACACTGATCCTTGACGTGTCCGGTCCTACCGCAGAAATGGCAAGTCTTCAGAATAGGCCCTCCTGGCCTCTTGAACTGAGCTGGCTGATTAGGCTTGAAACCAGGCCTAACCATCGCTCTGGCCTGCTCCATAGGCCTCTTCCCAACACCAGAAACATGTCCTCTCCTCTGACTCAGGTTCCGCTCCTGCCTCCTAGCAGCGACCAGAACCTTCTGATAAGAGTCCAGATCGGAGGAAGACACGAAACTCTGGAGCTCCAAAGCAAGTCCCTGCAGGAACCTCTGAGCCCTCTCATCAGCATCCTGCACCATCTTCGGCGCGAACCGACTCAGCCTAGTGAACTCTTGGTGGTACTGGCCCACCGTCAAGGTCCCCTTGCTTCAGGTCAATGAAACGCTGCAGCATCTCCTTCTTAGCAGCCTTCGGAAAGAACTCCTCATCAAACCTGGACTTAAAGGTAGTCCAAGCTATCGGCTCCACCAACATCTTCTCTTCCGCATCCCACCAGTTTCGAGCATTATCCTTGAGTTGCCTCTTCGCCAAATCAACCCATCCAGCCGGGGTGATCTTGGCCATCTTCAGATTATCCTCTATGTTCCGAATCCACTCATCGGCAGCCAGATGACCCTCAGACCCATCAAAATATGCGGGACCCAGCTCCCGAAATTGCTTCGCTCCTGGCTCGGAGCGCGGGGCCTCCAGAGTCGCCCGAGGGGCACGACCAGCCGGAGCATTCTGGACTTGCAGGAGCACGCCTTGCTGCACCTGCATCATATGAAGCATCATCCGCATCATCTCCCCATTGGTGGGTTCTCGCTCAGGCTCCTCATCATGAGGGGGCGCACCACTACCTCCACCACGGGTGGTTCGTCTTCCTTCCATCTAGTGACACAGAAAACGAAACAATTAGACTCATAGCCTATGACTCGGACGTCGAACTTAGTTTATTGGACATTCTAATATTATTATCGCTATTCCGATAATCGCAGTTACAGAAGAACCTGCATGGGCCACCAACAAAACCTGTCACGCCCCGCTTCCCTAAAATGGAGGCGAGACGTGAAAAGGTCCGCACGAGAGTGGAGCTGTGAAGCCCCAAACCCGATAAGCGTCAATAAAACATAAGCAGGTCCCTGTAACCACAAGCAGAACAACAATAATAACACAAGGAGAGACTGACATAAAATCTCATATCTCATAATTTGTCCAACATGATAATTAAGTTCAACATCCAGAAAAGCCACCAGGCTAAAAGGAAGAGTCTAAAGGCCCAGAACAAGGCCAACAAAAGGTACAACGATAAGAAAGTATAGGTGCCACACACCGACAACAAAACAGCAGTCTAAACAAAAGAAAAACACAACGGAGACACTAGGACTGGTCCCCAGTGTCCACGTACTCCTCGCCAAACACAGGCTCGGGCACGGCGTCCGCGAACACCTCGTCCTCAACAACGGACTCAGGCTCGAGATCTAACATGTGTCACCCAAAAGAGTAAAGGGGCACATGTCAGCAAGTCTAAAAGACTTGGGCAAGGAAACTGAAGGTAAGGTAAACTAGAAACATAGCAGATATAGTGTGATGCATGACATGGCAAGTAAAATATGGAAGTAACAAGTGAAGTACAGGTAGCAAGTAACAAGTGGTAGTTGTGACACGTAATGTCAAGTAACAAGTACAAGGGATCACTCAACGAGTGCCCTATTGCCCGCAGGCTGTGCTCAAGTACAAGTCAAGTAAATCACGTCAAGTAAACACGTCGTGCACAGAGATTCCGCCTGTTGGCTAGATGGCTGATCGGGCCAACTCCTAAGCTCAAGTGACCGTTTATCTCTACCCCTCCCAAGTGTGTCGAGCCAAGGCATTACCCCCAAACACGGAATGCTCGCTTCTGGGACACGAGCCAGGAAGTGTGATTAACACGTATGGCGTAGGGTTATGCCCACGTATAGTGGGTGCCTAGCCGGAAACTAGTAGGTCGGGCGTTGGCTATCAACCAACACATGGCTCGCTTCTGGAACACGAGCCAGGAAACACAAGTATTGTAGCGTGTGCTACGAATGCAACATACAACATGGATAGCATGGATGACAATGTATTCACGTACCGATAAACAAAATTAAACATGACATGATAGTTATGCAACGTGGTAAACGATGGTCATAGCTTCGTTGTCAAGCTAGTTCCGGAATTTGCGCCTAGGTGAGTATCATTTCGTCGCCTAGTCTCTTTTACGCCTACAACAAGCAAATGGCCTAAAACATGGCCTAAACCCTAAGTGGCAAGTTTCACTTGCCTAGCACCGGGGATGACGATCACGAAGGTTCGTCTCACGGATGCTAATCTACGGGGAAGTCGCTGTTATGGAGAACAATCATCAAAACAACAAGTAATTTCATTAGGGTTTCACAAAAACATAACGGGTTATGAAAACATCAAGAGATCGATTTATTACCGTGAGGAAGCGGAAGAAACACTCCGGAGAACCTAGGGACCAGATCTGGAAACGAATGGAGAAGTTTGGAGAACTAGGGTTTTTGGGGGATTTTGGGGGTTTGATGGAGATTTGAGGGAGATGAGAGGTTGAATGTGTTGAGGGAGGGCTTGGATGATGGAGATTTGAGCTTGGGAAGAAGGAACAAGGGTTTGAGGGAGAAGGGGGCTCAATGGGGGAGAAATTAGGGTTTTTGGTCGTGAGGGAGAAGAAGAAAATGTTTGGAGGGGTATTTATAGAGTTTGGTGGCGGCTAGGGCAAAATTAGGGTTTACAGCACTGGTTAGTCGGTCAAAGAACAACCGCTGACCGACTAGTTCGGAAACTAGTCGGTCGGTTGACCAATGCAGACCGACTAAGAGCAAACAGTAACCCCAGACGAAAACCTGAACTAAGAATTAGTCGGTCTGAGTACAAAACTTAACCGACTAGTTCAACAACTAGTCGGTCGAAAGATGAACTTAGACCGACTAATAATGAACAGTACTGATACCAAAATTTAGTAAATGAGTTAGTCGGTTAAAGAAGCATTGCCGACCGACTAGTTTGCAACCTAGTCGGTCAACCAACGTTCTTAGACCGACTAACGACAAACAGTAATTCCTGAGAAATTTAGAAAGCCAACTAGTCGGTTCAAGAAGGATTGCCGACCGACTGGATCGTCATCTAGTCGGTCGGTGCCCCTTCTTACACCGGCTAATAAGCACCAAAAGTTCCGATATGGAGCGCGGAGCTCCGGGATCGATTCCTAAGACTCCTAGGCTTGATCTAACAGCAAGATATGACCGATACGAAGCCCGTCACGAATGACTTACTCCAAAATCGACGATTCTAAGAAAGAAGTTAGAAAACGTGACGATACGATCGAGAATGAAAGTTTCGGAGACGAAAACCACATATAAGGAGAAAATCCACCAAAACATATATTATAATATAATAAATCCGGATACATGAAAACCAGTCATTACACACCATCTTGGATTAATGAACATTACATGCCCTTATTGTTCAGCCTTACACTGGTTGGATGAACAGTTGTCGAAGTCAACTTTGAGAACACATCTTTTTGGAACATGTTGTTTGCAAGGAAAAGTAAAATTGCCGAAACTTAATGAAACCCCTCCAGCACTTAGAGAATTATATGATGGTGACAGTGAGGCATCAAAATCATTTCGAATGTATACTCGGGAGTATAATGTAGCTAATGCATTTACCACCCTTGGTGTGACAATGGACCAAAGATTGATTGCTGGCAGAGGCCCGAACATATTTACTATTCATGGGGAATTACGCCATCGAACAGGATCACTTCTGCCCCCAACCGGATCAAACAGCAAGTTATTGTCAACTTTACATATATGATCCGGATTCTGCTATGGAGTTCCGAAGTAATAGAAATCCACATTTGAGCAAGGATGTCTTACAAATTATTCAAAATTGTTTATCGGGCATAAATCCATTCATCAAACTATATTGTCAGGCGTATTCTGTTTTATCTCAAGCAGATTCATGTGGTCATGATCTTCCTGTATATCTGCATTACAATTCAAACAAGGATCGTCGCCGTTATAACCTCCCAACCGTAGATGAGATTGCGGTTATTTTACCTGGCGATGGCTATCGACCTTCCGGGATGCGAGATATAGTTTTACATCTTCGAGGAAATCATCAATTAATGCAAATCAATGAGACTCATCCTGCATACTTACCATTACACTACGTCTTATTATTTCCTGATGGTCAGCTTAGATGGGAACCTGAGTTGAAGCAGTGGGATCCAGTTCAAAACATATCCTCAAGTAGACGCCTGACCATGTGTGAGTTTTATAGCTACCGTCTGTTTGAAAGACAGAACGAGTATTCTTCAATTTTGAGAGCGGGAAAGTTATTCCAGGAGTTCATAGTTGATGCTTGGGCAGCAATTGAGCAACATCGTTTGACATTCATCAAACTTAATCAACGAAAACTCCGCTCAGAGCTCTATCAGGGTCTTGCAGATATCGATGCATATGCCAGATGCGACCAAATTGGACAGCGCATGATACTTCCTTCATCTTTCACTGGCAGTGCACGTCACATGTTTGAAATATTTCAAGACTCGATGGCTATCACACGTTATAACCAGCACCCGGATATTTTTCTTACCATGACCGCAAATCCAAAGTGGCCAGAAATTACTTCGGCTCTACTGCCCAATCAAAAGGCTACCGACCGTCCAGATTTAGTCGCACGTGTATTTGAGTTAAAAAGAAAGGCTTTGATGAAGGAGATTGATGGCAATAATGTATTTGGAAAGAAAGTAGCACATGTATTTACAATTGAATTTCAGAAACGGGGTCTTCCACATATGCATGCTCTTTTCTTTCTTCGTGGACCCGATAAGATTCATACATGTGATCAAGTGGATAGAATTGTATGTGCTGAATTTCCTGATCCTGCTCAAGATCCTGCATTATTCGATACTGTGTCAAAATGTATGGTACATGGACCATGTGGTGCTCGGAATCCAAATGCCTCATGCATGGAAAATGGTAAGTGTACTAAGAAATACCCTCGAAATTATGCAGATGCAACAACCTTGGATCGTGATGGATATCCTATTTACCGTCGTCGTAGTAATGGGCATCTATATACTGTAATGGGGCATCAGGTTGATAACCGCGATGTTGTGCCGCACAACAGGTATCTCTCAAGGCGCTTTAACTGCCATATTAATGTCGAAGTTTGTGCCGGGGTAAGATGTGTGAAGTACATTCATAAGTATATTTATAAAGGTCATGATCGGACCACAATGGTATTGGGCGCAGTAAATGAGATCCAACAATACCTTGATGCAAGATATATTGGACCACCTGAGGCTGCCTGGCGAATATTCGAGCATCCTTTGCATCAAGAGATTCCGTCAGTTCAAAGATTGATACTTCATTTACCAGGGCAACACCGTGTTATTTTTGATCCAGATGAAGATGTAGATGCAATAAGGTCTAGGGCTGAAAATGATAAGACAACTTTGACTGAGTTTTTTACATGTTGTGCTTTACATGAGTCTGCGCATGATCTCACATATCAAGAATTTCCCCAAAAGTTTGTGTGGCGTTCGTCAACAAAGGTCTGGACTCCAAGACAATCTGGATATGCCATTGGCAGAATGTATTTTGCCTCCCCTAATTCTGGTGAGAGATTTTATCTACGGTTGCTACTAACAGTTGTTAAAGGGCCAACATCGTGGGAAAATTTACGCACATTCAATTCGATCGAGTACCCTACATTCAAAGCAACATGTATTGCAAGAGGTCTTCTTGAAGATGATTCCGAGTGGAGACAATGTCTTGCCGAGGCTTCAATTATGAAAACAGGATATCAATTACGAAGACTGTTTTGTATTATTCTTATCGAATGTGTGCCGATCGACCCCCTTGCATTATGGAATGAATTTTCAATGCACATTTGCGATGATCTTCCACATAAATTGCAAACTTTATTTGCAATTTCTACCCCAACTCAAGGCCAACTTGAATATTATGGATTATTCCTTATCAATGAATTGCTTGAGGAGTACTGTAAGTGTCTATCCGACTTTCCACCAATGCCACTTTCTGCTGGAGATTGGAATGAAATTGTTGGCAATAGATTGTTGCATGAACATCAGGAACTTATAAATAAAGCGAAACAATTGGATGCACAAAAAGACATTGATTGTCTCAATGATGCACAACGCAATGCTTATTCAGCAATTACTTCATCAGTATTTGAAAATAAAGGTACTACATTCTTCTTGAGCGGTGGTGCTGGAACTGGAAAGACTTTTTTGTACAATGCAATATCAACAATGTTGCGTAGTCTTGGAAATATAGTTATCACCGTCGCGTCTTCTGGTATTGCATCATTGCTACTTAGCGGAGGTCGGACTGCACATTCCACATTTCGTATCCCGTTAGATGTGCATGATACTTCAATTTGTAATTTTAGCAAGCAATCCATGCAAGCTCAATTATTCAGAAAAGCAAAACTTATAATATGGGATGAAGTACATATTCAACATCGGCACTGTGTTGAGGCAGTGGATCGATCGTTACAAGATATGTGTGATAACCCCAGAGCATTTGGTGGTATTACTGCTGTTCTTGGTGGGGATTTCCGACAAATCTTACCCGTCATACCGAAGGGGGTTCGAGAAGAAATTGTTGGTGCCTCATTGAGACGATCTGTATTATGGTGCTCTGTACAAGTTTTGATCTTGGATCAAAATATGCGGTTAAATAACTCATCTGTTGAGAATGCAAATTTTGCAAAATTTATTTTGGAGGTATTTTATTTCATGCCTAATTTAATTTTACTTGCTATTTTTATCTTAGCCATTCCTTCACTAAAATTATATCTATATGTATTAGGTTGGGACAAATCCTACAGAAGTGGTAGAACTTCCTTCTAACATATTCAGGTGCAAGGATTTAAACGATTTAATACTTCGAATTTATCCGTAGCTTGATATTGAGGGTGCCGTGACTCCGGCATACCTTACTGAACGAATAATTCTTTCTGCACGGAATGATGATGTTACTTTTATAAATGCTGCTGCATTAAACATTTTTCCGGGACAGAAGATTACGTATCAAGCTGCAGACAGTTTTTCTGAAAATGATGAAACCGATCCAACCATTATGAATAGATATCCAACTGAGTACATAAACTCTTTGGATCCTCCTGGGTTGCCACAATTTACACTTGAGCTTAAGGTTGGTTGTCCTATTATTTTATTACGAAATATTGCACCAAAAGACGGGCTCTGCAATGGCACTCGATTGATGGTTGTCAGATGTGCATCACGTGTCATTGAAGCTTAAATTTTAAATGGGGATAAAGCCGGTTGTTTTGTGTTTATTCCAAGAATATCTTTGTCACCATCGGCTACAGAATTACCTTTTCATATGACAAGAAGGCAGTTTCCTGTCCGTGTGACATATGCTATGACGATTAATAAAGCCCAAGGACAATCTGTAAAATTCGTTGGAGTTGATTTGCGGACCCCAGTTTTCAGTCATGGACATCTTTATGTTGCACTTTCAAGGTGCACATCTTTTGATCGTGTATGTGTCCTTCTTCAGCCCAACATAAATAACACAGTAAACATCGTTTACCCAGAAGTTCTGCTATGATTTCCAATGTATGATAAAAAATGTATGTAATTTTTTTAAATTTCTTTCTTTACATTGTTTTATTTATATTATTTGTTTAAATGATCTTTTAAAAAATTATTATCGATTGTTGTCTAACATGCAGGTATAGCATTATCATACGTTACCAAGCTTTAAAATGTGGACCCACATTACCATATATGGCAGGGTAAGAAATTTTTTCCTTTACTACATTTCATTGCATGACTTAATAGGTTTCGGTATGCATTGTTTGAAAAAATATTGGTTTGTATTTTTATATAGATAGATGATGATGCAGATTTGGCAAAAACTGTAAGTTTCTTATCATAATTCTACATTATATTTTTAATCTACTATGTTTGCATTAACATTTTTCTTCTCACAGGTTCTGTTACTTCAAAACAATCACATAAATGTCAGGCTACGGGGTTATATCGGATTTTGGTTTGATAAGGTATGCATACCGTTACAAACATTCCCATTTTGAAATTAAAAATTAGTGACTGTTTATTATTATTATTATTTCCAGCAAATTGCTAAAAGAACTTTACAAGCAACGGCGACGAGTCACATTGAAGACAAATCAATCTTCTTTTCCGAGGTAATATAAAAATCTTAGATTTTGTTTTTCAAAATATCCTGTTCATTGACCATCCAAATACCTTTTTTGTTATAGAAGTGGAAGATGGTTCTTGCCGAGCTTGCTTGGTTCCAGAAAGCACGACCTCCACCACTCCAACGAAAAAAGGTAAATAAATGTATAAATTTAAAATTTTCCATATTATCAAATATATATTAATTTTTCTAAGAATTTTATGTTCTTAATTTATCTAGGTTATTGCTCATCCCATTAAATCTCCACTTTGGATTGAGCTTGACACATCATCTTTTTATAATGTGATGATGAAAAGGTTTTCTGCTTAAACATGATGAAGGTAATAAAAGTGAGTTGTACAAAGTAATTAGATATATCTTCGTTTCTAATTTTTCTATTCTAAGCTATGATTTTATTTTTTATTTTCAGGACACAAGGCCCTAGCTTCAGATGTAAATTTTGTTGGATTTAAATGCCTGTGTGCGCGATGGTGTTTTTGAAATTGGACTGCATGGTTGTTCAATACAAAATATATTTTTGTGTATATTTGTTCATAGTTAAGGGTTTTTTCTTTTGGCATATAGTTTAGGTTGTGTGATATTATTATAAGTCGATGTAAAAATATGTTGACTTAAGTACTATTTTGGTTGAAACTATGATTTGGGGAAACCTCCCTTCATAATATCCATCCACAAAGTTTGTGCGGTCTTTTGGATTTTTATTTCCTTCTTTGTTTCATTTGGGAAGTTATGCCGATCTAATTTTTGTGGATTTTATTGTCCGTATTTTTTGTTGGTTTTGTTGGTTCATTTACAGGTTTACAAGGAGACTTTGTGAATTTTATTTGAGTTGTTAGGTTTTCCCATGCGAGGTCCCCCGAGCCATTGGGTTTCTTCATTTGCAGGTTTACAAAGAGACTTTGTGAATTTTATTTAATTTGTAATTTTTTGGTTCCAAATATTCACAGATACATCAACCCATCTATATTATATTTTATTCAATTGTTGTACTCAGTGTCCAATTTTAATTAAAAAATTTTAGTTGCATGTAGATACAAAGAGTAATTCCATGAATATTTTACACACTCACTTTTTATGGATTCCTATAAATTAATATGAATATTTGCTTAGAGGGTGTTAATCACCTTTGCCTAATTTCATGTTCAGTGGACGCTTGGATGGTGGATATTCTAGCAAGAGGTCCATGGATCATGGGGGATGAATGAATTCGTTCCAGGTATGCCTCATTTTATTCATTAAACTACAACATCATTGTCCAGTTTTCATCATTTTATTCATCATGGGGGTTGAATGAGCATGCTAGAAATTGCTCTTCCCAACATTAGCAAGGGCACGGGTTCAATCTCCATGTTGATTCAATCTCGCAAGCTTAGTTTCTCATATTGATTCGATCTCCAAGTTAAACTGCACTATGCAAAGGGCATTGAGAATGTTGATATAGTAGTTGTAGTTGATGGAGATTGTTCTTCCCCACAGACAATAGTTTACTTATTAGGTTCTGACATCTTGAAAAATATCATAACTTCAATATTTTCAGCTTGAAGTCATACCCTTCTAGACAATATTTTCTTAGTATCTCATATAGATTCATTGTTTGTAAATCTCCCTGTTAAACTGCAACAAGGCATTGAGAATGTTTTTCACTCTCCCTGTTAAACTGCAGCAATGGCAAATAGTGGAGATCATAAGGCGATCAATACACATGAATGTGTCATGTATGTATTTGTTCTAGAGCATGTTACTGAGCTTACTAATATGTTTGGTGTTTGATAATGTTTGGTATGCTTACTAGACGTTATCATACAAGTAGACTATATGCCAAGAGAGAACATAATTTTTTCAGCAGACATAAATACCACCCAACCTCAGTTTCATAAGTAAGATTTTGTTTATTCATCATTGATCAATGCACATGATTTGGACTACTAACTTAATGTTGAATGTGCAGCTCCAGACCATGTTTCACCTCCAACTGGAGGTCCAGAGGATACTACAAGATCAAATCAAGGTGAAATATTAAAAGATCAAATATATTGTTTAAGGAAAGAATTATACATATTTAGGCCTTTGCACCACACAGGTACATATCCACTTGCAGATGAGGATAGAATCCCAAGGGGAAGTACTTGCAATCAGTGCTGAGAAATGCCCAAGTAATGCTAGGAAGTTATGGCTTGAAATCTGTGGAAAATTTGGAAGCTGAGAGGCTTGAGCTCTCACAGCTGGTCGCTGCAGTAGACACCGAGTGCACGACCCTTCGTTCTCGGAGGCTACCCCTGTTCATGAACAAATCCTGATCAATGCGGACTGCTCGATTGAGAGTTGCATAGCATGATCGGAGAGACCACATCAATATAATCATGAAACCAGTAATCTAGGTTATTTTTGTAATCGAATCAAGAGAATCCAAGGTTTTGCAAGGAGTGTTGATTTCTCAGAAGAGATTGATCTCAAGAAGTGAAGTGATGACGCCTGAAGATGCCTCAAAATGAACTGATTAAGCAAATGCCAAATGGCAGTTGAGAATATCCTTACGGTTCTTTGACAAAGTGAATCATAATCATGATAATGTGTTATCAACTAAAATGTTTGGTTTATTACATTTGTTTAGTGTATGACATGAGCAATAGCTAAACTACAGATTGTAAATATTGATACAGATAATTTCTGTGTATTTGATAATCTTTGAAGATGATCACAGATTCTTAGTGTTTTAATATTGCAGTGTTGATGTTGGCTTTTATATTCTGTTGTTGATCAAGTTGCTACAATTACAAAATATTTCATGGATTATTTGATGTGTATGAATAGAAATCTTTCATTCCTATTTGGTATACTTACCGCATTATAAACTCATGCTAGAGTACAGTTGATTAATGGTTTATGGGTTCCTAACAGCGAATAGATGAAGATATAACATGACTGTGGCATATTAAGTAATTAGTAGTTCTATGGTTCTACGTTGTCGGATAACTTGGGAAACGAAATGTGCAGATATGGTAGTGAGAGCTTCATGCATTTACAGCCTTGGTTGGAGGTGTTGATTCATAGGAAGTAATCAATGCATGTGGTTCCATAAGCTATGCATAGTCTCTTTCAAGAAAGTTGCCCTCATCAGATTATTGATGTCTTTTTTTCAGCTCATCATGAATCAGTTTAGGCCAATAAGTGACTTTTATAAGTGTTTGACATTATAGTTGAAAACATGTTCTTGACTCAGGGTATGCAAGAAATCATAACTTTGGTCCATAGTTGAAAAATCTTATGTTTTCTCCCTTTTGGTGGTGGGACTTCTATGCTTGGGGTGGTATTATCACCGTAAGTGATCAAAATATAGAGCATATAAGTGTTTTGAAGGCTTACAAGGCAGATGCCAGTATTGGAGACTATTTTTCATTTATCAACAATTCTTATATGAGAGGTTTAATGTACATAATGCAGACTTAATCATCGACATATACCTAAGGTCCATGCTATGATTATCATACTTAATGTGGTTTTGATGTGTAAGCAGCTCGACACATCTCTGTGAAGGAAACCAGTCTTGGTTTGCAATCAGGTCATATTTAGCGCTCTTTATGCCAGTATCCGACAACAACCCAAAAAATGAAGGCATTTATAAATCTAATTCCATACCAAATACAACTTGCTTTAATATGGCCTAATTATGTTTAACTTGATGTCGTATACAATTAGACAACTACCCTTTACTTCTCAGAATTCTGATTTATTTTTATATCATCTCTTAGCCCGTTGAAGAAGCAATCAATACTCCATGTTTCTTTTTCAGAGCATGAAGTTGAATGGAAGGTGGAATTTCTTAAAATTAATTTAAAATTCTGGGGGAAACTAAATCTGGATGGAACTAAAATTTTAAATTTTAGGAGAAATTAAATCTAAAGAGAACTAAAGTCTTTGGGAAACTAAATTTTAGTTTGAATGTGCTTAAAAAAATTTGTTAGGGTGAATATTTTGAAAGCCACGGTAATGTTTTGGGGTTATTTTGAAAATGCTGCAAATATCTTTTGGGGCTGAGATTGTAAATGAGTTCAAATTTTTCGGAGGAATATTTTGAATGCTGCGTTGGATTGCTCTTTGTGGAATAGAGTTTGTGAAAATTTTGAGAGAAATACTTAACATTTTGGTAGGAACTAAATCTGTATGGAACTAAATTTTGGGCGAAGTAAAATTTTTTGAGGGAATCAAACTCTCAAAGGGAAGTAAATTTTGGGGTCTAAATTCTCTATGTGGAAGTAATGGGCGAACTAAATTTAGGGGGGATTAAATAAAAAATGTAGGGAACTAAATTCTCTGGGAAGAACTAAATTTTAGGGGAAACTAAAATTTTTATGTGAAACTAAATAACGATTATTGTGCTTTAATCATTGTTGTTTGTTAAAAATTATGGGATCCAAGATTTTGAGAGGGAATATTTTAAATGAACCGTGCCCTAAATATTTCTATGCTAATTTGTTGTTCTTTTAAATTTTGGCTGCGGAAATAATTTTTTGGGATCAAAAATTTCGCCGGGGGAAATCTTAACTGAACCGTGCCCGCGGGCACGGGGTATGACTAGTATGTATCTATATTATAAAACAGGGATGTTATCATGGGTTTTTGGATAAGAGAAATTGGATAAGAGAAATTGGTTATGTGTAATGTTGTATGTGGATATGTGTATTGTTGTATGTATAAGAGATTTTGGTTAAGAGATAATGTATAAGAGATATTAGATAAGAGAATTTGGTTTTGGTTATGTGTAATTGGGTGTGATGTTTATAAAGTTTGTATATAGGGTATGAGAAATTGAGTATGAGATATTGGAGATAAGAAATCAAATGGGTTTTGATCACATCACAGAACTCACATCAGCCTAACATAATTTTTTTAAAAAAATTTGAATTAAACATTTTCGTTTGCATCATAGAGGTAAAAATTGGAGGGAAACACATTTGCCCTGCAATTTGATCACATCACAATGGGCGGGAAATTTTGTTGCTCACATCACAAATTAGCCCTGTAATTTGCCCGCCAAGATCAAGCAGCTCTCGCCATCTTCTTCTACCTGCAGCACATCAAGAAGAGCACACGCCAAGATCAAGCAGCTCAACGTATGTTTCTTCAACCCTCATCAGCACCCCACTGCATTGTCCTGTGATAGTTCTTGATTTAAAATTTCTGAGTGATATTTCAATCAGCACACCAGAGCTCCTCGCCATCTTTGCCCTGTACATCAAGAAGAGCACACGCCAAGATCAAGCAGCTCAACGTATGTTTCTTCAACCCTCATCAAACATAGCACCCCACTGCATTGTCCATTTTTTTTAATATTTTCCTGTGATAGTTCTTGATTTAAAATTTCTGAGTGATATTTTTGAGTTAATAAAGTTAATATTCTTGAGTGACCTTCATAAAATTTCTGAGTAACCAATATTCTGAGTATGTGTAATTGAGTGATATTCAGTAAACTTGATGTGGATATAGGTTGTATGAGAATATAGGTTGTATGTGGATATCATAAGAGTTTTTGGATTAACATAGGATTTAATTGAGTATGTGTAATTGAGTATGAGAATATGGATATCCAATTAATATGTAATTGAGTATGAGTAATTGAGTATGATATCCAGAATATGGATATCATAAGAGTATGAGAATATAGGATTTAATTGAGTATGTGTAATTGAGTATGTGGATATCCAAAAGCTCTTATGATATCTATATTCTCATATTCTCATACTCTTATCCATTAACTCACAAACTCTTATGTTAATATGAGAAATTGAGTATGAGAATATAGGATTTAATTGCATAAATATAGTAACCAATTGTCCTGATATCACTCACTCAAACATATCTAAGGTCACTCAAACTTTTTAATGACTGTGTAATTTTTAATGCTAAACTTGGTATCCTGTTAATTTTGTATTATCATGTACCCAATTGAATTTTTTACTGAATGCTAAACATATCACTCCCCCAATTGAATTTTTTACTGACTGTGTAATTTTGTATTATCATGTACCCACACTCCTCAGTGAAAGCTTCATCCCTTGGTTAGAGCTTCATCACAGCTTGGTGTTTTGAGTTTGGTTTTTCAGGTATGCCAATTCTCTATGTTTATCAATTCTCTATGTTTTTTTCATTGTTTTTTTCATTGTTTATCAATTTCTCATTGTTTTTTTCATATTCAAAAATAACTGAATAACTGATCCTGTCACAATATATGAGTAATTACACATATAAATTGGAGAACATAGAGATTAGAATTTAATTGATCCTGTCACAACATTCAAATTTAATCTCTATGCAATTCTAAATCTATGTTTATCAATTCTAATCTCTATGCAAAAATCTCTATGTTTATGCAATTAGAATTTAATCTCTATGTTTAGAATCTAATTACACATATAAATCTCTATGTTTATGCAATTAAATTCTAATCTCTATGCAATATGCCAAAAAGAATATGCATATAGATTTATAAGTTTATGCAATTAAATTCTAATCTCTATGCAATATGCCAAAATCCTGTCCATTTCATTTATCCTCATATTAGAATTGCCATATTAGAATTGCAATCCTAATGACAGGACCATTAGAATTGCAATTCATTAGAATTGCAATAATCAGTTATGCATTATTAATTATCAGGATTGCAATTCATTAGAATTGCAATTGACAGGATTGACAGGACAAAATTGCAATCATTAGTTATGCATTTCATTGACATGATTTTGTTAACTGATCCTGTCATTGCCATTGGCAATCCATAAGCAATGACAGGATTTTGTTAACTGATGATAAATGAAATGCATTGCCAATTCAGTTATGGATGAGATTTAAAAATTATGTTGCAATGTGTCCTGTAGCTTTTGATAAACATTTTGGAATGGATGAGATTCAAAAATTTTGGAATGGATGAGATTCAAAAATTTTGGAATGGATGAGATTCAAAAATTATGTTATGTTGATAAACAGCCATATCAAAATTATGTTATGTTGATAAAAATTGTTGATTGTTGATAAACATTGTTGATAAAAATTTGATAAACATTGTTGATAAGTAGATTTTTGATAAACATTGTTGATCTGGCTGTAAATTATGTTAAGCCCATTAGCTATTTCAATTTACTCTTCTACCTAAATTTCAGTGTCCTGTCAATGTTGATTATGAGTTTGATATTGGAATTATCCATTAGCAATGTGAGTTTGATATTGGTTATCACTTTTGAGAATGGTATCAAATATCAGAGATTGTTTGCTCACTGCAAACTGATTGTCCTGAGAATGGTATCAAATTTTGAATGAACAAAGTTTGAGAGCTAGCACATTCTCATTAGCTCAAATCAGTACATTCAAATTTCAGAGATTGTCCTGAGAATGATATCAAATTTTGAAAGCTGAAACTTAGTTCAAATCAGTACATTCTCATTAGCAAGCTCTCAAACTGCCTATGATATCAAATTGAATGAATGATATCAAATGGACTGATACCTAATTTGAATGAATGCTATTGATATCATTCATTCAAATTAGAAAAGTTCTCAAACAGTTTTGTGAGTTTGATATTGATATATCTATTTTTTTGAGTGGTTATCAATTTTGAGAATTGACTGAAATTTGCATTTCAAAGATTGTTTGCATTTCAGAGATTGGTATTTCAGTCCATTTCAATGAATGATATCAAATTTCAGTCCATTCTCCAATTTCTGTCAATATCTAATTGCAAATTTCAATGAATTATATCAAATTGCAAATTTAGAAGATCTATTTTTTTCAGCCATATCAATTTTTTGAGATTAACTCATAGGAATGGATGACATCAAGAATTGGTGAGAATTCATTGATAGTTGCAAAAAAACCTGGAATGGATGAGATTATATAATTGAAACATGGAGCTTGCTAAAACAATGCAACTTGGACAAACTCACATAGCTAATCTCACATTGCTAAAACATGGAATGCAAAAAAAACCTGGAATGGATGAGATTATATCCATTCATTTGACAAACTTGGATGAGATATGGAAGCATATTGCTAATGGATAATAGAAGATAAAATTCAGTCAATTCTCAAGTGTAAGAGATAAATCAAATGAGATAGTATGCTAGAATTCTAATCCCTATTGAATTTGGTTATATAAAGTGTCCTGAGGATCATAGAAGCATTGCTAGAATGCAAAAATTCCCAAGTGATCCTCAGCAAAAATTCAGATATATGTGTCCTGAGGATTGAGATAATTCAGATATATTCAAAAATTCTCAGGACACATAGAAGTAGCAAAAATTCAAAAATTCACATATATTTGAATGCAAAAATATATCTGAGTTGAGGATTTTTGAATTCAAATAGCAAAAATTCAGATAAATATATTGTCCTGAGACACATAGCATGATTTTTGAGGACATATAGAATATTTATCTCAGGACACATAGCAAAAATGCATTCAGACATATATGTGAATTTTTGAATATTCAGCTATATGTGAATTTTTGCATTCAGATATATCCTGAAAATTCTCAAAAATATATCCTCAGCAAAAATTCAGATATATGTGTCCTGAGGACACTTTAAATATAGCATTTCTTCTATGTCCTGAGAATTTTTGCATTCCACTTCTATGATCCTCAGCAAAAATTCAGTCAATCCTCAGGACACATTGCATTCCATTCATTCCAGGATAATAGAAGCACATGGACAAACTTGGATAATAGAAGCACATGGATAAACTTGGATAATAGAAGCAATGCTAGAAACAGACTTGGAATGGATGAGATAAACTGAGATAAACTTGGTTATATCCATTCATTCCAGGATATAATATCAGTTTTTTATTTGTTATATAACCAAGCATTGTTTCTAGCATTGCTAATGGATAAACTTGGATAATCTCATATATTCTCTCCATTCCAGATTATATCCATTCATTCCAGGATAATAGAAGCACATGGACAAACTTGGACAAACTTGGACAAACTCACATTGCTAAAACATGGAGCTAGCACATGGACAAAGTTTCAGCTAATTGAACAAATTTTCTCAAATAATGTTGAGAATGCATATCCATTCATTCTTAGGATATGCTTCAAATAATGTACTGAGAATGAATGCATATCCATTCATTTGACTGCATACCCTATTGAACCAATTCAAATAAGTTTACAGTAATGAATTTCATTCTCAATAGGGTATGCATTACTGTAATTTGAATGAATGCATTCAATAGGGTATGCATACCCTATCCCATGAATGCATTCAATAGGGTATGCATACTCAATAGGGTATGCATTCAAATTGCAATATGTTGACTGAGAATGAAATTGAGAATGAAATTCAAATAAGTGAAGGGATAGGGTATGAAATTAAAATGAGCTTGAATAGGAGAATGGATGAGCTTGGATGAAGCTTGAGAATGTAAAACTGAGTTTGTATTTAACCAATTAATTTTCTCAGTTTTGCATTATGTATTTAAACAACTTTCTCAATTCTCTCAACTGCAAACTGAGTTATAATTCACTCAATTCTCTCAATTCTCAATGTATTTTGGCATTTTTCTCATGTTAGCCATTTTCTTTTGGTATTTTCAGATTTTTGCAAGGTGGAGGGTCTTCTGGGTGTGTTATATGAAGATCAAAATTTCAAGTTTCAGTGTTATTTACCTCAGGACACTTCAAATTTTTAACATACCCTTTGGTGCTTTGAACAGTTAACTGGGATATTCATAAGTTCAAGTTTCAATTCATCCAACATCAGGTGATTTGAACAGTCCATACTCTTGGTGTGTTATTATATAGCTTGCAGCCTCTTCATCAGTTTATATGCATGGGGCTCAATTTTTGATTCAGTGTTATGTAAACTTCATTGTTATGTAAATATCAAAAATACTCAACTGGTATATTCAGTGTTATTTAAAGTGTCCTGAGGATTTAAATTTTACAGTGTTATGTTTGATTCTCAAGTGTAAGAGATAAATTTTGGGTTTGAATTTTTGATACAGTTTTATGTTTGATTCTCAAGTGTTATGTTTGAATTTTTGAGTTATGAATGTGAATATACAATTTTTGAGTTATGTTTAGAATGTGAAATATACAATTTTTGGAATGTGAATATACCATTTTTGCAATCTACAATTTTTTGAGTTATTAGTTATGTAGAAATATACAATTTTTTGAGTTATTAGTTATGTAGAAATTTTTTGAGTTATGAGTAATGAGTTATGAGTTATACAATTTTTGAGTTTTGAATTTACGTTTGAATTTTAAGTTGGATGTTTGAACATATTCATGCATATAAACTTATGATATTTGGTTTGAAGTTTATATGCATGGAAAATTTTTTGAATATATGTTCAAACTTCCCAGTTCTAAATATTTGGTTATATTTCAAACTGGAAAGTTTGAATATTCCGTAATTAAAGTTTGAAGTTTGACCATATTCTTTTTGCCTGAGTACCATTGATAATGATTAGCATATACAAACTACGAAAATACATTTTGCATGCAATTAGCATAATCCACTCAGGTTTATGACACATGGGTCAAAAATTATCATATGTATGTATGTAGAAGTTGGTCAAATATGTAGGTGCCTTTTGAAGATGGGGTGGCAGTGACTTTAAATCCATGCCCAATGTTTCAAATTTTTGTTTTACTTCATGCTACTGAAAAGGAAAGTGAAGCTGAACTAGAAGTACAAAAACAATTAGCACAGATTTCTATCCTTCCATTGTCATCAGATGCAATTATTCACATAGTTTGAGAATACCACAAGTTGGCAAGTATATTGGCAATCATATATTCCATAACCATGCTACTCTCTACTTCAGCCTGTATATTACATATCATTGTCTTGGATACTCCTTGCTTAGAATTTGATAAGCTAGCTTCAAATCATTTTCATTCAGTTGTTTAATGGTGGGTGTTCCTCATTGATTTCTTTCTCAGATGCTCTAGATGAACAAAATAAATGTCACATATCCAATATATAGAGTTTCTAATATAAAGAGTTTCTACTGAAAGAACTATTATCAGGAAGGTCAATCTGCATATAAAATCTAAATGCATTGTGTTACAACCTCATATTACATTGATGATGGAAAAAAGGGAAGGGCATCTGATGCTTTTCACAACAATGTATTATGGATACTGGGTGGGGACATAGGATTGTGATTGTATGATATGGTTAATGTCAGCATATGAAGTATGACAGTGTAAACATATTGTAGGAGATTGAAAAATGAGTGATGAAATAATAAGGACTTGCAAAATTTCATAGTATCAAGACAAGGCTATTAATAATTTGAATCTCTTTCTTGAAGAAGGGCTGTATAACTTTGACACTCTTTTTTCTCTTCTTCTTTTCTTTTCCCCATTTTCTGTATCCTAAACTGGATTTGGACCTATAAACTTTTTATAAAGCTCTCCCAGTTCCCTATCACCGTTAGCTATACCTCGGGCTCTTTTTGACCTTCAAGTACTATATTTGATTTTTTTGATTTTTTGGCAGTGGACAACACAATACTAAACAGCAAAATGGGCACTTCATAGTTCATACATGAATATATTGCATAAGGCTAATATTTACTATGTAATACCTAGAATATCACAAAGATCCAAATCCAAATTCTGGATTTCTTTGGTGAGTGAGTATTGCCTTAAATGTTGTATTTTTATCATATTCATATCATATTCATATTCATATAGGTTCTTTCATGTCTTACTTCTTATCATATTCATATAGGTTGATATTTGCAATAATGTGTAGCTAGCTCCTTACATATTCATGGAAGTATGTGTACGGAAGCTTTCAGTCCTTCAATTGAGAAAGTACATGTCTGATTCTTGAAAGACTTGAAAGAAAATAGAAACCTGTGAACTTTTATGAATGGTGAATTTACTTTGGAATGATTCCCATGATTAATTTGCTTTGGAATGATTCCCATGATTGTTAATTTGCTTTGGAGGTAAATTAATTCCAGATAGTCTTGAAAATCAATTTTTGATGATGTTTGATATTTGTATGCCAGGTTGAAGAATTTGGAGCAAGATGGAACTCATCAGGCATCAGGAAAAAAAAAGAAAGCCACACAAGGTCAAATGACAAAAATAGAAAAGTAAAGAAAAAAGCGGATTTCCATGATGTTGGAGGGGATTGTTCAAGTTCCTTGATGTATCATCAGATTTCTAATTTCCCCATATGTATTTCACACATATAATTTCCCTATATGTATTTCACACATATGCAAGTTCAATTTAACTCAAATTGAACCAGTTATTTCTAGGTTAAATTTATCTATCTATTCATATTCATATTCATATTGTGATACTCTCATTGCTCAATACATATAGATAGATATTGTAACTCAGAAAATTTAACTGAATATAGATAGATAAATTTAACAATGAGTTAAATGTATTCTGTTATTTGAATAACTCAAGTTCATTGCGATGTTAAATTGAGTTCTTAGTTCACATAAAAACATTGCGCTGTTAAATTTAACTCATTGTTGTTATTTGAATATGAAAATGAATATCAAATAACATGATATGATCCTGAACTCATTGGGTTCCAAATTAAGTTCAAATTTGAATCCTATGTTATTGTTATATCCTGATGTTAAATTGAACCTGAATGCTTTTGTGTGAAATATGAATATGAATATGAATATCAAATAACAGGATATGATCTTGAACTCATTGGGTTCCAAATTGATTTCAAATTTGAATCCTGATGTGATTGTTATATCCTGATGTTATATTGAACCTACATGTTTTTGTGTGAAATATGAATCTGTGATGTTTTTCTTAGTTCACACAAAAACAGAGTTAGATTTTTGGGGAATAATTTTTTTGAAAAATTGAATAACAATTATTGTGCTTTGGTTATTATTTTTCATTTAAAATTACATAACAAATCATTGGGCAGAAAAACTGCTCTTAGGTAAAATAATTTACACCACTTTGCTTCTCCTGCCTTGATTAACATGCTGGCAACATGTGTTAACACATAATAAGCTCAATATAAGCAGCGGGAGATCTTATGGAATATGTTTGCTTTGCCAACAACATGTATATCTGTTGCATTCATGTATCATGCACTGCTATTAACTCCTTGCTCGATGCCAGGAAATGCGAAGACAGAATACATAGAACTAAAAAAATTCAGTGAACTAAAATTTTACATTTTGTGGGAATTAAATTATGGGGAATTACATTTTGGGTAGGAGCTAAACTTTTCGGGTAATTAAAACATAAAATATTGGTGGAAATAAATTTTTGGGGAAACTAAAATCTAAAATTTTAAGGGAAACTAAATCTAGAGGTAATCAAATTTTTGGATGGAACTTTTGAGGGAACTAAATCTGGTAGGAATTAATATTTGGGGTAAACTAAATTTTTTGAGGGGAACTAAAATATCTTTGGAAACTAAATTTTGGAAGAAACTAATATTTTTGGAAAGTGAAAATTTAGCTGGAAACTCTAAAATTTTGAAGTGGAACTATATTTGGAGTGCACTAAATTTTGGGAGAAACTAAGATTTTTGGGGAACAAAATTCCTTGGGATGAGCTAAATTTTCGTGGGAACTAAGATTTTGAGGGGGGATTTCTAAAATGAATCATGTCCACATTTTCAGGAGAACTAAGATTTTGAGGGCGGAATATCTAAAATTAATCGTGCCTACATTTTCGGGAGAACTAAGATTTTGAGGGGGAAATATCTAAATTGAACCGTGCCCGCGGGCACGGGGTATGACTAGTGTATATATATATATATATATATATATATATATATATATGGGAGAAATGGGGGTCAGCTGGCCAAGGAGGGAGTTCCTCCTTAGTTGTCCGCGTGGCTCCATCTCTACCCTCCATCAAGCGTCCAGCCGCTTCAGTTCAAAACATTTTAGGGCCTGTTCTTTTGCCCAGATTTGCCGCTGGAATGGGAGATGGGGCACTGTTCATGTCCTTTGTCGATGGAATCCTTCGCTGTATTCCTCCATGCTGTTCGTTTGCGTAATGAAGGGGAAGAGGGAATAGGCTTACATGGCGGAGGGAGTTGGGAATCAAGGCTGCTGTCAGAAGTTGGGGGTTTTTTGTTGGATTTCGACGGAATCCCCTGCTTGTGGGTCCCGCTGGCCCCTTTTCGCTCACTCTCCTCGCATGTGATCACCCCCCGCCTCGTTTCTGCCATTACCCCCCTGTGATCTCCCTCATCGCGCCGATGCGTAATGGCGAAAACCTAAAAAAAACCTATAGGTTGGGTTGCTTCGCCTGCAAGATTCGGCCTTTATTGTGGTGACGCCGACGACCCCGTATGCCATCAACGGCGGTTGTGCCATATGAAGCTTCATGGCGGTGAAGATCGAATCATCTGAGCTGTAAACAAGGTAAAGGAGGCATTTTTACTTAAAAATAGGTAAAGATTTTGAAATATTACTTGTGATTAGAACTGATCCCCACGAATTTATCTCCTAACTAGCTTCGACCCGTGGCTAGCTCCGTTTGGGTTGCCGATTTTGATCCCTGACGTTGCGGATCTACGGGAGTGCCCACGGCAGCGTGCTCTCTAGCAAGAAAGCTTCAGCACAGCTTTTTGTTTCTGATCTTCTGGGAGGTAACTCACCGGATTTCATATGTGTGTGGTTTGGATCTTCAATTACATGGCTAAAACTGAATGTTTGTATGTTTGCATTGTCTCTGTGATGAAAATGGGTGGGTTTTGATTGTTATGCTGGGGTATCAGTGGAGGGTTTCAGTAAACCCTACTCCTGCAGCCGTGAATGATGAAGATCATAGGGGTTAAATTTAAGAAGGCTTTACCAAAATATTTAAACTGATCATTGCCTACTATGTATGGTGCATTTCATATATGTGATGTTATAGCCATCAAACGCAATACATGCAAGCTGAAAACATTTGAGAATGACGGACAAGAAAAAAATTGCCCGATGAGGAAGCATACATACGGAAAAGGGGGATGCTTTGATATGGACTTCGTGATATAGTTCAATAAATTTGACCAGATTAAATGGGTTGGGTTAAATTCTGAGGGCAATATCAAGTAGTTTCATGCATGGCGTGTAATGGTGTTGGTGGCGACATCCTGTTGTATGAAATGAAATTGGAGGCATAAATAAAGGGTTCAATAAACCCTACATGCCATGCTCTTTAGCGCTTTTATAGTGTCCAGCACACTGGCATGCAACAGATACACAAATGTCCTGTACATTTTGAAATAAATGACAAAGGTCCCGAAGGAGAAATTTAAGCACAATTATTATATAATAAATTTTGCTATATATTTGAGCCCAGTGATGAAGCATTTTAAATGAAAAATTTATGATAGGCTGGCAGGAAGGTTCCTTTATTTGAAATTGGCTTATTGTTTTGATTACATAAAGTGCATGGAATTAATAGAAATGAGGAGCAACCGACATGCCACCAAGGGGGAAAATGAAAATAAATGTAAACCTGAGGGCTACTATTACCAATTTTTTTGCTTTTACAATTATTTGTACTTTTCGTATACGGTTTTTATTTGATGAGAATACATGTTTAATTGTTTGTTATATCAATTTAAGCATAATTATTTAGTTTCTTCCTAAATGCTTTAGATGGATAACCACAGGGACCTGATCGGGGGTAACCCACGTGCCGCGGCAGCGGCGACAGTCATTCTTGTCATCATACACTGCATGCGTAACCTAGAGGGTAGGCCAAACCGTATACCTAGAGAGCCATCGGCTATGCGGGATCTACATAGGAAATCCCACATGCGTAGAATTCTCTATGGGGGTGAAAGTAGTTGTTTACACTACTTGAGAATGAGGAGCCATGCATTCATGAATTTGGCCGGATTAATGAGACAAATGGATTTACTTAAAGACACTATTCATGTGTCCGTAGAGGAGCAGTTGGTCATGTTTCTACATATCGTAGGGCACAAGTCAAAGAACAGAGTCATGCAAGTTGATTTTATACGCTCCGGTTCAACAGTTAGCCGATACTTTGGCCAAGTAATGCAAGCAATATGTGGCATTCGGGATATGTACTTGAAGCAAGCTCCAAATGAGACCCCTACTGAGATCGTCAATAATCCTAACTGGTACCCTTATTTCAAGGTACGTACGTGTCATATAAATTTGATGGAGTGACATGTAGTAGTTAGAGTTGTATTATTTTACTCTTTTGTAACCAATTGACCCACCATTACGATGTAGGATTGCATTGGTCTCATTGATGGGACACATGTCGATGCCATGCTACTAGCACATCTTGTACCCCGGTTTAGAGGCCGAAAGGGGGTGACACAAAATGTTCTCGTAGCTGCAACGCCGAATAAAAGATTCACGTATGTAATGGCAGGTTGGGAAGGGTCAGCAAATGATTTCACCGTCCTTAAATCTGCTTGTCATTACCCCCCCCAACGGTCTTCAAGTGTATGAAGGTAAGAGGTCGATTTTAACCAAAATTATAATTCGTTGCACTTATTAAATCTTGTGAATAAATTATACTAATTTATAAAGGTTATGATTGTAGGTAAATATTACCTATGCGATGCTGGATATACTACCATGCCAGGATTCATATCTCCATACAGGGGCGTTAGATATCATCTGAAGGACCATACTGATCGAGCTCCTCGAAATCACAAGGAGCTCTTCAACCTACGTCACTCGTCTTTACGAACTAAGATCGAGTCGACTTTTGGTATCCTAAAGAACAAGTTTAAGATATTGACTTCCAAGCCCCACTATCCATTCCCATGTCAGGTCGATACCGTCCTAGCATGCACTGTGTTGCATAATTACATCCAAGTTGCAGATCCACATGACCCTCAACTTAGGGAGGATGCTGTTGATGTGATTGCGGAAGATGGAGATGTTCACGATGACTCGATTTCGGATATGTCCCAACAGATGTCCATGCGTGACCAAACCCAACAGAGGGACAATTGGAAACTTCGCAGAGACCAAATAGCTTGGGATATGTGGGTCGACTATTGTAACATACATAATCAGGGTAACACGCATGAACAAGGTCTTTGAAATTTGGGTTGTCTATGTGGTAGATATAAGTTTGACATTGTCATCTTTGTTATGCACTATTGCTTAAGCTTTTTCATCTTTCAACTGTGAACAAGGTTCTGAACTAATGCTTTTGCTAAGAAATGTGTGTTGCATGTTGTTTGAATATTTTCATTTAATGATTTGAAATAGTATCGCATTCTTTGTGTAGGCATGGCAGGGTCATCTCAACGAGGTCAAGTTCGTGATCCGATGGACCCAATCTCTGACCCACCATCAGATAATCAATGGGTAGACGACGATACACGTAATGAGATTTCTCCCCGTCGACCTATGGCACGTAGGGTGGGAGATATGCAGTACCCTGGGCAGGGCAACTATGGAGGTGGCACAAGTGTGCCTTTTGCCCAATATGCCCAGTATAGCATGCCGCTGCAAATGGGTGGTCAACCCGGATATATGCCAAGTCAACCTGGCTATATGCAATTGCTTCAAGGGGGAGGCATGGGCCAGGGGGTTGGGAGCTACCAGGGGGTGGGATGGTCCATGGGGGAGGGATGCAACATGTCGGCGGGAGCTACCAAGTGCCGGGTTTGGGAGGTTTTTGTGGACACCAGCAGTATGTTAGCTCCCCTCACCCAAGTGCATTCATCCTGGCGTCATCACACAGCGGTAATGACCCCGTATTTGGTAGCGATTCTTCCAAGAAGTCGGGTAGGCGGGATGAGTCAGGTGAAGCATCAGTGTCTAGCCCAAGCAAGAAAATGAAGCACAATGCAGAAAAGGGGATGGGGCACAAAATATGTCCTTGGGAACATGACTTGGTCCTCATCCCATTCCTTGCGCAGCAGGCCAGGGAAGGGATGAAATCAGATAAGACGTTCAAATCTTGTGCATTCAATGCTGCTGCGGCCCACATCAATGAGACATTTGGCACGTCGTACTCAAGCCAAAATGTACGCAATCATATGAAAGGATTGTGAAAGAAACTAGCCGATGTGAATAAGTGCCTCAGTTTAAGTGGCGTTGGGTGGTGTCCCGAGAGGCAGATGATTTTAATGGAGCCGGAAACGTATGCCACGTGGGCCTCGGTAATAATTTCACCATTGCCGCACAAATACATACTCGTCTATGTCATTTCCTTTTTTTACTCTATATTATCACATTGTGTATACGTGCAGGCCCATCCTAAAACAAAGGACTTCATTAATCAGCCCTTACCATGGCTTGCTGATCTGAAAGTGATTATAGGTGATGACGGAGTGACTGGGGATTTTCTTAAGGGTGTGTTTACACCTTTTGGCGGCCCATTCACTGAAGGTGAAGGTGAGCAGGGAAATCCTTCCCCGCTTGGGCATGAATCATATGACACACCATCACCGTACACCCCGCAGGCACCCTCGCGAAGTCCTGGGTCAGCGGCAACTAGCAATGCAGCCCCGCCAGCTTTTGTTAAAAAGGTAAGACATAGACCACGGGGGAATGCTACCAACGATGCATTGCAAGGTGTGTTTGTGGAGAAACTCACTGAGGTAGCCAAAGCCTTAAGGATCTCAAACCTACCCTGGACTGTGGAGATTGGTAAGAGTGTCTATTCACACACGGAGTATCCTGGAGAGAAGTTGGATAGGGTGTATAACCACCTTATTGAAGTAGATCTTGAGGGGAGGAAGTATGTGGGGATGCCTGGGGTTGCAAGGAATAGGTACATAAAGAAGAAAATGGAGGAATTCGACCGTGAGGATGAGGAAGACGACGATGGGAGTAATATATGAAGCTTGTAATTTCTGAACAACATTTTGTAATATGTCTTGCATGCACAATGGGGGGGCACGTTGGGGGGATTATTAAATATGGATTATGTATGTCTGTAATATGTCTACGTGATTTTAGGATGCTATTAGGTGGCTGTACGTTGAATGTCTGAATGACTGAATGACTGTAGTGCTTGGTTGCTTGGGAATATGTGTATATGTAATTTATATAGCGTCTTGTCCTTATTTTTGTGTCTCATTTGTTTTTATTTCCTACTATGGTTTTCTGGGGGAAGCATGAACTTCATACTTGGTTTTTCGTGCATTATTTCCAGCTTGTGGTTTGGGTATTTATTTCAATGCATTATTTTGATCTTTTCCATGCCACTGGGCCTGCAATACATTAATATATGCCAGACTTGTGGGTTGGGTGAATGCCATTTTTTTGATCTTTTGATTTTTTTGATCTTTTCCAGCTTGTGGTTTGGGTGATATTTTTTGTATTTGATATTTTTTCTTTAAAAGCCCAATGATGACACAACTGATTTCTCCCGAATTCCTTGATACTAACCCAATTATGAGGATGGCATGCAGGAAGGTTCCAATAATTCAAACATGGGTGGGGTTTTATTTCCTATTGAGCAGCACATTTGTGTATCTGTCAAATTCTCATGCACATTATGTTGGACCTGTGACTAAAATTGTGTATCTGTTTTAATCTTGACATTCACCAAGTTTGGTTATGAATAGAACTCGGCTGCTGTAATGTTGAAGATTTGATCACATATCAGCTTTATCCTAATTATGTCACCATGTTTACCTGTCATCATTTTCAATCTTTTGTATGTGGAGACTGTATTATTTTTGTCAGAGTTGTTTCACCAATTCATCAAACTGATTCCAAGTCATTCTCAATGGAAGACTGAGATCCATTCCTTCATCTTTAAGACACTGATGTGGCATTTAAGGGTGCCAAGATGAGATTATCTGCTTCTACTAATTACATAACATTTTTCGGTCAAAAGCCTCTTAGTTGTGTATCCTGTTGGATCTGCAAACATTCAGCACATATATTTTATGATGTAGCTTATGCAGTTTTTAGAGTCATTCTCTTGCATGATCTACCTATCTTCTGTTGCCTGTTGTATCGATATGATGATGGTATTTTGCTCTGGCTGGAGCATGGTAGCATATGATGTAGGGGGGATTGACTGTGTTTTTTGCTCTTGGAATGTTGGGCTTCCTATATTCTGTGGCTGACTTTCATCTGTGAAAGCTGGGCAAGATTGCAGTAAACTATGGGCATGCTTTCATTTAATATTGAGCAGCACATTTGTTGGTGTAGTTGGTGTTGGTGTTGACCTATTGATACCCCTAGTTGGAGCTGTGTTGTGTGGACACTTGTTGGTGTTTATAGGTGAACACCCAGGTTTTTGGGGGCTTCTTTTCATCACAAATTTTTTTAGACACAGGTGATAACAAGCACACCATGACTTTCGCATGCAAAATTTTTTGGCAATTCTTTCAGCTGGGACTTTGCATTTTTTGGGCATTACTTACATGATTGCCGTTGCTGGGCATGCTTTCATCTGTGGATTACTGTCATATGTGTATGCTGGGCATGCTTGAAGTAAAATCTGGGACTAATGATATGTGAGACTAATGAATTATTGTCATATGTGTAATCTGTGAATTTTTCTGTGCATATGGGAGACTAATGATGTTTCATTCACATCCCAAATACCATTCTGAAGGCTGTAATTTTCTTCTTGATTCTGCTTTCATATTGTGCATGTGATCCCTTTTCTGTTTCAGTTATTTACAGTCCAGTTTGACTGTTGCATACCTTTGTGCATGTGACTACGACTGAATCTCATGACAGATACACAAATGTGCATGCGAATCAGGAATAAAAACCATGTTATTTGATTTTCATGTTTATATTATTAAGGGACAACCGCAAGCAACCTAGTTGGGAAGCTGATACATATGCCAACCTGAGGGCTATATAATTTTAAATTTTACATCTAATTTATCTACGATTGGTTTTGTATATTAGTTTTGTTTTTTTCTTCACATTTGCCTTGCTCATTTCTGCAAAAGACAGGTACTTTGACATAATGCGATATGTACTTTTCATAGGTACGCCTTACTCATCCCCTTCTCACTTCATTAAATTGTTCAATTTCTATGATCATCTCATACCTTCTATTTTGTTTATGTGTATGTATGCACAGGTCTAAATGAGTGAAGGCTCAAACACGTCTATTCGCTCCCGCCTTTGGGAAGCCACCCGGGTACCTGCGTTGGAGACGGATGATTCAGACTTCAAGAGATGCTGCTGTGGTCTGCGTGTACCTAGGAAGACTTCATGGACCCAGTTAAACCTGGGCAGGAGGTTTTGGAGCTGTCCCATATGTGATTTCTTCGTATGGAAGGACCCCCCTCACAGTGACTGGTCAAAGTTTATTATCCTGCATTTAATGGAAGCAACTGAAAGAGGGGGAACATGTGATATATCTGCGTGCGCACAGACAGGGAGGAGGTTGGATGCTATTGACGATCGGTTGGCTATGGTCGTTGGCCAATTAGAGACATACAGGCTGACATTAGATATCGTGCATAAAGATTATAACTCCCTGAAGTTTGTTTTGTATTCCCTCTTAGGCCTATGTTTTATCAGTTTTCTTATGTATAACAATCTTCATTGACTTGGAAGGGAATCTTGTTGTATGGTCGGACTAAAATCCTTGTTTGAACTTGTTTTTTTATGAATCTTTTGGAATTTTTGTAATATCCTTGTATTGGGGGGTATTTTGGCGTAATGTTACAGCCTGTGTTTTTTAATTATATGCATGCTTGGATCAGTTGGCAACTGTTATTCCTCAGGGGTTAATATCATTCGTCAACTTTTTGATGTCTTTGCAGTTGGGCTGCCGTGTGGTTTTATTTCATCATGAGATTCACAGTTGTGTATTTATACCTGTTGAATATCTGAGACTGCAGGGGTTTTTTGTAATAAGTTAAATAAATTTTTTGGACCATTATTGTTGTTTCATGCCTGAGACGAAGAGGGGTTTTTATTTCAGAATGTCTTTCACATTACAGTAACTATGTATATTGAATGCCTGAAATGGACCGACCAAAAATTTCATACTGTCAGGCACATTTGCTACTCTGTAGCGTTTCCATGCTTGATAATCAATGAGGTTTTTTGACATCCATATTCATTTTTATTTCATTTTACATTTTATACCTATCTTGGTTGGGGGGTTACCATTACCCTATACTCACCATATAACCCCACACTCCAACTTTCCCACTTTCTCATTCCAACTCCCCACAAGCCAAAAGAACACAAAACTAGAAAGTGGACCCCACTCTCTATTCCCAACCCCTCATTCCATACTCTATTCCACCCAAAAGAACACATAACTACATTTTCTCTCTCTTAGGAATACATCAATTCCCCCTATTCCAAATTTCCTATTCCAGGAAAAGAACAGGCCCTTAGTTTCAACAACTTTTTTCAGAAAACCCCTTGCTTTTGACCTCGCGCGTTCCCAAGACGTCCTCTCCTTCCTCCATCGCAGCTGGGAAGAAATGAATTTGGGAAATTTCCTGTCACGGCTCTCACCACCCCTCTCTATCAGACCTCCCCCTGTGTCCCTCTCGCCCAGCGACGCTCAAACCCTAATGCTACCTCACTCTCCACTCGCCCGCCCCCGACAAAGATCTGATCCGCCCCGTATCTCAAAACCTCTCTCACCAAAGAACCTCGCATCCTTCCTTCGATTTTGTTTCGTCAAAAACATTGATTCTCAAAAATTCCTTAAAATCTGAGCTTGCCGAGTGTTCCAATGGCAAAGAGCCTGCTGCCCTTCCTCGTCCTCACTCTCTGGTGCTCTCTCGTCGCCATCGGAGGGTAGGTCCTCGACTCGAATCGATTCTAGATGTTTAATTTCTCTGGTTTGTGTTATTTTTACTCAATTTAGGAAGGTCTAGTACGAAATCTTGCAATTCTCGAAAGGAGCGTCCGATGATTAGATCAAGCCTACTGCAAGATCGCTCTCAATTATCACCCAGACAAGAACGAAGGGAACAAGGAGGCCAACAGGAGATTCAATGAAAGCAACAACGGTATTGAATTTTTTTTTTGATGGAAAAGAGTATGTGTTTTTTGGAATTTTAATGGTTTTAGGATTTTTTGTAAGCAGTTTATACTTGTTACTGCTCAATATATATAGACAACGAGTTGAGTGCTGTGCAGGTGATTAGGTATTGCACTATTGATTTACATGAACAATGCGTGACGATATCAGATATTGCCCGGGTTAACTTTTGAAGTTAAATTCACACAAAACGTTTTTGTGTTTTTTTTGGATTGTCAGTTTGCAAGCGATATCAATTGAACTCAAGAAGTAGGTAAAACTACTATTCTGAAAACAATATTGTAGTTATAATGTACAATTGATAATGCTATGTTTTCCATTAATCATACATTTCTATGTTAGATCATGTGTAAATCATTGTTGCCATTTAGTTCTTTTTATTTGTCTTGGCACTAGACTGGCTCTGCTTCAAAATGACGTTTAGTAATAATTTAGGATTTGAGTTAGGAGGAGCCCTTTCATCCATAAATAGCTGCAGCTACAATAGTCCCACCGTACTATAGAAAACACCAATCAATGGAGGAACCTAAGGACATGTATAGATTGATTCAAGAAAAATCTAGTTAGCACATTTCATTAAAGATTTTCTTGATGACAGAAGGATAAACAAAAAGAATGTAGTTCTCTTTATGCTAGATAAGGAACATTTAACTGCAGATTTTTCCTTCGGAGTTTGACATATCTTCTGATGGTATTTTAAATCTATAAGCTAATAGAAAAATGTGAGTTTGTGTGTGAAATTCAATAAAACTGAGAGCCTTGCCATAAAAATATTTTTATATAATTTAGAAACAATGTGGTTAAATTGTAGAGATATTATGTATATGATACGCAGATGTTGGTGTGAAGAGAACCAAATTCAATGGCTCCATTGTGGTAGACTTGCAGGTTGACCCTTAAATGGAGGCCATCGAGAAGAGGGCCCAAGATGAAGCCTAGCCCAAATAAGGAGAGGGAGGTCGAAGGCCAAGTGTACTTGAGAGATATACATGTTTGCATACTTCTCTTCCTCTCTGATGGTGTTTGAGGGTGAGGCCAAAATACTTGAAGAGATTTTTTATGAAAATGATTGCGATTGTCCCCCTTCTAAGATATTTTTTTGTTGATACATCGGACGAACCTTTTAAGATATTTTAAAGAGTCTGGTTCATTTGCTAATTTGTTACATGGTTTTATCCTACATGTGTTTTGAGGCATAAGATAATTCTGTTATTTTTCCGGGTTTAAACACCTTGGGCTTAAAATCCCAACAATTTCATCATGTTCTTTTTGTGTATTTACAAAGGTTTTAGTTATACACAGATTGTGTTTCCTCTATTAATGGTAGACTGCCATCCTTTTAACTTATCTACAGGTGTGATAGCTTGGCTTCGTTTTATTAATTGCTTGGTTTCATGATTCAGGTGTGATGGCTTGGCTGAATATATTTGTTTCTTATTGTGATAGCTTGGATTGGAATCAGGTGTAATAGCTTGGTGTGAAATCAATCTGGAAAGTTGGAGGCTGGCAGCATACAAGGCTGTAAACTGCTTGTCTCTTTGAACCATGCTGCACGTCATGGGAACAACCTGCTGTCTTGTAAAATGAAGATGTCTTGTAAAAAGATGTAAAATGAAGTTGTCTTGTAAAAAGATGTAAAATGAAGAATTAAGCTGGTATCTTTTTGGAATACAAATTCTACATGCTTGTATCAGACAGTTGTATGTTGGAATAACAATTTGGAATACAAATTCTGTATGCCAGCTTATATCAATTTGATGCATTATATCATTTCTGGAATTCTGGAATAAATTGGAATAGCTTATATCACAGCTTGTATCAGCTTGTATCATTCATGAAATTAAGTTTGTAACACTTGTATCAGCTTGTATTAGCTTTTATCATTTTTGGAATTCGGTTTTATATCATAATATTATTTTGCTAGAGCATACAACATGTTCTACGTGGATATATCCAGCCAATATATCACACCTGAATCAGCATCAGCTTCAAGTCGCATTGACATTATTTCATGCATAAAATCATACATAAAATCCAGCTTCTTGCATAGAGCAGCTTCAAGTCTCATAATATACACAATCAGACTTGTACTCCAAGTTCCACTGTTGCATCAAATCCAAATTCAAGGATAGGATCCAATGATTTTGGCTTTATACTCAGTTTGCACATCGTTTATGACATTCTTCATCGACCTTGTAAACATTCTGCTGTTTTTGTTTATCATGTTTCAAACTTTAAGAAACATTAAGAAAACAAGTTAAGGAGCTAAATCCCATCTGTTACAATTATAGCATGAGAAAATGACACCAAGCACACCTCTATTTTCTTGATGTTTCAATTGCCATTGAAGTTGTTGCAATTTTCTAGTTCCACAAGTCAACTATCAAATATTCAGAAAGATTTACATTCCAGGTTAAGCCAAGATTAGCATTTTCTTAATCAATATCATACACAATTTACAACACAATACGTGCACCAATTCTATACCCACAGAGAGAGCATGCACATACTCAGCTATGAGTTATCCCAAGGATAACAACATATAACAAGATATCTGGTTGTCTATTAATTCGATATGATTTACATAAGAAAAATACATCAAAGTATGTACAACAATGATACATGACCAAAACATGCCTGTCTTGTAAACTAGTTTAATTTATATAAAAGCAAATTGTATTACACATTATCTTGTTTCTTTTGCAGGGTGAAAAAGCACCAGCATTTCTCTTCTCCTCAATTACATTAGAAATCGCATCAACAAGCAAATCGTATGGAACCTGTACATTTCTCTTATCCTCCTTTACATTAGAAATCAGATCCACAAGCAATGGCTTGCAAGCATCATAAGGAACAAGGCCACATCCTCTTGCGCTTGTCGGATTTAGCCACAATCAAAGAATCATCATCACTAATGGCCACAATCAAAGAATCATCATCACTAATGGCATCAACCCTTCTCAAAGAATCATCATCACGATTCTCGGATCCGGACACAATCAATAACACATATAACCTTGTATATCCCTGCATGGTTAGCTTATAGAAATATAAATAGAAATGTTCATACCCCGAAGATCATTAATGCAAGCATAGTACTCAATTTAAGATTAACAAGCATAGAATTCAACTTTTTTAGCATATGCATTTGGTTTTATTTATCATGCCACATGAAAATCGTGTGTTTTCAATTGCAATAATCGCACCTGAACTAGATTTGTTTATATGCACAAATCATTATTAGAAAGGTATCAATTTCACCAATCAATCAACAAGACTTTAAAATTCAAATACAGTCAATAAAGAAGGTCCAAATACATTAAGAACTTGGTAGAAGACATCACTACCTAATGCCACAATTAGAATAGCCATAGACCTCCATGAGTACCAGTATAAACCTCCACAAACCCACTGTTGATCAGATTTTCAGTTGAAGGGATAAAGCAACCAATTGAATATACTACTCCTGTGATTATCATATCTGATGATGTACATTATGAAATAGATTAACTTGATTTAAATCCTTGACCATGAGAAAGCTAAAATCTCAAGAACAAACTCTGGCGTGCGGCATAAAGATTTACAGGTTGAGATTAAGATGTCATTAGTATCCTATGAATTTAAAGAAAGTGAACCCAAAAAGATAAAGATACTTGATATTTTATTGTTGTTGTTATTGAAAGATACTTGAGATTGGGATGTGATGGCTTCTTACATCTACACTCTTATAAGACAGTACTGAGACACCTGAAATCATGTGTGATTCCAGTCTCCCCATGCAATTGCGAACCCCTTTTCTAGGAGTTGAAATATATTGGTTCATCACCTTAATGAGAGGGGTTTGGTGAGAGACGAAACAAAATCAAAGGACGTATGCGAGGTGCTTTGGTGAGAGAGGTTTTGAGAGACATGGCTGAGCAGATCTTTGGAAGAGGCGGGCGGGTGCAGAGTAAGGCAGCGTTAGGGTTTGAGCATCGCTAGGCGAGAGGGATACGGGGGAAAGTCTGATAGAGAGATGGGTGGTGAGAACTTGACAGGAAATGAGAAAATCTCCCCAAATTCATTTCTTCCCAGCTGCGATGGAGGAAGGAGAGGGCGTCTTGGGAACGCGCGAGGTCAAAAGCAAGGGGTTTCTGAAAAAATTTGCTGAAACTTAAATGTTTTGAACTAAAGCAGCTGGACGCTTGATGGAGGGTGGAGATGGAGCCACGCGGACAACCGAGGGACTTCCTCCTTGTGCAGCTGACCCCCATTTCTCCCATATATATATATATATATATATATATATATATATATATATATATGATATGGATATTGCGATATAAACATGGATATTCTATATATCATAAGGGTATATAGAATGTTGTTTAATGCCTCTTAAATTCAGTATAATTTTGTATACCTTGCCTTGGGTTCTAACATCTACTTGTAGACCCTTGCTGACATACATTCATGTTTTTGGATGTATGTCAGATCCCGATATGTCCAGAGCATGCCTCATATATATTTTGATTGTATATACATAATAAACTAAATACTTGATAATTGCACCTCAGTCATTAAGAACCATCTACGAAGAAGTTTTGCATGTAGCCTATTTATTTGCACCAATAATCCATATTATGATTGTCCTTATCCTACATGTAATACCTTTAAAATGACATATCAAAATCATAATTATATATTATCTATGTAAATATACTTAATTCTGATACAAATTAATCTCTAGGTATGCATACCTTTATCGTACCCAAAATGTAGTATATATATTCATATATTGATATCACACGAACTCTCCTGATGGTTATCCTTAAATTCGTGATGCATCGGTCCCGACCACCACATATTCGAGTTAACTTTTATCTGTGCCATGTCTATGGATCTAACAATACCATAGAACCATGCAACAATGGCAAATTCCAATAGCTTACACCAATGGTGGGTTGGATGTCATAGTGTGACGTAAGGGAACCGTGATCTACGATATATATTTTAAATGAATATCCCTATTACATGCGAAATTGGATTTGTAAGCTGATCTTATTAATATTTGTGTACAATTCAGGATATTTTGTGGTTTTCAGTATTATCGTCATCTACGATATACCCTTGATTAATAATATGTTACGTATACATTAAATTTAAACAAATACATTCTTGCTGTATAGACATATTGCAATAATTTAACAGCAATATGGATGCAAATTATCATAGTTTGTATACATAGATATATAGATTATGAGGGATACTGTGTGTAAATATTCCGTACTAAAAATTTACTGACTGTGGCAATATATTAGGATATATCTAAGTGTATCAAACATAGAATATCATATGCCATATATCCAACATTAAATATGTTAATACAGCATATTAACTGTATATATCATAATCAAAGGTATAATACCAGATATATACCGTAAGTATATATATTATTAAATCCTAGGTATAGCAATTATTATAATCCATACAAATAATACATATATGGAATATACTATAATATATATCAGTCCAATATATGTATACACAGTACCTGATGATATAAACTTTATGCAGGAACATGTAGTGATATTATGAAATTGTCATTAGGTATATTACATATTACTGATAATATAGTTGATATCATATATATAATTCAAGCTTTAATAGCAAAGATATATATAAAGATAATTTTGCATGAACACTAGTTCTATGAGTGGAATATAGAGTGTATTATGATATTCTAGTAGTATACATATAGCAGGTCTACAACTCCGATATATCTAGGATATTCAGTAACATGTACTGTGATGATTATATATACTGTCCATATATATTTATCATATCAATTATATTGTTAGCACATTTATGATACCAATATAAATATACATATACCTTACAATAGGTATAATTTGTGGTATTACGTATGCATATGGTAATACTAGTAGATATATATGATTTAATGACGATATGGTATTAATATGTAATATGGAATTATTAGGTGATCTCATTATGGTATATATATATATCTAACACTAATACCAGTATATCATGTTATATAGTGTATACGATATATTATGATATCCCACTAATAATAGCAGTGATATTGTTTAGGATACATACCCATATCTTAATAGGATATGTATATACTATACATGCTATTATATAACTTATCCATATATGTAATACATATCTGGTTTGGTAATTGTGTATCAATATATCACAATATTATAATTAATGGTATAAGTTTAATAGAATACTGGGCATAGTATATATTTGTTATAACATTTTTGTAAATTATATTATTTTAATTAGTATTAGGATACATACCCATATGTTTGTAAATGACGGCATAGTATACAGTATGTTATATCTAATAATCAAATGTTTATTGAGGGTATTTGGTATATGCATTATGAATATATACCTGGTATATAGATATCATATCAATACTATGCCATAATCCATAAATGTCATAATATGTGTCATTGTAACATATATCTCTTTTGGGTCGTCAAGTATTATAAACATATATATTGGATATCGGGTATTAACATATATGCACCTCGGTTATTTGATATACCATTTACTGATCACTATTCATATATACAATATATATGTCCTGTTATAGTATGATATCCAGGAAGATATATACCGATATGATAGGCTATGATTATACATAGTTTATTGTTATATATTCAGTTGATCGTACATATATTACTGGATATACTTACTGGGATAAATGGACACATTATTGCGAAAATAGAATTAAACTCATATGATATTATGGTATCAATTATATATCTCATGTACAAGTATTAACACGTATATACATAGTTACATCAATAACTCACATGATTATATACATACAATAACATATCAAATAACTCAGAAATTATTACCCTTATTGTTAATATGCCAGCTACGTTATGTATCCCAAATAACGTAATAGTATTTATTCTGATACTTATAACATGATAAATATACGTGTTAATATATATCGGTATTGTATTTATATCATGAATTAATATATTTGATATCACTTGTATAACATATATATATTACGTTATAACATATAATATGGTATTAATATGTAAGTTTCATATTCCTTATCGATGACATATTGTAAATACCGTACAATTATATTTAGTATGATAAACTAATTATGTGTAAATATGATATATGATATATTGTCAGAATAAATAACTATAATACTTGGATATATAGATATTATTACCATGAGGCGTTTGAACGCTGAGAGAAGAAGAAGGGAAGATCCTAACCAGTGGTATATGGATATCTATTAATACCAGTATGTTATAATCATGTGACATATATCGTAAATACTAATTAGATATAGATACTTCTGTAATTGCTTAATAATCCTATTACCAGTACAATAATATTAATAAGTTTCTATACCGACGAAGATACTATACATACTGGTGTATACATACTTACATATTTATTGATATAAGTTGAAAAGAGTATCCGTTGTACATATAAAATGACCTGACATCCTCAAAGTTAGTATATCGTCTATATCCGCGAAAATTATATCATAACCAATACTAACAAATGATACTCTGGTTATACTTTGATGGTTGCTTGCTATTGATTTATAACAAGTGGTATCCATATAAATTAGAGGGGTTATATATCATACACCATTATTTAGGAGGTACCATTTAGGTATTTTCAGGATGTCAATTCTAATATCATTTATATGAGGTCAGCATCCGGTATACGTTATCATGACAACTTAGCCCTAGTATATCAATACCAACTAACATCATAGATATGTATATCCATATATATTTATACACACGTAGATATATCGTATGATATTATGAGTACAACTAGGTATAATATATATACATGCCATAGTATATTCATGTAAAGTACTTATGCTATTTAATATCTCTAATTGGGGTTATAATCCTTATTACCTAGACCCTTGCATAATATACCAATACTAACATAATATTGCCACTATCAATGATAGACAACAATAATGAATATGGTATATATTTATAAAAGTATTTCAATTATAACAAAGGATAATTGTGTATTATGGATATATCACAACATGTTTCTGTGCCACGTTGCAATCGCACTCCTTAGATTTCACTAGCCATTCACGAGCATAATCAACTAACACCACAACCCGGTACTTGTGTTTGGGTATGTCAATTATGTTTTGCAAACAGAGATATATGCTTATTTATATGTCCCTTATTACTATACGTTATTTACGAGTACATGCATAAAGATATTAAATATAACTCTGTAGACTAATAATTATGCATATATGGGTATATCATAACTACCGTGTACATATCATTATTATAATTGTTGATACATATCGGATAGTATATATTTGCCTATGTATTGGGATATTTTTATGATTATACACATGGTAATATACACTTATCATAGTTAATACCTCTACAAATACGAAAGTATACTTACAATATAGTGGTAGTTGATATGCGATATAACTTTAGTAATATATGCATACCATTATGAGGGTATATGAGGTATAGTCAGTCCTATTTAACATACAAGTATTACATATATTTGCCAGGACTTGGTGTATTATAGTATTGATATCATTTATTGTATCCATATTGATTACAATAAATAATATCAATTATCTGTCCATAATATTCATTGGCACTATAGTAAATATGGTTCTAAATATTGGATATATGATTGTATCAGTGATATGTACGGAGGGTACTGTAATCCTAGCACATATTATCTACGCTGATTACACTAATACAAGCTAATCTACCCATCTGGATATTAAAATAGTAGATTGAATCCATATTGTGCACCTTGGTTTAGGGTTACCAAAATAAGCATGGTATATTATGTTTAATAGTAACTTTTAAAGATGAATGGCGAGACTTATGTAATAGGAGAATATGTTGAGTTTTTACCCCTAATTAAAGTACATATATACAAATAGGACATTGTTGATTTGGTATAACGAATACATTTCGTCAACATTCATCATACCTTTAAGAGAGTGTGAGAGAAATTATGGTTACAAATTCTTGATAGCTTCCTACGCACATGGATATTACTTATTACACACATATTGGATATATACGCAATTACATATAACCAAACATTGTTGGATTAGCTCACATGTATTATACCCATGACCACATGCATGTAGATACATTTGATAGTTATTTGGATATATAAGAGATATATGTACATGGTGGTTTCTCTTGTCCTAGTATATATTTCCCTCATTAATATATACTTGTCATACTACTCGTTATGTATATAAGCCTTTTGTCATACAATATTAAAGTCATATATATAGTACAATCATGTAAATTGTTAATAAAGATAGTATATGTACCATAGCTAAATATTAATGGTACATATACATAATTTATAGATATTGTGATAATAGTAATACCCAGATTGTTAATAGGAACATCTGAAGTTTATGCTATAGGTCACTATGTGTACATCCACGTATATATCCCTAAATCGTCAACTATAATATGTCCTGAGTTTGGTATATGCATATGTATATCCAATTAGTTTTGGGGCATATTATAGTTTAGGAATTATCTTTTTAAGTGTGTATATTATACCGTTATACATGATAAGTATTTTGAGGACATGCACAGTATCTAATCAAGATAATCGTCATCCCACTAGTGCTCCCTAAATTGGGACACACAAGCACGCTCTTCACGAGCTACAATCCCTAAACTAAGATATTTCCTAAACCGGGGTATGGAGAGAAACTGTCCAAGCCGAGTAAACCCCATTATGTACTCACAACCCGAGTACTAGGTTTTATAACCAAAGAAACGAAAAACAACAATCTTATATATGTTTTGAATAGATCTTAACAAAGTGTATGTGAATGCATGTAAGATTGAAACGACCATGTGCGAGATGATTATGAGCTTGGATGCACTTGGAAGAACTTCTCCAATTGGCTAGGTGAAACGCCCCGTATATACATAGTTAATAAAATATGCAAGAGATAGATGGATATATCTGATATACCATAAATTGGATATCACACATGTATATTAAATAATACTATTCAATTACATATATTATAATATCAAAACTTTACCAATATACTAAGTTATAATGCGATAATACAGCACTCTAAATATAGTAATATACTTATAATATCAGGATACTGGATATACATATAGACAATAGTACATATCATAACTATATATTAGTGTATATGCCTATAATGCGGATGTATACATTTATGTCCTCCATTAACTAATTCAATTAGTACACAATCATGAGCTTACATATGGTATATCATATAAGTTAGGATATAATACATAAATAGTAGGATATAATATCATATATCAGAGTAATTTTATGTACTAGATATACATGTGAGTTAATTACATACCTGTATACATACCAATGTAGTGATATAATACCTAATTTATCCAATATATACCAGCTATAATATTATATTACTATGGTATTATACTAATATATTTACCCCTAGTATTACAATTATCAACCATCAAATTCCTCCATTAAAGGTTTGCAATAATATATACAGTCTATTATATGATGACAAGTTTGTAGTCATATACTTATATATTAGTAGTAAATATATTAGGTAAATTGACCAGTATATATGACCTATTAATGTGCTTAGTGTCTGTGGTGTCCAAGTTATATCCTTATATTCTTATGGGCATAATCAATGTAAGCTATTAAGATATAACCAATATTAATGGCACATGTCAAGGCATGTGGTATCCGGTATTATCGCCACAATTTAAACTTATCCACTACTTATGATATCATTAATATTTACATATTGATTACAATCATATAATACTTTGTATACATATATTAGGAATTAACTACCACTATTTGATACAAATCTTGGTTTGTCAGCAGTTTTTTTAATCATCGTGTTTGATTTATTTTAGTAACGGCATGCTTAACTAAAAACTGAACACCCAAATTCACATGCATATGATGTTCAAAATTTTACCAGTATATTAGTGTTACTTGCAATCCGGAGATAAAGATTTGGTATTGAATGCTGTATCAGGATTTGTAACCTGGTAACGTGGATAACTTATTAAGATGTCCTATTTGCCATGTCATACTTATATCAAAATATTAAGGCAATAAATATATCATGCACATAAACTTTATCTCCGGATTATTACTAGTCCACATCGATTAGTGTTAAGAATAGTCACTGCCCATATACTCTGTTACGATACTGGCACATAATAGGATCTACAATGACAATATATAACGAATTGGAACTCATATCTGAGCATAATAGTTGATGGTGGGTGTGCTATATAATCTAGTACACTGATTTATCGTGATATCTTATTGTGATGGCTATATTTACAATATCCTTGGGAAATACATGGACAATATATTACATAATAGTATATAAATATGTAATTAGCTGATAATAACCAGTGTAATGGACTATAATATATAAATACATGGTGTCTTAATAGTAAGTTAGTGGTATATATATTGCATACCAAATCGATGTGGACTGGTATACATATATTATGCTAACTTTATAATATTCATGTTATATTAGTGTGTGATCATACCATATACAGGCAATACATACCTATAACATAATATAATATTATAATACATTATAAGTTATGCATAGTATTCATATATTATACCGGATATAGGGTATTTATTACTTGAATATGAATATAACCTATCATAGTTAGTATTTATTATATCACTTAGAATGTCATATTATATTATGGCATGTTAATATGACCCCATTAATTTAGACAATAATATTATGCATAATTATAAATTATAATTATTAGTAATTTGATATGTAGACAGATATACATAATGCCCAGAAATACATTTACTATAACATACATACCCATGCGAGGCCCTGAGATCGGACCATGATACTCCTAGCTATGTATTTATCAAAGTATAAGGTTCCAATCTTTAGACATACTAGGATATACGGGTCTAATTATTTTTGGTATATATGGAGGATGGAAATATATTCGAAAAATAGGAATATAACCATAACATACATATATCCTAGATATATTTACCAATATTCATCTATCTTGAATATCGTAATCTGGATTATACCGTTTCTCATCCTTGTGAATCATGAACATCAATATTGCAAGGCTTGAATGTAGGTGAACTAGTCGAAACTTAATATATCATGTAATGACCGTATGGGATAATGACATATTAGTTAAACACCATATTGTATTCCCATAATATCTGTCACCAATAGTAATAACTAGTGGACAAAATAGTTATGGGTTACACAAGTTAGGTATAATGTGTAATTATTTATGATATCACGTATAATGTATAGTATCCTATCATAAGGGTATATATATGGCTATACTTGTACATATCCTAATATTATAGATGATCCGATTATATAATAATATGATAATGTATATTGTAGATATTTGTGATGTTGGGATATACTTGGTAATATTATTATTAGTATATTGTGTTGAAATCTATATTATAATACTATGTTAATTTATTGAGTAAATTGTACTATTGGATATCATTATGCATAGTTAATATAATACTATACAACTTCATATAGGCATGCATATGATATGGTATATGATAAAATCTAGTATATCATATGGCCAATGATGTAAACTGGAGGCATATAGTATTCCTTACATGCCTCTCATCGTCACGGTCGTCTCGATATTTTTTTCATAATTTCCGGACACCATTTGCTTGGCCTAACCCACTAATCAAATTCGAAGCCCAATTAGCCTTAACCCAATTTCAAATTTCAAAATTTAATCAAAACTTTGAATCCCTCATACGTAGCATGTAGGATTTCATTTGCTACCCATACCTTCCTTTCCCCCTCCTTGCCCACCCACTCTCACACTCTCTCCCACATCACTTAAATACAACTCTATATAGCAATTTACATGTTTAAACACAACAACTAAAACCGCAACTAGGTCACCCACGCCAAACACCCAGCCGCTGGGTGCTCTTTTGGGTTTTTCCAAGTGGAGAGAGAGAAGAGAGAGAAGAGAGGGAAATTATATATACTAAGTAACTGATATATTAACCGTAATTTTCGTAACCTAGTACGTGCATAGTGTCCATGCCCTAATTGTACAATATATAACCCTTATTTTTAGTATAATGGACTATACAATAAGATGTTAATAATGATTACACTTATACTTACAATTTAGATAGGTGATTATACTATGATATGACTTGTATGTTTGGTGATACAGTGCATTTGTACAATTAGGGCATTACTTATAATTAATGACATATAATTCACTATATGTCTTAAATATATACTATGCATTGTATCTATATATCGCATTTATATTACTAGCATAACATATAATAGGTCATATATCACCTATATCATATAATGTAAAGGATACCTCTGATACTGCCATATATCATAAAGATTGTAATGTTATCAGTTATACTTAATATCGCTACCATATGATATCCATATAATTACCTATTAAGAAATAAGGGTATTAATAGTAACTTGCATAGTTATAGACATTTGATATATAATTACCCTATACTTATGTATATTATAGAATTTATATTATAATACTTGGATGGTAATATAGATACACACTTATCCATATTAAGATTATATAATTACCGAATATATTATATGCATTAAGTATATATGTTATTAAATCTTTATTATATCGGTTATTGTCTTTAATATATTTCACGATGGTAAATTACATACATTTGATTAGTAGGGTATATGTAGTCTGTCATAAATAGTATTAGTAGTCTGTCATCAAGCCTATATACACTTCTAATACTAGTACTATGATGACCTGTATGACTAAGATATTGGAATATAATTAACCTATTATATATTATGATATGTACATGTATCCATTATGATAATATCGTATATGGTATTACTAGTAAATGGTATAATGCCCAGTACACATCTATCAAGACGGATAAATAATGATATTTGATATACCCACATTCATGATATAGCTGATAATATGATAGCAGTATGTTACTGACTCAATGTACTGATATAATGTATATCTATTAACATTATCCATATAGTAAAGATTAATACCAATATATTCTATGTATTTGCACTAATGGATAAATATTTGCTTTCTAAATTACGAGTTACAATGTTATATGATAGTTCGCTTAAAATATATCGAGTGAATATTATATCCAAGATCCGGATGCAGTTATCAGCTTTGATTTTCAAATTACTCTGGACCATAGCTAAGTATATCATGTAACTTAGTGATTATAAATGATATCCAATATAATGTATTTATACATATACATATCAACTATATTATGAATATTCTAGATCTAAAAATATTACTTATAACACTCGATTTGCACATTACTTATACTATAAAATCATCATGCATTGTTTACATAATACCATACCATGTGCATACTAATATGTGCTATACATGTTAATACCCATAGCAGACTTAGGAGTTAATTACATAAACTTGGACAATATTATGTAACTTCTCCCGTAACCATAAATTATCATGGTTATATGTATATATCCGAGGTATATCCCTACACAAGTCTTTCGATTGGACAATATCTGTATGCATTAGTCTCAGGGTATTATGTTGAAGCGCCTCATAATATATATGCAATTTAACCATAAATGTGAGATATGGACATACTTCAAGACTCTCCTCTGAGTAGCATATGGTCTCTGGTTCTTCATGGTTCGGAGAATGATGTAGAAATTCCTTATCCAATTCTAGGATGTATGCGGAGATCGCTTTGTGGTAGGTTGGGTCGCCGTCATCGTCGATTCCTGTTTTCACGGGGTCCTTCATAACCCCCTCAGAAGTGAAATCTTCAATGGCTTCGTCTTCAAGAAGCTCCAAATAGCTGGCCCCTCCACATGAACTCGCTCTCTCATCGACTTCTGTAGCCGGAACTCAGCTTCGATATTCACCACGTTGAGAGAGAGGGTCCCTTCTTGGACATCGATCAGAACACCGGCCATCGCCTTGAAGGGGAAGCCAAGTATAAGTTAGGAGCTCCCTCCCTCGGGCATGTCCATGATAACAAAGTCGACGGAACACATAACCCTGGGGGTATCTGAATAATGATATCCCTTGTTATACCCACCGGATAGGTGATAAAATGATCTGCAAGCTGGATGGACATACTTGTCGGTTCTAGCTCACCTCCAGTCTGCAACCTCTTGAATATAGAGATGGGCATCAAACTGATGCTAACCCCTAAGTCAATCAAAGCTTTGCTGATAGGCATCCCTCGAAAAGAATAAAATAAAGAAAAGAGTATGGCATTAGGACTCACTACTAGGATCGTTGGATGTCGATGCTAGGTTAAGACTCTTACGTTGCATTGGCTTTATTAGGGATTATCGCATCTAAGATGTGGAATTCATGGCTCTAAGCGCCATGAATCTAACGTATCACATTAAGGTCATATTACTTTATAAAAATATGGTATTAAACTAGCAATGTTATATTTATGCTATATGCAGTGACTGGTAATACCATACATAAATATCAACTATAACTAGGTATATCCGTTTGTTATTCCTTGGTATACTAATGATTATATTGATAACATAATATATGGTATTATAGTATAATAATATCCAAAATCCCAAGTATCTCACGAGTATACATTTTACGTGAATGAGATACATATGTTTAATAAACTGGATGTTTACATTATCCCCATACTAATATTTATCATATGTTATTTACCATATTATTCCTATACTCTTATATTATACTGGTATATATATATACTAGATACTATTACCCAATGATAGTTATTTCACATAACCCTGGTAGATGAAATTCGGAGCTGATAACATATACATATAATTATCAATAATTGACTGTACTGGAATAACTATCATACATGGTATACATATAATAACTTTATTCAGTGTATACGGTAAACTGTTGGGAGTGATCTTATAATAATATGTATACTGTAAGGGATATACATTATTTCACTAGCGAAGGATGGTGTGCGTCGAATCACTGTCCACTAGGCACTCACACTTCATCTATATTAAAAAAAGTGAAAATTTATTTGAGTAATGAAACTAGACATTCAGATTAAAGTTCATTCAAAGCAAACTACAGAATGATCTGGCGATGATGAATGTGCATATGTTTGTGGATTTGGTATAAAACTGTACTTGCATATATACTCTAGCATACGTGGTATACGGGCCTTGTTAGTGAAATCGTCTAGCCCCGAGTTAATATACCAATTTACGGTAATTAAGTTATGGTACTAGTGTTTAGAACCGGGGTATTTGTCTAATTATTTCATTACTATATCAGTAGCTAATATGTATAAATAATATAGAATTATGGATTTCTATCATAACCAAATATTTGCATATTACATAATATTGGAGTAGACTACTAGTAATTATGATAAGAGTATAATTATATGTATTAAGATAGTAATACGGGTAATTACTGTTATACCATAATCGTATATCATAATCTACTCGTTATTTGATATTGAGTAATTTTGTTACATTGACTATATTACTATATATATATGAGTTAATACATATGATCTTGTATATGTACTTGAATATGCATATAACTTAGTAATATACGGATAAATATCAATTGAAATAATATCAGTATTAATATGTATACCTAATATATACAATTTCTAAACAATCCGCACCTTATGTTAACATATCTAAAATATACCCACCAATTTGTAAGAAATATGGCAATAAATATATCATGCTCTAATCTGGTTTCATGTACTATTTGTAAGTCTAGTCTAAGTAGTCAGTTGCTAGGATTAACTAAAAAGTATGAATTTGGTAATCCCTTAGTACCAAAAGAAATATATATGAACAATTGGCGTCTGAGTACAATAATTTGAATACACTATTTAAGGCTAGAAGATATGCGCAAGGTTCTCAAATAAGATAAGCATACCCTCTCGTTGAGTCTTTATCCAACTACAACTCGGTATATGACATCTGCTAATCGGCAATCGTGAATAAATTGCATCTTTGCTAAACAAATCATTTACCAATATTCACTATATTCCTACATTGGTCCCTCGGCTCTCATATGTTAACCAATAATCCCGGCCAAAGATGATCTATGACTGAAAATTGTGATCGTTTTACGTCCACGGCACAATAGCATTAGCTTGTATCCTATAGCCAAATCATACATACCCGTTCGCAACACTGATTTGGGCTGTAAAAATGTATACATGTATATCTAATTGCTATGATGATATATCAGCTATTAAGATTATATTTAAATAGATAGATATTACTAATCAAATAATAGATACATTGTTATAATACATATTGTATTAGGGATAACTCTATTCGTTGAACTTCTAATTTGTTGTTGGGAAATTCATGGGATCGGACAGAGGAGGAAATGTGCCTTACATTTTAAACTATACCATGGTGAAATAATTTCGAAAGATACCATAAATCAGAAGTTCCACGAATAGAGATTGTATCTTCAACTGTAGGCTGATCAACATATACTTGCTGTTGGCCATATATGTCTGTTGCAAATTGCACCATACAAGTAAATGTTAGCAGTTGATTGACCGAGACCCCAAAAGACACGAGCCCAGGAGCCCGACTGCCATAAATGTTATGACAAATATATGTTACTAGTGATTAATGAAATAATTATAAAATTGATTACTATCTTAATAAATTCCTTCCTCCCCCGCTCGCGCCGTGAGACGCCGTTCCGATCTCCTCACGAGTCGAACCGCCTCCGCCGGGCCTCCTCTTTCAGATCACTATCTGACTTAGGCATCGGAGGGGATTTGGCCGGAACCTAGGTCCGGCCCCCCTGACGATCGTTCTCGTCTACGCAGGTGGACAGCCGATCAACGGGCCGAGGCTTCCCCTCGCCCCTCTCCAACTTCACAATCCACCGGACGAGTGAGGCTTCCCCTCACCGTCTGCCCGCCGAGGCCGAGCGCGTCCGACCGAGGCCGAGCGTCTCAACTGGGGCCGAGGCTTCCCCTCGCCCTTCGCCGACCGTGCATCCAGCAGGACGACCGAGGCTACCCCTCGTCTTCCTTCCTCCGAGGCCGCGCTCGTCCGACCGAGGCCAAGCATCTCAGCCTGGGCCGAGGCTTCCCCTCGTCCCATCCGCACCGATTCGAAGTCCCCGAGGGACCCGAGCGGGCCCCTTGACCACGTTGACCGGGTTATCCACGGTCAACGCTCTGTAGTGAGAAAACACTCTGAAACACCAGTGATTAATGAAATAATTATACAATTGATTACTATCTTAATAAATGCTAGAATTATTATATATTCCATAGGTTATAATACCATATACTTTACTATACTAAGAAGTTAATATATACCAGTTATAGTATATTACATTGGTTACAGTGTATGAATAATATGATTAATATACTCATATTACCTAACCAGTAAATATTTTATATTTGATTAAATATTGTTATATGTGATATAATTTATAATATATATATTTTAAATTAAATATAGGGTATACTAATTTTTATCAATATGCACATTATAATCATATCAGATATATACATAGTATATACTTAATATAGTTATACATGATATTATACATGCCATTGAGGATATATTGATTAGCTTTATTTTAACAGATATATAACATAATCCGTATAACACTATAGTATATATACTAATACATTACTATTGGTTTAGTAATAGGAATTACACTTACCCTTCCTATACTCCAAATATTCATAAATAAGTCCACGGTCAAAAAATCAGTATAAGCCATATCCCAGTTTATTGCGAATGTATCTGAAATGTAGGGATATTATGTACAGGTAATAACTGAGATATGTTTACCTGTATTAGCTAACCATATGTAATTGTCCATGTAATATGAAAAGGGAAAGACGTACTTTCTATTTAATATAATATATGTCATAATTATGATATAACTTGGGGAGTAAACCATTGGTATGTGATCAAATACTCTAGTGTATTTTATGAGATATGCACCGTACTTGTTGGACTAGTCAGGCACTATCATATTTACTCTAGTGACGATACCCCTAGGTTTACGCATCACTAGTTGATACCTTGAGATATCGGATACATAAGGCGTATCTTTTGCTGATAGATAGAGTCTGGTAAATACGGTCAATTAATATTAGTAGTATCAATAACATATCCATATAGTAAAAATAAATGAATAAATAATTGCAAATATTAGTCATAGGATATCCGTAATATTGTGATATAGTTTTATCGTGCTGGATATGTTATATGATCAAATATGAATATTACCAAAGGGCTATACTTAGTTTCGAGACCCCACACTTATGATATTTATTGATATACTCACTATAAAAATCTATTACACCATATTTTAGTATTAGTATTAATATTAATAGGTTAGATGTTAATACTCATTTAATTGTAACAATATCCCGATATATCTTCCTTATGTAAATAATGGGATACTATTATTACCTATACTTAATAATAGCATTACCCAGGATCTCGAGTGGCTATAGTATTATATATATGATACAATTATACAAAGTAATAACCTCATATCCCAATATATGACATACACGTATAGCCATGTATTATACATGATTTTTATATATTTATGGACGGTATATCCTGTAATAACAATATGCATATACACAATATCGAAAATGTCAACATTTATAATACATGGTAAGGTTTAGCTATTATGTCATATAATATGTTATTTGTGTCATATACCTATATCTATAGCCCTGATATGAGTTTATACGATTAATATCATAGTATTATAACATATGCCTTATGGTCCAATTCTGATATGATATATGTTAATATTAGTAAGATATATAATTGGCTTCTATATATATCTTATAGTTATCATAATATAGGTAATATATATTATTGATATTATTTCATTAATACTGTAATGCCCATCGAGCTATATCCACATTGATGGAGTGGGCTCCATATATATTATGAGGTCAGACTGTGGACATTTAAATTTTTCTACAAGTGGGTAATGTTATGTAAGGCATATAATAACATAACTTATACATAACATACAAATTATAATCAATATGTATTTGCGAGGAGTTAGTGGCATATACATGATAAGTAACATGTCTATATACTGTATCAAAGTTTGTTAACCTATCCGGTAATTAACTTACTTACATGATATACATGTGTACTGGCAATTTATAACAATGTATAATTAATACATATAAGCCAATTATGTGCCTATGGAATATATCATGTTATTTATATATTTTACTGCCATATCAAATATAATTTAATATTTATATAAGTCATGTATATTCATATATACTATACCTATGGAATATATCATGTTATTTATAGTTAGAATTCCGGATAAGTCATTTATATAGCTATAACCATCGTATATCGAATAGGATTATACCACGTTAGTTAAGGTATGTTACATAATTAACCATAGGTATTAGCTTTATTATGGCCAATTTGGATATTATAAACTATATACCTATTATAATATTATATTTTATATTACTTGATTATATAGTTATGATAGTGCATTTCACGTAAACAAATTATATATTGATTACGTCTAAATATGAATATACAGGACTATATTATCGGTGATATAATACTATATATTTATGATTACTATTTATCACCCCAATCTATTTTGATATATGTATATCTAACAGATGTAACATAAATTATCATATTATTATCTATATGCATGTTAGGATATTGATATATGATACAAATCAGTATACCATAATATATATAGTATTTATATATGGCAATGTCATATAATAGTTATCCATTAATATTTATTAGAATACCTGATATGAATACATATAGCTTTTATTAACAACAATTATTTTGTTATAATCCACTACATAGAATATACTAACTGAAGTAACCATATAACTTGGGAACACAGAATGGATTTAAGTATACGTTATCCCTTCAACATGTTATACACACCAGAACGGGTACATATGGTGTCAAGGATATGTCACAAATCATTGGATATGTTGCAAATATATGGTATACTTTTCTTACTAGCTCACTAAGTATATCCTATTCAAATATAATATGTCCCAGTAAATGCATCTGAAAATAACTTGTCATCATTTTCATGGGTATAGGTTACATCTGATAATCATACCTGGAGTGATTAATCTGGATGAGTGCAGTACCCGATCGGATTGATATACATGCGAAATATAATCAGTTATACACTACAATATTATAATTTACTAAAAGACCATGACGTAAAATTTATTGGATTGTGTTATGCGACAATAGTAAGCAGGTAAGATATTACCTCTGGTTGTTTCCTGCCACAAATTATAGGTAAACAATTTTGTGACACCAAGCTTGTAGGGTTATAAATATCAGATCGAGATTTGTTATCGGGTATTTTCATGTCCCAGATTATACGGATAATGAGTTACCTGCACAATATGTCACTGTAACTATTATACAATATAACTTGTCTAATAATCACCAATATATGGGTATTATCAGTTACATTAATATCAATATCCCAGGATATTAGTGTGCAAATAATTTAAGTAAGTTGCTATAGTCACATAACATTATACATTAGGTGAATATATGTACATTATGATATACTAATGACTACATATATTATTGTCGTATATACCTAATTTACGTATATTCCTAATTTACAATATGTATTATGCGAGTATATATCCACATGTTTTCATATATATGCGGACTAATATATAAGTATATAAATGCATTATGAACTTGAATGTATATGTTATAGTACTAATCGTGTTAAATTCCAGCAAACATAGGATCAATTTGATAATTTGGGATATCAAATATACAGTATAATACCCTAAGTATATTGCCCTCATTAACATATGTTATTACATATTGTTATTATAACATCTCCACATATACATACAGGTACCATATAATACTAAGTACTATATCCATATAATACCATATAGTTAATTCTATTATATTTACTAGTACCAAATATATACGTTACTAATATATGCATTATTATATTGAATGGATTAATCATTTATAGGGCTGAAGAGGGTGTTTCAACAAATGCCAAAAAACTGATCTATATAGTATACTCTGGTTATTTATTTGAATATGGATAATATTACATCTGTCAATATATTCCTATCACCATGTTGGCTAATGCCATACATATACCATTCCATGTTCCATTCTCATAGTTATAACTTAATTTTAATAGGTATATACCAATATTAACCGTATTCATACCTCAGTTGTTACATATCTAAAACCCATTGCAATATTGGATATATCACATACTGACCATATCCTTAATCGATAACCGGTAATGGTTATACAGGGATATATTGGTACTATATGATTTCAATAATTTTAACTGATTAACCATTTTAGTAATATAGTACTTAGTATTACGTATATCACCAACGTTATACAGTATAGTGTTGTATTTTATCTATATGGTATTTAAGTCAGATATGTAAGGTAATTATAGCGTATTAAGTCTTTTATGTGTTACTTGATTATATAGTTATGATAGTGCATTTCACGTAAACAAATTAGATGATAATAGCAGTATATCATTAAGTTAGTGATATATTAGTATCTATCTGTAAGGTATTTTTGTATCATTGATATACCGATAATATAGTAATACATTATAGTAATTAGATACATGTAATATAGCGTATTTGGTTACAAACATATTGTTTAAGAAAATACCTATGATACGTTTATATAATGCACTATAAATAGTTATTATATGTTACTATTATATCCTGTATCTATACTGTAATATATCTAATATATATAGTAAATCATACAAGTAATTGGATATATGATAGTTATAAGATAACATATTATCGGTATATCAGTAACTTCTCTCATTAATATTGGATAAATATCTCTATTTAGTATATGGTTATAACTAATATTATACTGTATAACCAAAACGACTCAAACCGGTGAAAAGACACGACTGACATTATAGGACTTGTCAGTTATTTATAGTAGTATACAGTCTATTATATGATATCACAACCTAGCTATATCATATGTATAATGTAAATATACATATAATATTTTCATGGCCATAATGAATACATATTACTTATACAATAGTTATATTATTTACCTATATGTAAAGTATCAGATATCTACCCCATATATGTACTGCATATATCCTAACTATATTAGTATATATAATCCCTATGATATACATTCAGAAATATATCTATACCATATGTTATATGATATCACAACCTAGCTATATCAATACCATAATTGACATCATATAAATGTTACACCATATAGTATCTATAGGTCATCTTAGGTAATTATAGTGTATCCACATTATACGTATATATTTATAGGATATGGATACACTATAATGAGTATGGCAAAGATCGGCAGATCATATATATATATATACCATTACACATGATAGTGTTATAAATATAACTCTAGTTAATTTGGTTGATTAGGCATATAATAATCATATTTATATAACTCTTATGAAATTATGACAATTAATATCAGAGTATTATTCGGTAATATATCAGTGACATATATGTCATTTCAATTCTCTGAGATATCGAGTTATAATAGTCTAATTTCCCTCATTATTATACAACTATTATTGATACCAGATAGAGAATTTCGTACGATATTAATAAGTTATCATTATCTTGGCACATATCTACATATTGTGACTGGTATAACATATCTAAAGTATATATGGGTGAATATATCGGATATTTATAGTTATGTTAGTTCATTGTGGATTTTGTATTCATACTAGATTCTAATTATATGTTATAGGATAATATATATTACGGATATCCCATATTAATATTATATGCTCACAATAAAGGTAACAATACTTACGGGTATAACAATCACGGGGAGGGACGACAGTATAAAATATTGTGATATGCAATTTAGATATGTTATAATGATAATTTAATACATATGGTATATTATCATTTTAACATATTACTGCAAATCTCATGTACACTCCAAATTAACATAATTGTGTTTAATATATTAATGATTGTCTGTGCAATGCGAGTTTATTTGGATAATCCCTACTATGTTAATATTACACACGGGTAATTTATATATGGTATATTGCATATATATAACTACCATCCTATTTTAATACTACATAAGGTATAAGACTATATTTTTAATTCACATGGATTATCTTACTTAATAACTTCTACATTAACTTTTATATTATAAGTGATATCACTAAAAAGGTACAAATTATCCACTATCTTAATAGCATTGATATTCAGAAATTAATATTATACCAATAATGAACAATAGTATTAGTAAGTATACTATCTATATCAGTAATCAATATCATACTAAGATATAACACCTTGGTAAATTATAATACTATCCATTATAAATTATATCTATCAAAATATGGCTTTATTATATATCCTGGTGTATTATATCAATGACTAGACTTATTACTCAATATCATATTAATAATTTGCCAGATATTATTGGGTACATATTCTCAGTAAAATATTGTATGCTATTATATCATAACTTTAATATCATACAATGTATCATAGTACGATGGTGATTATATATGTATATTACTGGCTCAAACATATTTTAAACTTATCATATTTACATGTCCTTGCAAAGTGAGATATGTAAATATGATAAGTTTATGAAATAGACATCGTAACTCAAACATGGAAAATATGGACACATCAGTGATGTCGGTGAATCGAGTGATCATCTCTCCAATTGGTTCATTCTCCTTCATTCTAAATAACTTAAACAAGTGAACAAGAATAGATATTTTAGTTTCCTTAACTTTACTAGTTCCTTCGTGTGTTATCTCGAGTGTATGCCAAATGTCATATGCTGATTCGGCATGGGAGACACGGTTGAACTCATTTTTGTCCAAAGCACAGCATAGTGCATTCATAGCCTTTGTGTTGCGAGATGCAACAGTTTTCTCATTTGTAGTCCATTGAACGTAGGCAGCGATAGGCTTCACATATTGAGTTTCCAATATGTTCCAAAGTTCGTAATCGACGTTCTAAAGAAAGATCGTCATCCTCTTCTTCTAGTAAGAGTAGTTGGAACATTGAATAGTGGAGGCCTTGTAGTGGAGCGCCCTTCTGGATATTGTGATGAGCAAGCAGAGTTGTTCGTCGGATAGTTGTATGCCATCTTAACTATGAGTCTTTGATACCAAATGTTGGATCTCCTGGCACAATATGATACTTGTTATTGGGATTGTTATACGTGGGCCATCCTACTTAATATTCATCTAATTTCATGTCTATAATCAGGTTTAGGTTGTGGATCTCAATAAATGTTAGTCACACTGTTGATTACTAGTTGGATATGTTTAAAGGGACTATCACAATTGGTAGTAATAGTAAGGGATATTTGTGTATAACCTGTCATATATCGAATATCAGATCGAGAGCATGCCATAAATGCAAAGAGATATATGGTGTAAGTTTTATTTCACTTTGCACCAATTGTGATATAACAATATTACTCGGGTTATTACTAAATCATAACCAGCACATAGAACTTAGCCTACTATATGGACTGTTAGTGTAGTATATCTCCTTATCGAATGTTAGTTTACTAGCCTACTGTCATCCATACTCAATGCACAGTCTTGAGAAGTTTATTACCCGATTATTACCAGCATGTGGGCATCTCTTAAGATTATCCATATGGTTAAGTATATATGGAAACTCAGGATAATGATGGTAAATGCTCAATGAACTTTGTATATTGGGAGTTTCATGGCCTGGGTGACAATACGTTCATATTTTATAATACAATGATTTTACCCACACAGAGATATATACAGAAATCTCCCAGTATATTACAATTCATGTTAACCACACACACTGGGATATCACAAGTATATCGAGATCATCTCCATTGCACTTGTGGGTAAACAGATATACAAAGTTATTTATCATTTGTTTGTCTTCCCTATTATGATATTCCTGTATTTACCATATTTGGAGATTAAATATAATATCCATACATATTAAATTTGATGGTATTAAGATATGCCATATATTTATGTATCTCAGAATGATAATATCAGGTAGTAATCGATATACATTTGGATGCTTATATAAGACATAATCTATACTATCAAATTATGACTAATTATATTATTTTTATGATTCTAATTAAATAACTTTGTGATATTATGTTTACATGTAGTATCAATATTATACAGTTAAATTTATATCATAGTTAATGGCTACTAATATATATTATATCAAATTAGATGATAATATACTTTGTGATATTATGGGTGAAATCAATAACGTTGTATTGTGTTGTGGGTATACATGTACTTAATATAACTGGTATTATATTGTACCTATGTATGTGTAAATATGGTATTATACGTATAATTAATATAGCCGGACACTTATATTATTCCTACATGTAATACCAGGTATCCAGTCATGATAATACCATTAGATATGGTTATTATTACTTACATTAATATAATTATTAGTTATATAGGATATCATACTGTTATCGATATAATATACTAGGTTACACACCAAATACATAATATATTATATAGGTAAGAAAATTAGTATGTCCGGCGAGAATTACCTATATAAAGTATTATATGAAATATACATAATATAAATTGTCTTTTATGTGTTATATTGTACTAATATATATTGTATTATATTATCATATATAATATAGCATTTACGAGTATATGATCTTATATAACATGTCATTAGATATGTATATAGATATACCACCATTAGATCATATAGTACCAATAAATTTCGGATAAGAGAATTATATCAATGTATAGTAAATAATTTCATGATGTGTAAGGGTATACATCTTATTATATGAATATCTAATAACTATATTGGACGTATGGGTTATATTTATGTACCAAATTTACGAGGTATTATCACCGGTAACCAGCGAATATCCATACAAATCTACCATGTACTTTACCCGCATCCTAGTATAACCAATAAAATTAATTACAGCGGATCAATATGTATAGATTATACCTATACAAAATATTAATCACTTCCTGTACCTCTGCTATCAGTATTTTGTACAATGTTACTATATGTATATGTAGGAGAATATGTGCCCATAAGGCAATTTATCCTAGATATACGTCTTGTTCATACTGTATCGGTACGTATTGTTCTAAGTATAATAAAATCGTTCGTATTAATATACTTAGATAATATCCATAGACTTATAGTTAGGTCCTTACGTATCTAGATGAGATCTCGATTATGAGTAAGTAAGCGACCAAATATAAACATAAGTCTTAAACGGTTCGTGGTCATAGATGTGTCGAGAACTGGATATCGACACATCGGATAGACCATTGTGTCTTAGTCTTACCTTAGGGTAATGATGATCTCATAGTCATTCGACTTGGTGAAGTCGGAGACGAGACACAGGTGCTCATTAGAAAATGAGTTCACTGAACGACCAAATTAGAGTTATTAAATGGTTGACTTTAACTAAACTGTCTTTAATAACTCTAGGGTGATGATAGGTTAGCTGGTCCTTAAAACCTGAAGTCATTTGTACAAACCTGTGAGTGAACGGTGTAGCTTAGACCTATGATCTAGCTTCGAGGCTAGGCCTGCTGAAAGATCTTAGGTTGAGCTGCACCCGAAGCTCTCGAGGCAAGTAAATGGCTAAGATGGGATTCGTCACTTCCGTTAAAGGGAAGTTAGTGTTACAGGCTCAGTACGGTCTTTATGTTAATCCTCGGCCGGGGTGCATTGTAAGAAGTACAACGTGTATACAATAAAGACCGCCGTATACTGACCAATGTTGTCTAATAGGGTTGACAGTAAACCATACCCTAGGCCAACAAGAACACAGTCTTGATGAAGGGATTACGGCTAACGAAGTTCATCACTGACACAGCCAATGTAAACCCAATGATACTTTTGTCAAAGGGTCGATCACGTTATGATGATTCTGAAACAGGAACGACAGCTACTGCTCGTAGTGACCGTCGTCTAGGGGTTCCGAGCCCCAACCTGTAGTAAGGTCAGGCTGTAGGGTCTCACACCGAGTAGTGTTCATGTCTTAGTAATAGGAAGATAGAATAGAGAGAAATATCATTTGATGATATTAAATATTCACAAGTCAAGTTGTGAAAGTTAGTCGCAATAGCAATAGGGACAAACGTTGCATTTGATGCAAACCAAAGATTAAACGTGTCATAAATTGGTTACGACAAATTTAGTAGCAACAAATATATTGGAAAGGGTTACCTGGATGACGGGATCGTCCCGGTTTAAACACAGGTTCAAACCGTGTCCAAATCGGAGCTCAAATGAGCCCGAAACGCGAAAACAGTCCAAGGCGAAATGGGTTAGACCCACTGGGCTAAAAGGCCCATAGGCAAGGGCAAACGGGCACAGCCCGCTGACTGCAGCAGGTGTACACCCGCTGCACAGCGGGCGGGCGCCCGCTGTAGCAGCGGGCGTGGCCTGCTGCACAGCGGGCCCGTGCCCGCTTTTGCAGCAGGCACGGCCCGCTGCGGCAGTGGGCGCACGCCCGCTGCAGCAGCGGGCGGGCAGCCCGCCCTTGCTCCCTTGGGCAGGCGCGCCCGCTAAGCCTAGCGGGCGTGCCCGCAACTTAAGTCAATTTAGGGTTTTTTTAAAAACCCCAAATGACGGCTACGAATTTTGATAATTTGCTAAACTTTGAGCAATTGTTTGAGGGGTCAAACGAAGTCGAAATTCGTCGCCATTGGTTCCTACGTGTTCACCATTCGAAGCTCTTCGGATTGATAGCTTGTTTGGCGTCTAAGGTTTAATATGCAATGAGAATTAATTAGTTAAAGTTTGCTTTTATGAAAAGCTCACTTTAACTTGAAATTAAGCCAAATTGGCTTAATTATTTTTTCTCCCTCTTGCGGAATGTCCCACATTGGTCGCAACGAGAGAGTGAGTGCCGACTCCCTATATAAATAGGTGTGCACTCTCCTCGTTGAAAAAGACACCAAGCCATCGATCGAGTAGCTCCAGATTTTTAGAGCAAGCTCGATCGGCGACTAAATTCTCTCTCTCTCTTCCTGTTCTCCGGAGTAGTCCTAGCAAGACTACGAAGGGGGTTTGGATTCTTGATCAGGACGTCTAAGACGCGGGTTCTTCTCAAGTGAAACTTTCTACCGCGTGTGATCGGCTCGGAGGCGAAAGTCGGCTTGGGCAGATCGGTGCGAGGATACGAGGCGGCTCAGGCGGATCGAGTCAAAGCGGCTCGGCTACGAGGAGCTTCTGAAGACGGTGCGGTACATCTTGCCTGCTCCAGGGCCAAGATTCTGGGTATGTGGTTAAGTAATTTGTAGTGTATATTTAATTAGTCGCTTTAGAGTAGATCCCTCTTGGGGTGGTTAGATCCACCCCAAGTTGGCATAGATCGGGCTAGGTTCTGGCTCCTCAGAGCCTAGCTAAATAGTTTAGCTAGTCTGGAAATTTTGAATTTCCGTTTTCCGCTGCGCATTCGTGCCTCTGTGGTCCGTCCGACTTAGGACGGACACAGATCCGAGCTCTGGGGGTCCGCCAAAACCCCAACAGTGGTATCAGAGCCACGGTTATGCCTGTTGATCTTTTAAGCGTTTTTAAATCTTTAAAATTGCTTAAGTTTTAACATACAAACTATTTTTTTAATAGTTTTTAAAAAATTATTTTGTGTCTAAAAATTGTTTTTGCAACACGAAAATTTTGGGACTATTTATTTTATGCGATAAATTTTAAATAGGTCACCAATGTTTAAATACTTTGTAAATTTTTTTTAATGAGATATGAAAATTTTTTTTGGGGTATTTAATGTTTATGTAACTTTATAGAAAAATTTTATCTTTGAAATTTAAATTTTCTTTAGTTACATAAAGGTTAGAAATCTTTAAAAACTTTGTTTGAAAGCCTCTAAAATGATTTCTGAAAGACTTTAAAAGAGTTTTAAAATTATTTTAAAAATATGTAAATAATAGAAATACTTTATTTTCATGAGATGAAACATAAACTAGTTTCTTTTTTACATAGATGTTTCTAAAATTATTTATGTGATATTTTAATTTTAGAAATATGGTTTAAAAAAATTGTAAAGCCTAGGTTTAAAATTATTTGATAATTTTATACGACCTAGTTTTATGCGATGAAATTTTTTTTAAGGCTTTAAATTTTAATCTTTAATTTTAATTGTTAAAATTTAGATTTGCATGTTTTTATTATGTAAATAATTTAAACTTGCAAATACTCATGTATGTCACAAAATGAAATTTTATTTATGTTGATAAATTAGTTGTTTCTTTTTAATGGACATGTGAACCTTATTAGGTTAGCCATTAAATGTTTAAAATTTTATGAGATGAAATTTTAATAAGTTAGTGACATGCTATGTTTGATAAAACAAAACAAAACCTAATACTGGACTAGGTTAGTCCCTTTTGTTTGTAAATCATTTCATTAAAACGTTTAATTGATGATTTTCATAAAAGACAAATGTTGAATTGTTTTATAAAATCCTAATTAGATTGGGGTAGCACGTTGAACAAATGAACCTTATAGTTGATAAGGACTTAATAAAAATTGTTCAACCAATCCATAAAAATTTCGAATTTTAGGATCCACTAGTTGATAAGGATTAACTAGTTTTCTTAATTAAAAGCCATTTAGTTGTTTGGATAACATAGAATTGATGAAAAATCCTTCAATGGATTATGATGTCGGTCAATGTGCTTGGCTAAGTTTGCTGGACCAACCTAGCTAGACTGGGTAACAAGTGGTCCTGGCTTAGTCAATTCCCTGGCCGCGTCCGCTGGACCGCAAGGAGTCGATTCATGACTATGTAAGTCCATCGACTATACCTAAGTCAATATGATAATAATCTTGTTCAAGATAAATCGTAGCCCTCCTTGTTTTAGGAGTTGGCAACTGTAAGAAACATGTTACGGTTGTTGAGCTACACTCAAGCCGTGATATGTCAATCTTATAGAAATCGATTTCTTTATTGACATCTTGACCTGACTGAAACCGTTGTCTCATCCTTCGAGCATCGGCATAAGTCTAACTAAGAATGTAGTCTAAGTCCTGATCCAAACCGACGTGTCGTGCATACACCGAGCGGCGGGGCAAGTCAGGCTGGACACGAAAACAAGGGTCCGACTAGGCTAGCCATTGTGATCCGGTTGAGCACACTCATGATCACAAATGACTAAGGGTAAAAATCGATAGGGAATCATAGTTAATATGATTGACGACGAGTTCGTCTACCGACTGCAGAGTCGGACAACTTGTTGAGATACACTCAAGGTTGTCAGACTCAGGGTAGTCAGATCCCTCTCTAACAAAAGTTATTTTATAATAAATTTTTTATTATTATGGCTTTAATAAATTTAGTGGGAGAATATAGTTTTATAAAAACCATTAAAACTATACTACGAACTAATACTGACTAAAGTATCTATAAAATGCAGAATGGATTCGGGACTTAGATATATGGTTGAGAAGAACGTGATGGATGGAACGAACTACAAAGACTGGCTTAGGAACATCAAGTTGGTCCTTTCCCTAGCCAGAATAGGATACGTACTGTTAGAGGACGCTCCGGATAAGCCCGAAGAAGATTCGACCTTCGAGGAAAAGGAAGCCTATGACCGGCGCCCCGCTTGAGTCGCGACGGCGCGGTGTCGTTTACCGCAAGTTTCACGGTTAGTGTAGGGTGCGGGAATATCGAACTCAGGGAGGCGAGGTTGTGCTTGGGTCAGGTAGGACCTAAATCACCCCGAGGGGCGAGCTAGCCCGAATCGGTGAATGGTTGTCACGAAAGGAAATAAAAGGGTAAGAACAACAAGAAAGAAAACCCGGGACTTTGGTTTCCAGCCCGACGAGAGACTCTCGTCGATACGGCCTACGGGTATGGATAGCGATCAGGATTAGGGTCTAATGGTGAGACGTTGCCTCTGAAAGTGGTACCGGCGTCCCATGGGCCCGATATTCCGGTCGGTGCCCAGGATGATACACCGGACTTCCCGGATTCGATCAGTGGGCACTCCCGTGTCCATTAACACTGATCGATCTCGGGAGCACTAAGCCCGCAACGATATCTCCCAACGTCTCATCCTGCCGCTCCCGCGTGCTAGGATTCGGCGTCTACGCTAAGGGTGTGAGCTATGGCTAGGGAGTCAACCGCCAAGTTTATTCCCCCTTGGCCCAACGGTCAAAGGCGGTCTTTTTCCCGCCGATGACAATGAAACACCCCGCGTAACCGTTAGATTCCTACCCCCTATCGATTTCCTAACCCTATGGACGCATCGGGAAGAGCCCCCGAAGGGGTTTCCACCAAAATCCCAGATTTGAGAACTACTCACAAAAATTCATGAAAAAGCGATCTAAATGAAATTTAACCGTTGGAATCATAATCGGACAATTGCAATGCGGAAGTAATAGAGTAATAAAGACAATACTAAAATTTTAGAAAGATCTGAAAACTTACAAAAGAGTAACAATTACAGCCGTCACAAGGAGATAAAACAGTAGAAAAAATAACAGCTCTCGTTTCTGGAACCCTAGGGGTTCTATTTATAGACCTTCGCATCAACCGATCGGTTGACAAGTCAACCGATCGGTTGATCCGTTACAAATTAATAACAGAAAACGGCGAGCTTTCACCCGATCACATGAACCGGTCGGGTGAGTTCTTGAGTGACCGATTGGATCTTGGAGCAGTCGGGTGAATCGATCGGTTCGACGTCCGTGTCTTCAGCTCTTCTTCTTCAGCTACAGATGAACCGATCGGGTGAGAGTCACCCGATCGGTTGGCGTTTTGCTTCGAAAAAAACAGAGAACAGCCCCCGCTGAACCGATCTTCGAACCGGTCGGGTGACTTCTTTGTGAGCTGCGGCAGAGACCGGGTGGTGCACGCGTGCATCACCCGATCGGTTGGAGATGACCAACCGATCGGGTGAGGGGCTGAAAGATGAATTCTTTGGCGTTTGACCCCCTGGATCACGTGTGACTTCTCCCGTTGCTCCGGGGACTTGGGATATCATCGTTAAACGTCCCCTACGTGGTCGATCCCCTGCAATCATGGATAAACAAAGAAAAGTGAAAGAAAACGGGAAAATACACGAAAACGAATAAGAGACGACGGAAAAACACGGAGAAACACAAAAGAAAACGTGCGTGAATATATGAAATATAAACGCACATCAAAATCCCCCAAGCTGAACTCTTCCTCGTCCTCGAGGAAGACGAGTGAGAGTAGGAGCTCGGAAGGGAAAAATAGAGAGGAAGAAAGAAAAAGAAAACTCTAAGCCCTAGATCGTCCATCAGAGCCACCAAAATCAAAAACGACACACCAAGCAAGCAAACGCCAAATCACACCACTAAACCTAGGAAAGCGAGTCCAAATAAGTGTCGTGGGTCCACGCAGTGAAGCGCGAGTGAGCGTGGTCGTGTGCTAGCGAATGGTGATGCTTTCTACGATGTGCTATGAGGCTCGATATACACAAATCCAAGATATGACCCAAAATATCGATCCGAATTGAATTAAGCGGTGAATATAAGTTCAAGCATGCATGAGAAGAGTGAGAATAGAAGCGTATCATGCATCGGGGACTCCACAACTAGGGTTAAGGAAATCACGCCACTATAGCCTAGATACTAGCTAAAAAGTTCCTAAGCCAAGTGTTTTCGATAACGACGGGGGGTTGAGATGATGTGGAGAAGAACACTCGGTGCAAATTCTCGCCTTCCCTTTATTCTTGGCAAGTATGAAAAATATTCACACGGGAATTTTTTTGGGTTTTGGGTATTTGTATTTTTTGGATTTTTGGCTATACAAAATATTTTTTTTCTTTTATTTTATTTTCTTTTCTTTTTGGGTTTTTTTTTCTTTTCTTTTCTCTTTTTTTTTGGATTTTTGGGGTTTTGGCTATACACATGTGTACTCTCCCAAGTGGGAGAACGGTACACGACGAGGGGATTTGCACCAAGTAAAACAAAAAAAAAGAAGTCGAAATCAAAACACTCGGGCAAAGGAAACTATTCTCGCTAAATAGAGCATAGGCTACATGGGTTATCCTAGTCCTTAGTTGTGGAATCCCGACGCATGCGAATTGAAGTATACGATATAAATATAGCATGCATATAGTGGAAACCAATACCGCATATTCAAAACGGAGCATGATAATCTAGGGGTCATTCCTGGATAGGTATATAAAGTAAAATCACAAAGCAGAAGCACACCAAATTCTAGTCACGACACACGACTCACAAAAAGCTAAGTGGACCCACGATGCGTGAAATGCAAGAGGACTCGAAATCCTAGGGTTAGTGAGTGTGATTATCGATGCAATGCTAGGTGTGTGTGACTTTGTGGCGATTCATCATAGGATTCATCTCTAGGAGAAAGAGCTAAAAAAAGAAGAAAAGAAAAAAATAAAAACACGATGAAAACGACACAAAAAACGAAAAATAAGGACACAAACGACGCACACAGTGCGACTCCCCCAAGCTGAAGTTTGCATTGCCCTCAATGCAATATGAGTGAGTACGGGAGGGCAATGAAAATGGGGGGGATACGCACTGACACAAAAAGAAATGAAAACGAGGAAAACACATAGATGAAATTGAAAAAAGAAAGAAAGATCAAAATCAAAATCAAACAACACGAAAATAAAAATAAAAATAAAATCACACGACACGACACTCAAAAAATGAAAAACAAGCACACACACAAAAATGAGAAAAACAAACAAAACATGACAGCACACCAAAATAGACGTCCCCCAAGCTAGACCAGAAAGTGCTAGCGAAATGATGTGATCGATGAAATGCAGAGAAATGCAAGGGGGAAGTCAAAAACAAAAGAGGTGAAATCAGAGAGCAGGAGGAGGTGAGTCCTCGTCCTCCTCGGAAGAGGGTGTGGATGGGTGGTCGGGAGAGGCTGGGGGTGTGCTGAGAAGTGGGGAATGAGGCGAAGGAATAGGGGCAGTGGTGGTGTGAACAATGGGAGGAGTGTCGGTGGTGGTGGGTGGTGGTGGTAGGAAGGCGATCAAGGCGGTGGTGAGAGGAATAGAAATGGAGGAAGTAGATGCGGTGGTGACGGTAGTGGGAGGTGGTGGGAGGGATCTGGAGCGCACCGGCAATTTCCTCCGACGCACGTATGGAGTGACGGAGGAGGAGGGAGGTAGCGTGGGTGCGGTGGAAGTGGTCAGGAGGGGTGAGTGGATGTGGATGCCGGGATGGGATGTGAAGAGGGGGAAGTGAGGAGGAGAAGATCGTCGGGGTGCTGAAGGTGGAGGTGGTGAAGGTGGAGGTGGTCCGTGGATATGAGTAAGAAGGAGGAGAATGGCGGCCACGTTCCTCTCAAGTGCGAGGAAACGTGGGTGAGTACGAAAGGAGGATGGCGATGGGTCCGAGGAAGCAGAGGACATGGCGAGCTCACGAAGGGCAGCGACCTCCCTCTCAAGCCCCAGACGGGCAGATACCTGACGGTGACCAAAAGATGTAGACTGACGCGAGACAGAGGTGGCGCCGCCAGGTAAGGTCGAAGAGGTGCCGGCGGCAGTGGTCATGCCGGCACAGGAGACAAGGCCAGAAATGGCCGCAAAGAGGTGCTCAGACGTGATCGGTCCCGAAGCAGAAACAGGACGACTCAGGCCAGCCCCTAAATCTCCCCCAGACGCAGGGATATCCTGCTCGCCTAAGTGGGTGGCAGGGGACGGTGGTCTGCGGGCGCCTGCGGGAAGGAAAGGAAGATTCAACCCCGCTAAGAAGTCGGGATCAGGAGGGAAAGTCCAATCTCCCACGAGAGCAAGGGTCATGCGAGCGGGGTTGGGCAGAATGGTGTAAGGGGCTGGGGGGTGGCCATAATGAAATATGAAGCGGCCATCTGAGCGGGGTTTAATCATGTGGATGTGCCGCAGGACATCAATATCAAGATATGAGGGTCCTGCGACAGCTGGAAGATTACCGGGCATGGTAATATTGAATTGGGCGTGAGAGAAGATGATCGTGATGATGCCCCCACAACAAAACTTCCCCTTACCGGCCCGGCTGATCTCGAGTAGCTTGTAATCAAGCCAATCGCTGCCATGGATGGGGACGGTAGGGGCCCTGAAGCTAACTCCATCATCATCCCGGACATAAGGAAAAGTCATGGCCCAAAGGATAAAAAGGTCAGGGATAGTCACAGTGCCGGACTCGTCCCTAGGAAAGAATGCAGATGAAATGATCCTGTGGGCTAAACGAAACACGGGATGAATGATGGAGGAGGCCTTGGCCCTTCCTCGGGGATAGTCACGGATCAATGTGAGGCGGAACCAGAATTTATCGACATCAAACTCGGGCGCGTACCCGTAGTGTCGGATGGAATCATCCCCGAGATTGGGGAAACCAAATATATCGTTAATCGTGTTCAGATTTGTGGTGACACTACGGTTACGCACCCTAAATCTAATGATCGACCCGGACTCCCAAACAAGTGTAGAGAGAAATTCAAGTGTGAGTGCCGGGTAGGATACGGCATGTGCATTAAGAAAGGCCAACCATCCTAAGTTAGCGAAAAGAGATTCGACCTCGGTGAAGACACCGAGATCGACAAGTGTACGTGCGTGCAGGAACTTAGTGGATAGATGCCCTCGAGCATCAAGCCTACGGTAAAAATCTTTGTGCTCCTGGTTCCGAAAAATATACCCATGCGGGCCCAACATTGGGTCCACAGGGGGGATAACAGGCGGAGGAGGGCCAAGTGTAAGTGCTCGTGTACGGGAAGGGGGGCGTGTTTGTTTTCGTCTCTTTTGAGACGGCTCCTCTTCCCACATAATTCCCTTCCCCTTATCCTTATCCCGAGCCATGTGTGGGTGTGCGAGCAAGAATGAGTGCAAAAACAGTGGATGCACACTAACACAAGCAAACGAGCAAGCACAATTAATAGGGCAAATATATAAATATGAGCTTCGGAGCGAGTGTACCCAAGCGGAATGGCGGAGCTTGCTCGTAGATGTCCCCACACTGTTCAACGAGAGTAGCGTGGAGCCGCGGCGAACTCCTTCGGCAATAATTTTCGAAATGGGGGTGGTTTGGGGGAAAATTAGGTCAAACTCGAGATGAAAAAAAGGGGGGTGAGGGTGAAGATGATGGAGGGATTGATGGAGGAGGTGGAGAGAGGGAGTAATGGAGTAGTAGAGGACGTGGGGGAGTGAGGATCGGTTGTTGGGGAAGAGGGGAAGGCGAAACGACGGCGGATTTTGCGATCGGGCGAGGGTGAAAACGAGCGGGTGTCGGGGGGTTTATATAGGGTTTTAAGTCGAACCGATCGGGTGACTTGTCACCCGATCGGTTGACGGTTAGGTCGAAAATCTTGCCGAAGAAATGCTACAGGCGAACCGATCGGTTGACTTCTCAACCGATCGGTTGGCCGCTCCACTCATTTTCCCGAGAACTTAGGGCTGCTCACCCGGTCACGTCAACCGATCGCGCTCGAACTCAACCGATCGGTTGATATTCCCCAAAAACTTCCGAGAGTTCTCCCCAGCTCACCCGGTCTGCCACCCGGTCTCTTCATTACTCAACCGATCGGGTCATATGGGGACAGATCTCGGCATGTATCTGATACATCCCAACCGATCGGGTGAGTTGTCAACCGATCGGTTGGGGCTTGTTTCTTGCAAAAACCAATAGATTTGTTTAAGTCCCCAAACGGATGTTCTCGCGGCTGATTTTATTTATAAAAATAGACAAAATAAAGTCAAAAAATAACGCTGAAAAGTGGGGAAAAAGTTTAGAACATGGGTTGCCTCCCATGAAGTGCACTTGTTTAACATCATTGGCTCGACGCCCGCAGGAGATGCTCATGGTGGTCGATACGGGTGATGCCCGAAGTTTGGCATCTCTTTCTCATTGGAGCTGAAGGCGCTTGGAGTAGTCAGCGGCTGGAAAAATACTTGCTCGACTACCCTCCCCTTGTTCTTGGGATCCGGGGGCTTCTCCTTGGTGTTGGTGCTTCCCGCCATCTTCTTCAGGATCCGGACCTCGTCTTTAGTGAGGTCCGTGGGCTCTTTCCCCGTTCTCCTCACAGGAGGAGCCTTGGGGAACCCGGGAGGGGTCGTTCTCGCTGCACTCGGTTTTCCAGCAGCTTCTTTGTTCTCAGGGCCGTCTCCATCTTCTGAATCCCCCAAGTCATCGGGGGGGTTTCTCAGGAGAATCTCCCAGGAGCTCTCCTCTGCAGCTTTTTCCTCTTCTACCTCGAGCAGATTGCACCGAGGGTCATCAGGGGGATCGGGGTGCTTCATGGATAATCCCAGATCAAACTCAACTTTCTCTCCGCTGACGTTCAAAGAGAGTTTTCCGTTCTTCACATCTATTAGAACGCCAGCAGTGGCCATGAAAGGCCGTCCCAGGATGATGGGGGTGTGTGCGTCTTCAGGCATGTCCATGAATACAAAGTCCACAGGCACATGCACCCCTCTCACATTCACGGGGAGGTCATCCACAATTCCCACCGGATATTTGACCGACCGGTCAGCTAGTTGTAGGGTCATGCCGGTGGGCTCCAAATCACCCATTCCTATCCTTCTATACATCGACAAGGGCATCAAACTAACACTCGCTCCGAGATCGACGAGTGCACGATGAATCTTCACTGCCCCGATCGTGCAAGGAATAGAGAAGCTCCCCGGGTCCTTGAGTTTCGGCGGATTTGCCCTCTGAATAAGAGCGCTACATTCCGCCGTCAGCACTACTTTCTCCTTTCTAGACCCTCTAGTCACCAAATCTTTCAAGAATTTTGCATAGGAGGGGATTGTTTCGATTGCTTCTAGGAAGGGGATTTGCAGGCTTAGGTCCTTGACCATGGCGAAGAACTTGCCATATTTCTCATCAATTTTTGCCTGAGCCAACCGTTGTGGAAATGGCACAACGGGTTTATACACTTTCGGGCTCTCTTCCTCCTCCTTCTTCTTCTCTTCTTCAGAGACTCCCTCCGGAGTCATAGGATTTGATGACGAAGCACCGGCGTCGTTTGATTTTTCGATCGGTTTCTCAACGACCAATGGTGCTTCCGGGTTGCTAGGGGGCACTCTAGTAGGAATTTGTGTCCCGCTTCTCAGAACGATAGCGGACACATTCGCGTGCTCGTGCACGAGTGCCGATGTTTGGGTTGCTCCCCTCGGGTTCACCTCCTGTTGTGGCGGTAATTGGTTTTGTGACCTTGCAAGGTTCGCCACTTGTAACCCCAGCTGGGTTACTTGGTCCGTGAGGGTCCGCTGACCCATTTCCAGCTTTTGGTTGATCTTCTCCTGGTTGGTAATATATTGAGTCAAGAGAGACTCAACTAGAGAGACTGCCCTCTGTTGGCCATACTGCTGCTGCTGCTGGAACGGCTGCTGAGTCCTGGGGGCGTAAGATTGTTGCTGAGGTTGTTGCTGAAATGGTTGCTGCTGAAACTGATTCTGCTGTGGCCTAGCCGGCTGATATGTTTGTTGCTGCGGCTGCTGAGGCGGCGAGGGCTGAAATGGTGGCCGGTAACTGAAATTTGGGTGGTTCCGGTTGTTTGGAGAGTAGGCCGGGTTGGAATTTGTCCTTGGCGGATACGGCGCATTCCCCGTGGGGTTGTAAAATAGTGCGCTCGCCTGATCCAACGGTGGTGAGATGTCACCACCGTCGAATTCCCCAAAGAATTCGGACTCTACCGCAGAAATTTGCTGTGTACCGGCCCCACCGGCTCCTACCATTAATGCGGAGATCTGGGTTGAAAGCAAGTCAAACTTGCTTGATAGTTTGTCGACGTCCTCGACTCTGTGTATACCCCCGGATCTTGGTGTGGCTCTCTCGTCACACCACCGCTCATTGTTGGATGCCATATTTTCCAGAATATGCCCGGCATCCTCCTCGCTTCTAGACATGAAGGAACCCCCAGCCGCGGCGTCCATAGAAGATTTCAGGTCATCCCTCAACCCATTGTAGAACAGATTAATAATCTGCCACTTCGGAAGCTCATGGTGAGGGCATCTTCTTTGCATCTCTTTATATCTCGTCCAAGCTTCATGCAAGGACTCGTGGCTGGCCTGGGAGAAGGAGGAGATCTCACTCCTCAACTTCATGGTCTTCCCCGGAGGAAAGAACTTTGTCAGAAAAGCGTTGGAGAGCTTCTCCCAGGTGTTGAAAGTGTTAGGGTCCTTCCCCCTTAGCCATTGCTTGGCTTTGTCTCGCAAAGAGAAGGGGAACAGCTTCAGACGGATAGCCTCTGTCGTGACACCATTAATCCGGAAGGTGTCACACTTCTCCAAGAAGGAGTCCAGGTGCTCGATCGGGCTCTCCATGGGTGCACCCGCAAACTGGTCCTGCTGGATCCATGTCACTAGAGACGGCTTCAGCTCAAAGCTTTGGGCCGTAATAGCTGGAGATCGGATGGCGGAAGTCGACTCGATGGATGGCATCGAGTACTCCAGCAGAGACTTGTGAGGTGGGGTGTTCTCCTCCATGGATTCGGGATCTTCTCTTCTTCGCTTCTCGGCGGCCAAACGCCTAAGGGTGGCGTTAATCTCTGGATCGAGGGGAATCAAGTTGTCGAGACTCCTTGAACTCCTGCGCATGAAAAACAACAAACACCCGTGAAGCGACAAGTGGGAAAGAAACAGATAAAATAAGAAATAAAAATAAGAAAAATAATTAAAAAAAAGAAAAAGGAGAATGCGAAAATTATCGCGAGGTAGGGATGTGAGCTAGACACGAGGGTTCAAGAGATCCTAAAATAACAAGCACGTTGCCTCCCCGGCAACGGCGCCATAAACTTGACCGGCGCCCCGCTTGAGTCGCGACGGCGCGGTGTCGTTTACCGCAAGTTTCACGGTTAGTGTAGGGTGCGGGAATATCAAACTCAGGGAGGCGAGGTTGTGCTTGGGTCAGGTAGGACCTAAATCACCCCGAGGGGCGAGCTAGCCCGAATCGGTGAATGGTTGTCACGAAAGGAAATAAAAGGGTAAGAACAACAAGAAAGAAAACCCGGGACTTTGGTTTCCAGCCCGACGAGAGACTCTCGCCGATACGGCCTACGGGTATGGATAGCGATCGGGATTAGGGTCTAATGGTGAGACGTTGCCTCTGAAAGTGGTACCGGCGTCCCATGGGCCCGATATTCCGGTCGGTGCCCAGGATGATACACCGGACTTCCCGGATTCGATCAGTGGGCACTCCCGTGTCCATTAACACTGATCGATCCTGGGAGCACTAAGCCCGTAATGATATCTCCCAACGTCTCATCCTGCCGCTCCCGCGTGCTAGGATTCGGCGTCTACGCTAAGGGTGTGAGCTATGACTAGGGAGTCAACCGTCAAGTTTATTCCCCCTTGGTCGAACAGTCAAAGGCGGTCTTTTTCCCACCGATGACAATGAAACACCCCGCGTAACCGTTAGATTCCTACCCCCTATCGATTTCCTAACCCTATGGACGCATCGGGAAGAGCCCCCGAAGGGGTTTCCACCAAAATCCCAGATTTGGGAACTACTCACAAAAATTCATGAAAAAGCGATCTAAATGAAATTTAACCGTTGGAATCATAATCGGACAATTGCAATGCAGAAGTAATAGAGTAATAAAGACAATACTAAAATTTTAGAAAGATCTGAAAACTTACAAAAGAGTAACAATTACAGCCGTCACAAGGAGATAAAACAGTAGAAAAAATAACAGCTCTCGTTTCTGGAACCCTAGGGGTTCTATTTATAGACCTTCGCATCAACCGATCGGTTGACAAGTCAACCGATCGGTTGATCCGTTACAAATTAATAACAGAAAACGGCGAGCTTTCACCCGATCACATGAACCGGTCGGGTGAGTTCTTGAGTGACCGGTTGGATCTTGGAGCAGTCGGGTGAATCGATCGGTTCGACGTCCGTGTCTTCAGCTCTTCTTCTTCAGCTACAGATGAACCGATCGGGTGAGAGCCACCCGATCGGTTGGCGTTTTGCTTCGAAAAAAACAGAGAACAGCCCCCGCTGAACCGATCTTCGAACCGGTCGGGTGACTTCTTTGTGAGCTGCGGCAGAGACCGGGTGGTGCACGCGTGCATCACCTGATCGGTTGGAGATGACCAACCGATCGGGTGAGGGGCTGAAAGATGAATTCTTTGGCGTTTGACCCCCTGGATCACGCGTGACTTCTCCCGTTGCTCCGGGGACTTGGGATATCATCGTTAAACGTCCCCTACGTGGTCGATCCCCTGCAATCATGGATAAACAAAGAAAAGTGAAAGAAAACGGGAAAATACACGAAAACGAATAAGAGACGGCGGAAAAACACGGAGAAACACAAAAGAAAACGTGCGTGAATATATGAAATATAAACGCACGTCAGCCTACAAATTGTACCAGAGGGATGCAGAGAAGGCTAGGTGCCTTACTCTGGCTTCGATGACCAACGAGTTGCAGAGGAAGCATGAACATATGGATGTTCAAAGCATGCTCCTCAATGCACAAGAGTTGTATGGCAAGCGATCTCGAGCTGCCAAGTTCGAAGCCACCAGCAACCTCTGGGGCACAAAGATGGGGGCAGGGCCCATACATGATCATGTTATCAAGATGATCGGGTACGTAGAGGACGCCGCCCAGTTTGGATTTGTCTTGGACAATGAGATGTCCATAGACATTATCCTAAAGTCTTTGACTCCTGAGTTTAAGCCTTTCATCACTGGTTTTATAATGAACAGTCTTGAAACGGATCTTCCTGGTCTCCTCAATATGCTTAGGTAATTTGAGAAGATTGAGAAGAAGCCGACTGCATTGGTTGTTGGCTCTGCTTCTTCCGACCAGCCGAAAGGCAAGGGTAAGAAGAGGCAGGTCCCACAACCTGCGAAGGCAAAGAAAGGGAAGAAAAAGACTAAAGGGGCCCCGTCGAAATCTGAGTGCTTTCATTGCCACAAGATTGGCAACTAGAAGAGGAACTGTAAGATCAATCTTGCAGAGAAAAAGAAGGGGCATACGGATGCCTATACCTCAGGTACAAATTCAATTCATTAAAACGTAATTATTTCCAATCATATAGTATGAGATACTAAGACACATCTATGTAATGTATACAGGTGGATGATATGAAGCGGAGATTGGAGAAGTGCGGAGGACGGTCGGCAATCTGAGCAATCGTTGCTGCTAGGGCCATTCAAACGACTTCGAGAGACATGATCAAGAAGAAGATGATACTATTTTTAGAATAATAAGATGTATCATTTCTTTTAAGTTGAAAACAATGATTGAGTGTTCTACACTCAAAATTTATTTGGATAAACAAATTACGGTTCATCTTAATGAATCCGTTGTTTTATGAATGTCTCAGGAATTACGTTTGATGTTAAGTTGAAATTTGATTGGCTTAAATTTTCTGTGATTGTGGCTTTCTGAGATGGTTGCGAAATTCTCGAATGATGATGCGAAGCTTCGGAAAATGTTGATTTTCGAGCTGACTTGATGTTATAGTCAATTGGTAGTTAAGTATAGGTTCCAGGGGCATATAAATTGTGTGCGATCACAATTATACGCATATTGAGATTAATTCTTAATAAACCACATTCAGTTATTAAAGGGTTAATATTAAATATTGGTTAAGGGAAATGTACAGTGTAGGACGTTTTGATTTAGCGAATCAATGTCAAAATTCCTTAAACCGATCTTGACTTGACTCATTCGTCAAACCGAACCTGACACTAGTACATTCCATCTAAACCACTTATCAAATGGTTATATCTTCGTATAAATAATCTAAATATGATTTAGATATAATATTGAAGTATTTAACCAGGCAATTCTCAAAGTCAGTGGGAGCAAGCTCGTATACTTAGTTCCGGTCTTTCGGACTAAGTAAAAAGGATTTCCACCTTAAATAAATCATCTATATAGAACATTGAATCAAAATTGTTTTGATTTAATCGAATATATAGAGACTCAGTGTGTCACGTATGTACTTGACATATTGACACAAGAAAAGTGGAATGAGCTGAGACTGACTCATAGATTATAATGTTAGACCATACATCTAGATTCTATATGCTAATTGTTAGCTATACAAAGATAGGAAAAATTGATCCAGATCATTTTTTCGAAGGATCAACCCTGTGTGATAAAGAGATGTATTATTTAATCCATTAAAATTAGTTGTGGATAATCGTTAGTAAAACCACTCTTAGGTTTGTCATATAAATGTCAATGTGACTGATATGCTATAACGGTATGAGATACCGAGATAAATAGCCTAAGTGCAAGTGGGAGATGTAGGAGAATATGTGCCCATAAGGCAATTTATCCTAGATATACGTCTTGTTCATACTGTATCTGGTACGTATTATTCTAAGTATAATAAAATCGTTCGTCTTAATATACTTAGATAATATCCATAGACTTATAGTTACGTCCTTACGTATCTAGATGAGATCTCGATTATGAGTAAGTAAGCGACCGAATATAAACATAAGTCTTAAACAGTTCGTGGTCATAGATGTGTCGAGAACTGGATATCGACACATCGGATAGACCATTGTGTCTTAGTCTTACCTTAGGGTAATGATGATCTCATAGTCATTCGACTTGGTGAAGTCGGAGACGAGACACAGGTGCTCATTAGAGAATGAGTTCACTGAACGACCAAATTAGAGTTATTAAATGGTTGAATTTAACTGAACTGTCTTTAATAACTCTAGGGTGATGATAGGTTAGCTGGTCCTTAAAACCTGAAGTCATTTGTACAAACCTGTGAGTGAACGGTGTAGCTTAGACATATGATCTAGCTTCAAGGCTAGGCCTGCTGAAAGATCTTAGGTTGAGCTGCACCCGAAGCTCTCGAGGCAAGTAAATGACTAAGATGGGATTTGTCACTTCCGTTAAAGGGAAGTTAGTGTTACAGGCTCAGTACGATCTTTATGTTAATCCTCGACCGGGGTGCGTTGTAAGAAGTACAACGTGTATACAATAAAGACCGCCGTATACTGACCAATGTTGTCTAATAGGGTTGACAGTAAACCATACCCTAGGCCAATAAGAATACAGTCTTGACGAAGGGACTACGGCTAACGAAGTTCATCACTGACACAGCCAATGTAAACCCAATGATACTTTTGTCAAAGGGTCGATCACGTTATGATGATTCTGAAACAGGGACGACGGCTACTCCTCGTAGTGACCGTCGTCTAGGGGGGTTCCGAGCCCCAACCTGTAGTAAGGTCAGGCTGTAGGGTCTCACACCGAGTAGTGTTCGTGTCTTAGTAATAGGAAGATAGAATAGAGAGAAATATCATTTGATGATATTAAATATTCACAAGTCAAGTTGTGAAAGTTAGTCGCAATAGCAATAGGGACAAACGTTGCATTTGATGCAAACCAAAGATTAAACGTGTCGTAAATTGGTTACGAAAAATTTAGTAGGAACAAATATATTGGAAAGGGTTACCTGGATGACGGGATCATTCCGGTCTAAACACAGGTTCAAACCGTGTCCAAATCGGAGCTCAAACGAGCCCAGAAACGTGAAAACAGTCCAAGGCGAAATGGGTTAGACCCACTGGGCTAAAAGGCCCATAGGCAAGGGCAAACGGGCGCAGCCCGCTGACTGCAGCGGGCGTACACCCGTTGCACAGTGGGCGCAGCCCGCTGCACAGCGGGCCCGCGCCCGCTGTTGCAGCGGGCACGGCCCGCTGCGGCCCTCTGCAGCGGGCAGGCGGCCCGCCCTTGCTCCCTGGGGCGGGCGCACCCGCTAAGCCTAGCAGGCGCGCCCGCAACTTAAGTCAATTTTGGGTTTTTTTAGAAACCCCAAATGACGGCTACGAATTTTGATAATTTGCTAAACTTTGAGCAATTGTTTGAGGGGTCAAACGAAGTCAAAATTCGTCGCCGTCGGTTCCTACGCGTTCACCATTCGAAGCTCTTCGGATTGATAGCTTGTTTGGTGTCTAAGGTTTAATATGCAATGAGAATTAATTAGTTAAAGTTTACTTTTATGAAAAGCTCACTTTAACTTGAAATTAAGCCAAATTGGCTTAATTGTTTTTTCTCCCTCTTGCGGAATGTCCCACATTGCTCGCAACGAGAGAGTGAGTGCCGACTCCCTATATAAATAGGGGTGCACTCTCCTCGTTGAAAAACACACCAAGCCATCGATCGAGTAGCTCCAGATTTTTAGAGTAAGCTCGAGCGGCGACTAAATTCTCTCTCTCTCTTCCTGTTCTCCGGAGTAGTCCTAGCAAGACTACGAAGGGGGGGTTGGATTCTTGATCCGGACGTCTAAGACGCGGGTTCTTCTCAGGTGAAACTTTCTACCGCCTGTGATCGGCTCGGAGGCGAAAGTCGGCTCGGGCAGATCGGTGCGAGGGTGCGAGGCGGCTCAGGCGGATCGAGTCAAAGCGGCTCGGCTACGAGGAGCTTCTGAAGATGGTGCGGTACATCTTGCCTGCTCCAGGGCCAAGATTCCGGGTATGTGGTTCAGTAATTTGTAGTGTAGATTTAATTAGTCGCTTTAGAGTAGATCCCTCTTGGGGTGGTCAGATCCACCCCAAGTTGGCATAGATCGGGTTAGGTTCTGGCTCCCCAGAGCCTAGCTTAATAGTTTAGCTAGTCTGGAAATTTTGAATTTCCGTTTTCCGCTGCGCATTCGTGCCTCTGTGGTCCGTCCGACTTAGGACGGACACAGATCCGAGCTCTGGGGGTCCGCCAAAACCCCAACCGTATATACATTATAGCTAAGTACACGTTATCCGTTATATATCATGGTCCGTTGGTTTAATTTTTGGGAACCTTGAATAATATATACATTACCATAATGTTTATACTGTGTAATGATACTTTATATCTATTATACTATATATCACATATATCTGTTATCTAATACCATAGTATACTTACATATTATTGTATATGATAGATGTCCTATTATCGTCAATATACCATATCGAGATTGAAATCCCTTGCTCGTTTAGGAGATTACTACTTTCAAGGATCTGCATGGTACAAGAATATTTACCTATATAAATATGGTCATACATAATTAAAGATACATCTTTGCCTATAAAATGACATATTGATAGTACATTGTATATCTCTCATAAAACATTTAACATGTAGGATAGTTGCAAATAATATAATCCATAGGCTAACTAATTCTGGGTAACATTAATCCGCACATTATTTAAAATCTGGGTAATGTTATACTGTAAACTTATACTCCAAAATATGTCGCAGATCTGGATACTGAATATATCGGTTTATGATAACAGCTGGTATATTAATTAAAGATAAGTATATTACCGATATATGGACAAATATAATTGGTAATATGCTACATAGATACATGTATATCAGATATAACATTGACGACTAATGTATTATCCATATGACACTATAATTAGACAGCTAATATTTAATGGGTATATACGTAATAACTGAGTATATATTAGCCACACCGTATAAGTTATCCTACTACACATGAATTATATGATATAACATGGTATAATCAATTTTCATTACTATTTAATACATATAGCAATATTCGAGTTACTTATATGTGTATTTGGTCTAATATTGGTATACTTCATGATAATATATACTAGTATTATGAATATCATGTAAATCATAGTTTGGATATCAAGTCACTGTATTATACATGTATTATATTCATTGATATCAAGTAACATTATATAATATCATATTTTCATGGGTATAGGTATTACTTGATCACAATAGTATCTAATCAGGGATATCATAATTATATGAGTGGTATAATATAGGTACCAATCTAATTGATAACATGTAATATATTATCATAAGTATAGGACATAATCATATATATTGGATATAATTGATCCATACATATCACATACAAATAATCCCTATGAGTTATAACCAAGATATTTAATGAATATAATACGTGTATAAAGATATTAAATATAACTCTGTGACATGATACATATTGTATATTATAATATAATATACAAAGTATAATTGAAGGACTATCATACTCATATGTATACCATAATATAATATTAGGGTTCCTTATGAATATACCCAAAGTATGATATCATAGGGATTATCGTTAATACTGATCACTACATTGGTACATCATTATGATAATTTAGCAATTTCTTACCATATACTAATTATAATGATGGTAAGTTACCCTATTATATGTATTAATGTTAAATTACATTTGTTACCATAGTGTTATATCTGAGTACTCGTAGCATCGTACCATACAATATTGACTATAATTACATATCAGGTATAATTATGTTATCATGTTATATTACATGTAAACATATTTTTTGTGATATGCATATAGGGAATATCTCTAATCTAACATTGGGTATATCATATGATAATGAAATGGTATGTAAATACTAGTGATATTTGATAGTAAGTAATGTAATAAATGTATTAATAGGTGGAGGGTAAAGTCACTAGGTAAAAGTAATTAAGGAAGACAATTAGTAGTTTTAATTAAATAATAAGTTAGTTAGTAATTAAATCTAGATAAAAATCTTGAATTATATACGGGTCCAAAATGATGAATGATGATTACCCTTCACCTCTTAATTCATCCTTAATTCATGCCTTCCTTATAAGTCTGCCTTAATGCATCATCACTCATCATTCCCCTAGGATAATAGAGTTCTTTGTCTTTGTTTGAATATTTATGCGGGGTGTGATATGCTGGCTATTAGTTAACTGTCAATACACGGATTTGCACCAATATGGATTAAGAGGTACCGTATGGATTCGCATAGCTACTACTTATTATAATAGATATAAAATACAGATATTTTAAACTCAGGTAAGGATATCAAATCGGTATTACATACATACTTATCATTTTGATATACCATTATAATGTGTATAATATCCAATTATTTGATATACCAATATTCAAATTAGTCTCTTGTTATACAATAGAGGGTGTGTACTTGTCATGAAGATAGTGTACGTATATGTGATAATGACTTATATGCCTAATATTGTATTATACATATTAGACATTATATTATATATCTTAATAGGATATTATTATAATGAATCCTTGTACATTTGGGTATATATGTATTATTATGGCGATATATCCTATACTTATGACAGATAGTATAATACTAGGATATGTATATACTTGATATGGTTTATTGGATAGTATAATACGTTTTAAAATATTGATAATACTATAAATTATTTTGGATATAAACATATGTAATAGTAGGGCGTATAAATATAATTAAATACTGATAGTATGTAATCCTAATATGTGTATGATCGATTAGGATCATATGTATGGATGTATAAGCAGTACTATATTCATACAATGATTTAACCCGATATCTATATAGATGGTGAGTACTAATATATAAGTATATGACTATCTATATTACAATTGAGGGGAGATTTTGAATTTATCCTATGTGGCAATGTCACATCAAGTTTTGGAGGGAAATTTTTGGGTTGAAGATAAATTTGTTGGGAATACACAAAAACATTGAAATTAGGAATAGCCTTTTAATATTAGTTATGAAAAAAACGTTATGCACACACAATCTCATCTTGGGAATGAACGCGAGCTGTAAGAGAATGAACACGGTAGATGCTGCCAACTCATTGATCCGCATTGCAAAACCCTGTAAAATTTCGATCCCATCTGCTGATATTTCAGGGGAAACTAATAATTATTGATGTTTGTTTAAAATGAACATTGTCTCACGGGCATGGGTTATATGCAGAAGGCGCCCGCGCCTTTCGGGGCCTGCGCCGAAGGCACCAGCTAAATTTTTTAACGCCGATTTGATGTTCCGCGCCGAAATTGTTGTTTTACTTCGAATTTGTTGTTCCGCGTTGGAGGCGCCCGCGCTGAATTTATTGTTCCGCGACGAAGGCGCCTGCACTGAATTTGTTGTTCCGCGCCTAAGGCCCCCGCGCCGAAGGCACCCGCTAAATTTTTTAACGCTGATTTGTTGTTCCGCGTCTCAGGCACCCACGCCGAAATTGTTTTTTTACGTTGAATTTGTTGTTCTGCGCCGAAGGCACCCACGTCCAATTTGGTGTTCTGTGTCGAAGACGCATGCGCTGAATTTGTTGTTCCACGCCGAAGGAGCCCGCGCCATTTTTTAACGCTGGTTTGTTGTTCCGCGCCTAAGGCACCTACGTCGAAATTGTTGTTTTACGTCGAATTTGGTGTTCTGCGCCGAAGGCACCAAGTCGAATTTGGTCTTCTGTGCCGAAGGCGCATGCGCTGAATTTGTTGTTCCGCACCGAAGGCACTCACGCCGAAGGCGCCTGTGCCGGTAAATATTGTAAGCTAATTTGTTTTTCTTTTAAATTTTGGCTTTGAAAAAAAAAATTCGGGGAACAAAGATTTCGTAAGGAAAAATCTTAAATGAACCGTGCCCGCGGGCACGGGTTATGACTAGTGCATATACATTACTAACCATTATCCCATCAAGGTCTTTGGATTTATAATATGGATATCCAACTAATTTAAAGAGGATATGTCAAGGTATATGCTTGTTTATAAATTATTTGGAAGTCATACGTAAATTATAGTATGTTATATAATTGGGTTACCATCGTGACATATATTAATCAAATCTATGTAACTGTGGTCATAGACAGTATATACTAGATCATACAGGATATTACAATAGTGTATCCATATACTGATATATGTACTATAATATACTAGTAATACCTATTACGATATCCTATGCTCAAATACCCATATATGCTTATGTTTACCTATAACTGTTTGGTGATGAATATATCGCATACGAGAAGATTATATCCCACAATTGTATTATATTATACAGCCATTATATCCTCGGGTAATATTACCACGAGATTGTTATACCCGTTATACCTAATTAGGGCGTATATGGTATTAGCATCTGGATCAACATTATATTACTATGTGGATAGTCGAGCATTAGTGGTATGTCATATATGATGGTATCATCCATTCAATCTCCGGCTATGCATAGATATACTCACTCCATATTGCTTCAATTAGGTTATTTGTATGCCGGCCATACAATCAGGACACTGACCGATATCAATGTAGATATGTTCTCTTCATATGAGGGTTCCTTATACTTTTCATGGGTAATACATAGGTGTAATACGCTTAGTCATCAATATCATAATATAAATGATTAGTATACCATATATGAATTATATGTATGGCCAGTCAAACCAACCACAATAGGCAGTACATGCATATTAGGAAATATCTAGACATCAATAGTCAAGGTAAATTAGTCTCCATCTGCTTATTACATGATACAAGTTGGCGGTATACATGTAACCTGTCACTATAGTCTGAGGAGTATTAGTTATATCATTTTGCATATTGTCCTTATGGAAATCTATTGAGTAAATTATTGCGAACCCACAATTTTGCATTTCCTATAATTAATACCCAAATGACATTTCGCGATACATCAATCAACTGAGATGAATATGGCCGTCATACCGATTCAGCACATGGTACGTACCAAATCTATCATATATATATAAGTGTGTGTGTATATATATTTATTTCTATACATTTTTCTTTTTTTATAATCTACGATTGGTCGTGCAATGAGTGTTGGGTCGGTAACTCCCAGATCATTCGACCTTAGGGCACCGGGCCAAGAAGGACCCCTCGAATCTACTAACTCAAACCAAATAGGATCCCTATTTGTATGCACTCCCCCAAGCTAGACCTTTTGATGCGAGGCCTCGATGGTTCCTATCGTGGGGATCCGGTTACTCAGCTTCGTTGGGAGAACGGTGCATAAATTTTTGGATATATATAGCTAGGGCTAAGTTGACACATATTATCTGGGTATACTAGGGCATATTAATGGTATAAGTGCACAGAAATTATCGGTACATAATATAATTTTATTAACAGATACATATTAATATCATACATATTAATATAGTACTAGTAAATCACGTTATATCGTATTAGATATATGAGTATGTGTCCTATATATATATATATATATATATATATATATATATATATATATATATATATATATATATATATATATGCCTTATGATATATATGGTACTATCCAATAATCATAGGCCATAGGTGATCTCCTGATCCCATATATGTTATTATTTTGGATATTATTATGAAATATCTCTATACATTATGTAAGTATGTATAATGGTAATATAATATTAGGTATTAGACATGCTTTATATTTAAATTCAAGGACTTATCATATAATAAGCACTCTAAATAAGATCACCACCCAGTAATGTCATTTTAAGTATTCAACGGTGTTCAGGTCCCACAGACGTCAATATGAACTCATCAATAGCACATAGAATTACATCATATATCCTAATGTAATACTGTATATCCACAACACATACCCTATCTAATATAATCTGGGTATATAGTATATATATAATAAATATGTTATGATAATATCCACATATACATACAGGTGTATAATTGTATATATATCACGCATATTATCGCCATTGGGGATATCCAAACTTCTATATAGACAGAGGGCATAATCCTTTATTATATAATTATGTTCTGGGTATAAATATATATGGATATACATATTTATGATATTATACCTAGTAATGATATAAATATCCAATGGTATATATACATGTGATATACCGTAAATTGGATATCACACATGTCTTATTAATACACTCTAAATAACCCATGCTAATTGATATATATTTCTAATCCGTGATATATACAAAGACTATGATATATAATATCTTCCATTTGGTTAGTATACTATTATTTATGTATAGTATATGATAAATTACCCATATTTTATGATATATATACGAGGAACTAATATAAATTGATATAAAATAAACTAAATTACATATATACTTAGTTATCTATACATTTATATTCCAATATATATACCTTAATAATATTGGTTGGATATATATCGTTAATAATGATATCCATATATAGGACACGACACATATAGGTTATATATGATAAACAATTAGTACACTTTTAAACTTTTGCTTCATATTTGAATATAATAAATACTAAATGTGATATATAGTATCCATTTATAGTCTGTAATTAGGTAGTTTCATTATAGGAGTTAACATATGTATCTTGGTAATGCTATCGATATACTTGACCTATTGGAGTTAATATGCTCTGATATACTTAGCTATGGTTATGTTCTATGTAACATTGTATTATTATATTCCCAAGTTATCCTAATATCCCTATGATATTATGTCCATAGATAATATAGCAATATTATCTAACCAAACGATATAACCAAATGGATTAATATTAAGATGCTATACAATGTATCTCTGGGCTATCTTCACGCACATATTGTAAGATAATATTTATTGCAATATAATGAATATTTGTCATGATAATAGTAGACATATTATGTAATAGGATATCCATGAATATACCTAACCACTTGCTATGACATACTTACTATATTGTTACCTATAGTACGATGGGCCATATCCATACCCCTCCAATACCCTACAATATGTGCACCATAACTGCTGAATGACATACCATACAATCCCAAGGTTATGACTATTAATCTACTCCTAGGCTGTAAATTCGATATGGCCCTAGCCCCAACAAGGCAAAAGTCATGTTTATTCACGTGTCTTAGCATTGGTACATGATATGTATACTAGCTCGTAACACCAATCATCAAATTTAATCCATGGGTTCAACATTAGTTCAGAACAATCTACTCTCAATGTTGTTATATGAGATTTACGAGTGGATACCTGGTGTGTATAGACCATATTTGCCAAGAATTTTTTCATAGAGAACTTGCTGGCAGATTTGTCCCTTTAAATTTCCAACATGCAAAATAATAGGTCATATCATATCATCATGTTAGTATGCACATATTGATTAGTTGATATATATTCTGTAAGATGAAAGTCAGTGTTCATGATATCTGGAGTCCGGTAAAAATAATAAGAGGTCTATGTATAACTGCTCCAAGGTCTATAATATTGGACCAAATTCCAGGTCTCTAGATATCGGAATTGGATGCTGTTTTTCTATGCCATCGTTGTCTCGAGATCTTCGATTTGACATGTTGTTTCAAATTCGAAATTCAAAAATGGATTTATGGTTGATTTTAGAAGTTTAGACTTCTATTAAAATCAATCCCAAATACCCATTTGATAGTCCCACATTGCTCGTAGCAAATGAGGAGGGGCTGGCCCCCTATATAAATATGAGATAGCCCTCCTCATTGAAAAGTGCACAAAGTCTCTGATTTGAGAAGCTCTATAATTTTTTATATACGGCCGTGTGGATATATCTCGGGAGATGCTAATATATTACACGTATGTCTACCATAAAATATCTCACTAGCCCAAATTATTAGTACATATTATGTAACGGATATAGTGTAATGACTATGAATTGTACATATTATTAGGAGGTATTACCATGTACTAATGTTAGTTGATATTAATGTATATAATATATAACTGGTATACCTATCCACTAACATATTCTGATTATATATTAGATACCGAAAATGAACAATGGGTAATCTGTACTTGTATTCATATATGTAATACATGTAGTATGGCATTGTATAATCATATGTAGATACCTATACATAACCATAATATAAATTATCCATATGTACCATAAATTATAACTTATAAATAATCTATTTATATACCTATACATATGCGTATGCATATGAACACTTAGATTATATTGGATTAATATATTTTAATCTAGTGTACACCATTTATCAGAATATATCCTCGGTTATTAATATCAAATATATTGTACTAGTATACTACATTGTATAATATGGTATACCACAATTAATATCCTATACAAGCTGAATATGATTATATACATGTATATGGGCACTATTGATATATTGGTACAAAATTAGAGATATATATTATACTTAATTCCCAATGATATGTATATAATAGGAGAATATACATATTTATACAGTTAGAAAACCTCTATATCCTAATTTACGTACAAGATATGTTCAGATATGATATGTATTGATATAACCTACACATATCATATCCGTTTGTGCGTGGTTAACTTATTCATAATCCATTACCTATACATACGCTTATTGGGTCAGATTATAAATATGTATAATATATTTTCATAATACAAATATATCGCATTAACCTAAATAATCAGTAGTTAACATATAAAATCATATGAATTATGGACTATTTTAGCTATATACTTCGTGATAATATATACTAGTATTTGCTATCATATATTTATTTAGGTTAATTATAGATAACTACTGGTATTAATATTTACGGTTATATATACTAGTATTATCTATTAATTATGTAATACCTATTGTGTATAATATGTATATGTTATAATATTAATATTTATTTAAGTTATTATGATGTCAACTATTATACTCCTACCATACTCATACATTCCTTATAAATATTTTATGAATCGTTCAGGTAATTAATCGTGTCTATAGTACATGATTACATATACGTAATGATAACTAATACATTACCTAGTATACAAAATATAATTTGTCCATATATCATACCTTAATTAGCATGATGATATTACAATATTACTATACAGAGTGTACAAATGATAATATAGTATTTGTGCTAGATATACATATATGACAAATATCTGTCACCATACTAAACTATCAATATACATATTATAATATTACGCCGAGATCGGATCACGAAATATGTATCCCAAAGACCTAATATACATTCTCGATATATCTGGCATATGTATTGAATGTGCTGTATATGTACCAATCATTATTGCTGTATTATTTGATGTATCATTTTCTGGATACATACTTTATAATCGGGTTACCTAACTAATATCTAGGTGTTAACCTATTATTCATTGGATAAGATAATATTTAATCATAAGGTTAATTGAGAATATTCCCTTCGTCACTAGAAAATATTGTACCCGGAGTTAGTCCAATCTGTATCATATTTCCATACAACCTTTATAAGTCACTTACAATCAAAGGAACACACAAAATACGATGATACTTATACACTAAAATTTTATGAATCGATATTCATAGGCACAATAAGCGTATGTATACATGAACTGGACTATTGTTCTAACATAATCTAAGATATGAAAGTTCTAACATGTGTAGCAATGAAGACTGAGTGAAGGATCTATATGTCAAACCGATAGCTCATAAGTATGATAACATGATTGCCCTACTAATACTCATGTAAGTAATCATAACAGTGAAATAAATCAGGTATGCTAGCAAATGTTTGCACGAGCACAATTATTTTATACACTGATATGATTGTAAGTGACTGATATGATTGCAATGGTCCAAAATAATAACCATCTAGTGACTGATATGATTGTAAGTTGCTGAGGTGATAGGCATTAGGATAACATATTATATTAGTTGTGGATACGGGTGTGTATGATCGAGTAAAATAATATGTATCTAATAACATATAGAATATAGCGTATTTGGTTACAAACATATTGGATAAAATTATAATATACCTACTAATACATTATTAATTATGACATATGTAATATTATGGCTTAGTGTAACCAATATAGTTGTTAGCGTATAATATGGCTTAGTACACTAATAATCAAGTAACATCTTAACATATTTGCAGTATTAATGTATAGCTAACAACTATCAATCTTATACGTATATATATAGTGATGGATAGTTATGCTATATTGTACATGTTATATAACATATCAATATCCATATCTAGTGTGACAATTATCTTAAATCCTAATAGGTTATAATATATTGTTAAACATGATTTAACATTATAACCTATATTATAATTTATCCGGATTGTATTTAAATATCATATATATTATAGTTATATACAGTATATATAATATAATATGGTCTGGATATCATATGTACATATATTATCTTACCCTATACTAATTAATAACAATACACGAAACCCCCCCTAGGATAATATTTTACAATTCAACATGATACTTGTATAATAATATCCTATATAACGATTACTAAACTGATATTCTAAGCCTCGATTGCAAAATATAATGGTATGTAAACATGTGGAAAATTAATCCTAGATGATGTCATGTTGGTACAATGGATCAATATATCATAACCCATTCTTAATCTGTCGGTATTAGGCGATATCGGACAGAATTGTAAAAGATATAATACAGTGTATATACATTCCACTTATTACTCTATTTCATAAACCAATATGTTATTTTACGCAATTAAATGTCAATCATACGCTTATTGTGCCTAAATAAGAACACCACTTTAAATATACCTTTTAATTACTCTGTCCAATTGATAACAATGTCTATACCCTGTTTGTATTATGATTGGCATGTGTACGGGACTGTAAGATTGCCCCAGGGTAAGCCACGTGTCCAGCAGATCGGATCCGCGCCCGCTCGCTGCGCTCTCTAAAATCGCTTCGATCTTCGATTATAGCCGTCGGATCGGTCGGATCATTTTCTGCACCAAGGCGTTTGCAGAGGGGTTGGAATTGAGGCGACTAAAATAAATCAATATGGTGAGGATCCAGATATCGATACTCGTATATGGATATCTAGCTTATTAAATGATATATATTACAACTGCCTTAAATGTTGTATATAACCAGGGTTTTAGAGATATAGTAATGTACTATTTTGGCGGGTACATTAGGGACATATTTGCCGGATATAGTATCGTAACCTGGGTATAATATTTTGCTATAGATATGAATAGTATATGATGTACAATATACTTATATCCTTTATTAAATTGTTTATAATTACGATATATTATAATGTGATAATACTTATTAGTTATGTATGCGTGTAGATTATATTATTGGTATGTATTGATGTTTTATCAAATAGGTTATAATATCATATTGAATATCCTATGACTAATATTACATCTAGATATCCAGAATGAAGTTATCCATCAGATATTAAAGAATACGGGTTTGTATCGGACAGTCACTATATGCTAAATTTATGTTAACTCTGTATAATTCTACATATTATGGGTAAGTGAATAATTTAGTATATGTATGTTCATAAGTATTAATCTCTATACATGATATTTTTAGTATACAGAGAAAAATTAACAATATAATTATGTATTACATTTGCATACACTATGTATCCACTAACCTATAATAACTAGTTCTTCATATTTGTAATCATATGGAATATACTATGTGACTATGCATATAATGGCATATGTATACTCACTTACCTATGCTTGCTACGATATATACAATGTTATAGATATTTCCTACGTGTATATATGGTATGGTATAAATAACAAGCTATGATTTAAGTGATATTCATAATACTAGTATATATTATCACGATACATTATTGCCCTTATATACATGCCATATCTAACTAATTATTTTAGATATATTACCAATTAGGTTTATCATACCTAAATACATAACTAATTATGTACCTGTGACATATAATATATGTAATTGAATAGTATTATTTAATATACTAATATTAGGTATAACCAATATGACATTTTTAGATATACGGGGTTATATCACTATGCAAGTTATATATAAGTTATATCAGGATTAAATACGTTAATCCCTATGATAATAAAGGCATTAAGTATCATACGATATATCTGTTACTAACCATGAATATGCTGGTATATAATGGCCATATCATAATGTATAGTATATCAATACAAACTAATTAGTATTTTATATGGATTATATGCATATATATGATCATACCCGTATACTACACATCTAATATCAATGGATCAAATGGAATATAGTATATGTGTATAATCATAAATCCTATAATATATATCCGTAGGATAATATCTTGGAGCTTAATATATAATGGTGTACGCTAGATTATGTTTTGGTACGTATATAGATTGAAATATATCTAATACATGGTTCATATGCATTATTAGTATACTCATAATACCTAATATATTATCCAATATTATATCCATATAAGATTAACGGTAACTTGATACATTTGAGTACTCTTTTTGAAATAATTCCTATGACATAATTAAGGACAAAATTATTTATAGCATATAATAACCTATACAAAGTTATTTCTAAATATATATGTATAACAACTGTACAATTATAGTGCCAAATCATTAACCTATTATCATCACGATATATATGTTTGGGTTCTATGTTGTAATATGTTAAATGATTAATTATGTTATAGATATGAATATCAACTAATTCATGGATATTGTTTGCATATAAAAGGACATATATATTGTATATATGAATAGTGATCACTAAATGGTATATCAAATAACTATCTCACAGGATGTGTAGATAGGTCTGGAGTATAACCATCACAGCGAGCAGGTTATTAATGTCAGATTAACCGTATTATCAATGGTATAATTTGATTGTAAGTTATGCATAGTAATAGTGACTAAATATTATACGTCATTTTGGGTATGAGATTATAGATAGGATAATTAGTGAATTTGCATATATTTATATTATTGATATGGATATCTATACATGAATTATCATATTGTACATGCTTATGGTATACATATGTTAATTTTTAGACAAATACAAGTTATTATCCCGTATTTGTATATATATTATGTGTCTGTATAATCCAATGGAATATTATTTATCATATAATATTTATAAGTATTGAATATATGTATATACATGAATTATCGGATATTGGTTATACAAAAATACTAATATTGAATCTATGAGTTAACAATATGCACATAAGGTATTATATACTCACGATAATAATTACGCTATATGTGTGTAGTCTGTGTGTGGTAGGGTGTGGGCATAGTCTATATATGTTGTCTATATGTGTCGAAAGATGGTGAACTATGCACTACCTATACCGTCCGATATATACAATATATACAAACATTTATTGTGATAGTGTAATTATTACAAGTACAGACACAGTACACATATATCCATTATGATTATTTCAAGTACTATTATAATATTGTATGTTTTCGTTTAGATGACCAATTAAAATTAAGGACATTATGAAGTGTCACCATCTATGATCATTACATATTCATAAATCTATTAGTATACACACGATACAATATTTGGGATAAACTCATATGGTAGATGGTGAATGAGGATAGTATATACATACTAAGATGTTTGTTGAAAGAATATATGAGTTGACGTGGGTATACTAATAGATAATGAAGGATATGTCACAGATATTTAGTTAATGGTAATTACTGGTGTGTACATATTATTGGTTACTTTAAAAATAATGATATACCAGATAGTATATATAATTTATATTCTGGTTATATTTGTATACCATTATATTTTTCATATATGTGATAATAATATACCAAGTACATATATATATATATATATATATATACCTACTATGACATCAAGGGTACTAGTGTATACTTATACTGGAGTTCGATCTTACTAAAATGCAATTCTTATTCTTGGTATATTACATTTAATTTTATAAGGTTTGTCTAGGGCATGTTATAGTACAATAACTCTTCACCAGGATACTTTACCTAATGAAATCTGTTTTAATAAGAGGGTGTTCTAATGATCTCAAATAACCGATTTTGCAGACACAGTAAAACAGATCAGTTTTTGGCATTTGTTGAAACACCCTCTTCAGCCCTATAAATGTGTCATATCAAGAATATATAACCGAATGCTGACCTATATACAAATTTATTAATGGATTTGCATATAAGCGTTGGTACTATAGTTTGTATTAATCCATATACGTTTATAGACGATATGATATAATTATATGATATAATTATATGATTCTATATAGTACATATATTATATATCCATACTATATTAATAATATGATATACTAACAGATAGTATGTATATGGTGTGTAACCTAATAGTATATCGAAACTATTAGATATGTAACAATTATATACATATATATGTATATGTATTGTTATTATGGTAATATGTATTTAAGTCTTACGATATTTTACAATACAGTTATATGCGTGTGAGGTCTATGTATCAGTAATTATGTTGGCGTATACGATAATATCACATAATTATAACATACCGGTATTAATAGATATCCACATACCACTGGTTAGGATCTTCCCTTCTTCTTCTAATAGCCATAAATAGATAATTATTTGAAAATTTGAGGAAATTCGGTTAGGGCTAGTGTTTGATGGGATTTGCGGCTTGAATGGGGTTAATGGAGGGGCTTTGATGGTGGGGAATTAGTGGAGGAAGTGGAGGATGATGATTAGTAACAGTAAGGAGTGATGGAGAAGATCGTATGGAAAGAAATCCAAATGACAGGGTCGAAAGAGGTTTTGAAGTCGGGTGAAATGGCAGTCAGGGTGGGGATATACAATGTTACATTAGTATATTCCTAATATTTTGATATAGGGTATCCAATGTGTACTAAATTATATCCGATCTAACTATAATTATGGGTAAAACTTGATACTTATGGATAATAAATGGGTATAAATATGATGTGATATTAACATAGGTTGAAATAGAAATAATATTAAGTACTATTGATAACACATATATACCATAGTAGTATGATAAATCCACTATATAATTATGATTAGTAATTTGTATACCCCCACCCTAGTATGAGTTATATGATATAATATCTAATTAATATGCATACAATATATCATAAGTTATAATATTGAATCGGTAATACAAATTTACTATTGATATTAGCATAGCATACCGTTATTTACTATTATAAATATCCTTCTTATATAAACAGTTATAATAACGTAAAACATGGTATATATAGGGTTAATTCATACTAATAATGTATAACATAATATTTTATACTGTTATTATTTACTGTCATATGAAATAATGGGTATAAATATATATTACATGTACTATCAACAATATATACTACTGAGCTATATTAGTACATTATATCTTGTTTCTCTTGGTATATAATGCACTATCATAACTATATACCCGTAAATACGCTTACATATGGTTAGTATTAAATACATATTAATATGTAGTAATATCTATACCTATTAATATGGTAAGTTTGATTATTAGTGTACTAAGCCATAATTACCTTATATCACAAAGTATATTATCTTATGATAGTTGTATATAGATATACAACGTTATTAGAGTAACATATGGTCCAGTAATTATGTTCTTAATACATTATGTAATATTATATATATCAATATCATAGTATGATAATTAATTACAGTATAATATAGTAATATAATATATGTGTTTTGTACTAGATGTTATATACAGTTATAGTACATAATATATGTATAATAGTTACAAGGTACATTCACATATTGGATATACCTCATATATTATTATACCATATAACACAACAGTAATATATGTAACATATTAGGTTTATATTACATGATACCATATATACGCATATAATATTCATAGCACATTAATGTTAAATATATGAATATACACATGTATGTAGATAATTAATGATTCATAATATATATCAATTATAGTATATCCGTAATTTATAATATGATGGTATGTATAGTACTTATATATCATACGGATATAATGTATAATGTATAAATAGACACTATACTAATATTATATTTAATAAATGGCATTTACTTGTCATAACCGAATCATAATCTATACCGTAATATAATGTATGTATTAGATATTTGTATATATATGCAATTTACTATACAATACGTTATAGATTACCAAACACCCATGCAATATTAATTATTTATATGTCCTACTATTATATATATCTAATACAAGTAATAATATATACTATGTAGATACATACCTAATTATATAACTGAATACTTATCGATATTATAGATATATAATAATACTGGTACATATGCATATATAGCTCATGATAACAAATGCCTATAGGTATACTAGATGGTATTATCATATGACCAAGATCCATATGACAATATCCTTGATATCATATTAAACATAAATCAGTTTAAATGTTCCTAATTATATCCAGTATCATTTATGCCATGATATATTTATTCTGAGATCCAGCTTGGAGAAGACTCGTGATCCACCGAATTGATCAAAAATATCATCGATGCGAGGCAACAGATATTTATTCTTTACAGTTACCTTGTTCAGTTCTCGATAGTCCACGCACATTCTTCTCGATCCATCCTTCTTCTTGACCAATAATACAAGCGCACCCCAAGGAGACATACTGGGATGTATATGCCCAAGTATCTTAGGTTATAATGAGCATATACCAGACCTACAAAATGAATTAATAGTGATATAATATTTGTATCGGAATGTAAATATAAAAGATAAGAATATATGCTTCCCAACGCTTATGATCACATAAAAATTTATATGGGTATATACTTATATGGAGTAGTATATATATTATGATATTGTACAGTATTAATGTTTATTGTTTACCTTATATAACGTGTCTATACATAATCAGTTATGTATATAATTATCATAATGCTAATTAACATTTATCGTCAGTTTGTATACCCTGTATATTATGATATTGTACAGTACTAATGCATATGATATAAATAACAATAATATGACATATGATATCAAAATATATATACACATACATACAAATATTGTACTATGCGTATTACAGTATCGGTTATGACATATTATACTACAGAGCATTTTATACTTTTCTAGGAATAGTGACACGGTTATAATGCCTACCGATAGAGGCATAGTACAATATTATTGGATGTTAACTCATACTGACGATAAATGTTATCTATAAAAGGTTAGATATGGACCCTGTATGCCAATAATATAATATCCCCTATATGTTAGAATATTAATATCTAACGTATTAGATACTTAATATATAATAGAATATTAATATACTACTAGTAGCTAATACATAGAGCTCATAACAATTGTCATATTCATGTATACCAATTTTAGATCCCTTCGTCGACCAGGTCCCAGTCAGCATAGTAGTATAAAATGGTATATAATAATATCCATAACTGATATTATATAAATTATCAGATGGATATATGGCTATATCAATTAAATACGTGATATATAACATTATTTAATATGCAAATAATATTATTGTAACTAACATGGACACATAACAATCTCGTATGGTATATATCACACAGTTTATGGATATAGCCATAAATATTACATGAGTATTAATTAATACATAATCTATAATAATATGAATATGCCCACGATATTACATATAGTATTTTATATGGAATAAGTAATATAATATAGGGTACATAGGAATATATCAGATATTATGTCTAAAAATCTACATTGCTTATTATATATTACACTATAATAAACATAAAATAATTTATAAATAATTAAATACAATTAACATGGTATTTTACATAGGTTTTTATACATAGGTAAGTATATTATGTCAAGGAGGTACGCGAATATATCCATATCAATGTACTTATATTATAAAATCCTAATCATACTACATGATATTGTACCTTACATTATATGTTTAATGATATAACAAATTTGATTAAACAAGATTTAACATTATGTATTTGATCTTATAACATAAGATTATACATGCCAAGAAAGTGAACTAATATAATGATAATACTATATATTTATTACCCAATATGTGTAACAATATACTATACTTATAAATATTGTTAATATTATTCACAGGTATTAATCAAATTCATATATGTCACTTACAGTTAATTATGTATAGCATGGGTATATTCACAGGTATATATGCTAATGTTAAAAAAATATATAGTATTATCATTATATATTAGGTCACTTTCTTGGCATGTATAATCTTACATAATATTCTGAGTGTATGATAATTATATATTAGCTATCGTATATGATTGGATAATAGGTATATACCAATCATGGTAATATTGTACTCATATGACTATATAACAGTACAACCATATAATGATTACCCATGTTAATAACTAATTAACATAGTAATCACCTACCGTACATTATTGTACATTACATCTTAATATGGTTGATATAGTATGGTATTTATATATACTAATGTACATATCACTATACCTAACATATATTATACATATATATTAATTGTAACACTAGAATTATACATATTTATAATATATATAATTTCGGTATACCTCTATATAGATATCATAAGGTATCTATGTATATTAGTAAACAAAGGTATATACTAATAGTAATGGTACAATATTACATAATAGGTACTGATAATATATAGGTAATATATATATATATATATATATATATATTATCATAATGTACCTATGAGTATTTATACACAATACTCGGATACATAGTTTTTAATATATACCCAATAATATAATATCTCATTATAATAAACGCTATAGCATATAGGACCTGGTGTATACAATAACAATAGCTATATATACAAATCACAATGACTATAAATAAACATAATATAATAGCTATTGATAATGGTAACACCCAATAATACCTATTATAGTATAAATCAATTATATCGTAATATGATAAGTTTATATGGATTTGATGTATCCTCGTACGCATTATGTGTCACTATACTGTAATCAATATAGTGATATATACCTAGTATATGTACATGTTTATATACCTATCATATCACGGATCATAGTATGATATTATAATATAGTATTACCTGATAATTATAGTCAATATATATGAAAATAAGGCTATATATACTTGTATATATAAAGATACTATTCATGTATAGATATTATTAGGATATACTATATCTCTAATATTGTCCCAAATCAACATAATGGCATATACATTATATCTTAATATTTTGATATAAGTATGACATGGCAAATATGACATCTTACTCTATTATACACTATCATATTAGTATAATGTTATATTAGTATACATATAGCTCATTCATATTAATTTAATATTATGTACCTATGTACTATGACAATCCCAATATTGTATTTGTCATAAATAATAAAAATACCTATAAATATTTTATTATAGGGCTAACCAACTGTATAACTTATCATGATAATTATAGATTACAGTTAATTACGTATGTCAATCATAGCATATACCTCTATTATAAGTACACACTATATGCCCAAGTAGGAGGAAGGCGAAAGAATTACTTTATATAGCATATGGTATACATTATAGTATTTAATATTTATATACCAAATATTGATACAAATTGTATGAATATATATGTTAGCATATTGTATGTTACGATTATATGTATAATGATTTACAACTACTTAGATGAATATATCCTAGCATATATACAATGATATGTATATTAATTATGGTAACTTACTGATAGGTATAAAACATAATGGATACTTACCTCAAATATCTAATGTTTAATTTGGACCGATTATTCACGTATATATCGTATTTCATAGACAAATATACTGACTGTTATTACCGATATGGGTATGATATCCGATTATAAGAATATTGTGAACTATTATCGGTGTACTATATGCAATTGAGAGAGCTACACACCAGCTAATTACTATTAGAACAGTATAATACACTACCAAAATTATATTCACAAACATTTATACTATAATATAGTATATTATACATATGTACTATATATTATAATATAATATTACTATATATTCTGTACAAAGTATCAATCTTAATATATGTAATAGTTATATGATATAACATATAACTCATATAAATATGCTCACAAACGAACGTGTCTATCGATATATATATTACAAATAGTAGATTACCTAATGTACATGTGTAATGGGATATGACATACCTAACATATAGGTAACATAATTACTTGTATATTAAATATTATGTATATATACAATATAAGACATGATATCTGGGTATATAAGATTATATATGTGATGATACATAGTAATATACCGTATCATGTCATATACACAAAACATAGATTGATATATCTTATGTAACATATTTTATCCCATGTGTTTATATCTGCCTGTTACACATACTTGTATACCAAATAACATAGCTAAGGATTATGGGTATAATGTATTTCCATCTTAAATAATAACCATCTGTATGTGTATACCAGTATCTTAAATACCATATCATTAATTCGGTATGGTACACAAATAGCAATAACAATGTATACCATAATGTGGTATATTGAGTTATATTATATTGGTCTATCATAGTTAAGTATGAACAAATATTTGGTAATAACAACAAATATGGTTAAGATATGTTTGGTATTATTACACATATACGTATTTGTAAAATAATAAGCTCTATTATTTTGTACTATGGCTATACTAACTAAATAGTATACACTAGGGTTTTATTATAGATACAATAGTTGTATATATTACAATTGTATATTAATGGTATTATATCAATCCATGATAATCATAATATATTATAATTGATATAATGTACGTATACTCATATTTATAGTTATTCGCTAATAACTGTGATATATACATAATATAACCCAAGACATCTAGTTATGATACGGATAATTTATCACAATATGTCATTAGTAGAATATCTATGATATGATGTAATATCATCGATACATACAGTATTTATCGGTAAATTGGTATGTAATTATAACATTATGGTATAGCTAATAATCATAGTATATATATAACTATTATTATATACTATATTATAGGTATACAAATTAAAAATATATAGTATACTTATATGATCATAGCCTAGATAAATAATACCATATATATTGGGTATAATATATTGTACTCTATAGAAGGTCTATGTAATTAATATATTAGTATAATGTAATTTAATCATACTTACATGATATCCAATAACGGTTAAGTATATTTAATCATATATAAATTACCCATATAAGTATTCACATGATATACCATGCCGTATGTATAATTGTAGATGGTTAATAGTGTGGAAACTATAATGGATATATAGTTATATACTGGGTAACATATGTAACACCCTACAACATATAGTACTATTAACACACCCTATATATTTATATATGATTATTATATATCCAATATACTTGTAGATACTATAGATATACCACATCTATAAGTATATATTTGCTACTATACTATATATTGTAACCAATATAATTAGATATTGTATATTATATTAATACCATATAATAATTTTATATATGATATATAATATTAAGATGTTACTTACATATAATTAGTTTGATCTAATATATCCATGTATTAATACATATGTATACATTTACCCGAGGTAATATCATATACAATATCTAATTATATTCGCCAGCTATATTATAAATATTATATGTAATTCAATAACGTTTTTACTCTTGGTTACGATATCCAAGATTAAATTCAAACCACACTCTTGTACTAGTTAGTATGATAAAGGATATACTAGTATTGGCATGAGCATATATGTTGGGTGGTCACGAATACATATGCTTTTTGTATAAACAGATGCCGACCTACCGTCATTTTTATACAAATATTATACAAAGGTATAGAGTATATCATAGTATGTGTGTGTATTAGTATATTACCCTACAAATATAGTGATATATAGAGGTATTATGATATAGTTATATATTACTATATCCATTATATAACTATTATGTTTATACCCGGGCATATTGTATAATATATAATTATATCCGTACATAATATTAAGTTATATCAATGGTGATACTAAATGTGATATTGTGATATAATTATTGCCTAGTATATCATTATAATCCTATATGTATATACTAGGCAATATGGATATAGTATATTATTGCAATAGTATTAGTTTATACAGGCAAAATATAATATACTAACATCATATAACCGTATATATTTAGGTATATGTGCATATTGTTAACTAATTAGTCATATTTAATGAGATAGAAACTATAACATAATTGTTACATATACAAACTACTAGTGTATATCGCATACGATAAGTAACCTGAAAATTACTATATATGAAATAATTATAGATAGTGTTGTAAAATATAAAATATGATAAAGCTATATATATTCCATAAATTATTGGATAGCAAACTCAGCGAATAAGGCGATATCATATTTAATACATGTTATAACTTAATTTATACTAATAGGCTTGATAGATATCACATATCATGATATGTACTATGTGTATATCTATAACCAATAATTATACTATTGGTTAAGGGAATAGTATGCAAATATACCTTAACATTAGTATATGGATATACACTAGTATATTAGGTTATAACTTATACATAACATTAATAATATACTGATCCGATTTGTAATACAGGTACCATAGATTATTAGGTAATATATGATACATATACGGTATATTAATAAACTTGGTGGGAATGGGTGGAATATTCCATCCAATGGTGGTACATGTATCGGTATAATCCACTTGAAAGGCTATTAATGGTATACACAGGCCTATCCTCCGTCCCATAAAGCTTTCACATACCAATCGCCGTTACCAGGAGATACGCCACGCCGACGGGCGCCCCGCGGGCTCCCTCGGACCATTAATAGCCTTTCAAGTCATATATTATACGGTATGTTGCCATTAAAGTATAACATATGCCCATCATAATATTTAGTGAAATAATGGGTAGGATACTGTAAATTGATGATAAAGGTAATAATATACCCAAGATTATTAACATGTGTATACTACGGAAGAGAACTCGCAAAAGAGATATAAATCAGAGCCTAGTGAACTGATACCGATACATGAATGTCATTGCAAGAGTAAACATATAAATTATTATCATATTTAAGTCCTATTACATGTGTATATCACTACTACAAAAAGGACCTTTAATAGCACACCTTTAATAGCGCTTGCCAATTATAAGCGCTATTAATTAGAGGCGCATATAATAGACAGCGCTTCTTTTTGCAAGCGCTGTTAAAGGTCGGAGAATAGACAGCTCTTCTTTCTACAAGCGCTGTTAAAGGTCCAACAATAGACATCGCTTATTTCTGCAAGCGCTGTGTATTAGAGACACAGATAATAGACAGCGCTTCTTTCTACAAGCGCTGTTAAAGGTACAAATAGACAGCGCTTCTTTAAAACAAGCGCTGTTAAAGGTCCATCATAGACAGCGCTTGTTTAATACAAGCGCTGTTAAAGGTCACCCTTTAACAGCGCTTGCACAAGAAAGCGCTGTTAAAGGGGGGCCTTTAACAGCGCTTGCACAAAAAAGCACTGTTAAAGGCCACCTTTTAACAACGCTTGGTTGTGTAAGCGCTGTTAAAGGGGGACTTTAACAGCGCTTATACAAACAAGCGCTGTTAAAGGTATAAGGGCAGTATTCGGCTGCGAATGAGAGCAACCCAACTCAAAACGCGGGTCTCTTCTCCTCCGTCCGATCAAATCCTACCGTCCCCGCCGCTCCCTCTCTCTCCCAGCGACAGCCCGTGAGCCCCTCCCTCTCTCTCTCTCGCACGATATCTAGGGCTCACCGGTGATCCCCTCCCTCCATCTCTCTCTCGCACGAGATCTAGAGCTCCCTGGCGATTCCTACGGTCCCCGCCCCTCCCTCTCTCCCAGCGAGAACCCGTGACGCCCTCCCTCTATCTCTCTCTCTCGCACGAGATCTCGAGCTCGCCGGCGATTTCCTGATTCCTCTCTCGTAGCTCCCACCATCCCGACTGATTTGGGGCTTTAGGGTTTTGAATCGCGTTTTTCTCCTTCGCCTCGTCTTCCTCTCTCGCCGCACCTCCTTCCCGACTGATTTGGGGCTTTAGGGTTTCGGTGAAATCCTTCCATCCAGCTTTGAATTGGCACCCTGACAAGCATCAAGGCCCTTCCCAGGTTAGCTCATCATTAAAATTGCGCAAATCACAAATTGATGCTTCTCTCGATTGCCTATTGTTTCCAAGAATTCTAATGTTATACTCTTTATCTAGCTTTCTTGTACTTGCTGAATTATTAACTCTAATGATCAGCTTTCTTTCTGCCAAGGGTTCGTCATATGAAAGCAACCCCAAGTCTTCAGCTGTGCAATGTTCATCCTCTGTCTTCTGGCTCTTTTTATTATTGTATTCATAAAGATTTGGGCTTATGCTCATTCACCTCTTATTTGCTTCAGAATTTCATTAGGAGTATGTTACAGTTGTTTCTCAAAATGAATGAAAATGAGTTGAGATATTTTTCATAAAAATATGATGCAGGCTCTGGCATGGGAAAAGTTCAAGCTGTGTGTTGATGCATACAATTCATTAAGCAATGCCCTCAAGTCCACATAGGTTGCAGGTGCTCAGCTAACATGAACATACTGACAGCATTCAGTGAGTAAATTGTATATTGGGATAGCAGTGTACAACAGAATAGTGTGATGTAATATCATTCCCTTTTCATTTTTTTTGTGGAAGCCACATATATTTTCTGTTGTATTACCTAAAGCTCACATTTGTTATTTATTTATCATTTATTCTTCCTTTTTGCTCTTAAATAAGAACCGTCTACTTTTTACATTTATGTATCTTCATTCAGAATCACCAGACAAAAATTTGGAGCAACGTTCAGGGTTTGTTGATATAGGAAAAAAAACTGCCTAAATTGAAAATTGTCCTTAATAATGTGAGAAAAAACTGCCTAAGAAATAGGTTGATATTTAAAATTATAATCATTATTGATTTGGGTTATAGGTGAGAAGGACTCGGATTAGTGAACGCATGAGGAAGCTACAGGAGCTTGTGTCCAACATGGATAAGGTGATTAGCCAACTAACTAATCTTGGTTCTGTGATTACAAGAGAGGAAGTCCGTGTTAAACATATCTTTTAGTAAAGACATTGACATAACTTCTTTCAATCCACACCAGATGCTGTAACCTGGTCTCTATATGTTGTTGTTGTTGTTGCAGTGGATCTGTTAAGAGATATCCTCAAAATTGTGCATGTGTATTTTGTCGTAGTTGTTATTATTACTTTTTGATTGATGTGTAAGCCTCTTGGGCACTTGGCAGACTTGGAATTCATAAAATTATTATGAAATCATAATTTAGATACATTGTGCGGCACCATAAACAGTATATCAAATCGATTCAGAAGAGAAGTTTATCTGGTTGAACTATAGAACAATTTGTTCAATGGATATATCAATACGTGCAGGATACAAGAGTAGTAAGCTTTGGCTTCAAAAAAACTAGACAATTGGTTAGTGATGGATTCTTCACAATTCATGTTAGTTAATTTCTTTTGTTCTGATTATGTCATTAACAAAACACTTCACACAAATGTTTGCTTATATGTATCATGCTCTTATTAATTTTATATGGTTATGATGTTTGTTTATCTCAGTTTATTACCATACTAAAACTGGCCATATATATCATTATACTGGTAATATATCGATTGGAATGCTTGAGGAAATAGTCGAGATTTTAATCAAGTCCTGAATACTGTACAAGTATGACAAAGCAGACCAAAGTGAAAGTAAAGTACGGTGCAGTGTCTGTACAAGTGTAGAAAGCAACGTGCATGGAATACGTAAAGTAAAGGTGACTGTACTGGCAAGTAAAGTGAATTGCATGTACTGTAAAGAAAGTAACTGTGTAAGTTACACTAGAACTACGTGACTCAAGTCGGAGAGTACAATATGTGACCGTTCAGTTCGTCTCTTGCCTGGGTGCTACCCAGACGAATGCCGGTACCCAGGCAGCAGGATGGTTTGCCGAAACACAGGCAGCTAGACAGGAGGCCGAAACACAGGCAGCTTGACATGTAGATCGAACTCTAGTCACTCTCGTACTCTCGCAACTGTGAGTTACCCCGAAACCCCAGTGACGTGTCAAGTACAAGTTCTTCACAAGATTGTTCCACAGGATGTTCCACAGGAATGTTCCACATGTTAGTCACACCAGGTCAACTGGTTGACTTCCTCATTGAAAACCAGCAAGTAGGATAAAGACAAGTCCAACACCAAAAGCTGTTACTTCCGTGCTTTGAGCACGTGGTGGTGTGGCTAGCACACAATTTACCCAAGTTGGTAGTTGCGTGCTACAACCACCTAAGTTGAAAGTTGGCAAAGTAATCTTTGGTAGATTACTTTCATTTAGTTCTCTAGTTTGGTTCAAGTCAAATAGCCGTTTGAGGCTATAAGTGGAGTGTCACAAGTTCATACAAGCACAGTAGACAGGTTTTCTAAAGTTAGAATATGTCGTGACTTACGATTTTAGAGCTCGTCGTGGCAAGACGAGGTTGGAGCTGGAAGAGCTGGTGCACGAAGATTGGTACCCCGTTCTTCTTCGTCTTCGTGCATGGCGGAGGGGTGAGGGGAAGCTGACGGCGACGGCGGCGAGCTCGTGGCGGCATGCGGCGGAGGCAGGCGGCGGAGGCGGAGGCGAGTTCTCGGAGGCGGAGCGCCGTGGTGATCTCGTCGGAGCGGGGAGCTTCGTGCGAGCGTGGACAGGCAGAGGGCGGTGCTGCTGTTCGAAGGCGGCGGAGCAGTGGGGCCGTGCTCGGAGGCGCTCCGGTGGAGCTGAGGAGGTCGACGGCGAGAGCACGGGTCGCCGTGGGTCTGTCGATGGGGTTGTTGTCGGTGCTTCAGTCGGAGGAGAGCGGAGGAGCGTGAGCGGGGGTCACCGGAGCTCGGTGAGCGGGGCTTTGGCTAGCGGGCGTCTTCGTCGGAGGCGGGGGATGCTCAGGGAGATGGTGCAGCGGGGCGGCGGCGTTCTCGAGGCCGGAGGCGACGGCGGAGCTTGGTGGGGGTTCGCCGGAGCTCCGAGGAGCGGAGAGGGGAAAGAGCGGGAGGGAGAGAGCTGAGAAGAGAGACAGAGAGCGGGAGAGGGAGTTGAGCGGGAGAGAGAGTTACGGTGGGGGGAGAGAGAGAGAGGGTCTGTGTGTTTGTGTGTGTTTGGGGTTAATTTATAGGGTTAATGAGATAGGGTAGATGGGGTTGGGATAGTTAGCTGAGGGGAAGAGTTAGATGGGGGTAGATACGGGTAGGTTAGGTAATGGGATTAGATTAGGTGATTATGTGGGTAATTAGGAAGATAAAACTCCATTAACGAAAGTCATTAGTGAAAAATACAAAAACGAAATTACGAAAATGCCCCTACTAGTAAACGTGTCCGAAAAATTACGAAAACATACCCACGGGATTGTATCGTCACGAGGATCGTGAATACTAAGACCGTTCCAGGGTTTGAGCTACGGAAATACTAGATTTTGGCCAAAACATTTAGAAAGCGGGTTTGCGGGTTCTCTAATGAAACGATATCAGAAAATTACGAAATTAATGTGGGAAGCCCCAAATGATCATAGGATGCCACTGCAGAAGTTTGAAAATGTTTTGAAGACCTTTGAATAGAAAATAAATTCATTGACCTAAAACTGCAATATCTGAAAACGAATTTTTATCAGATCTTTTGGAGGTATTTGATGAAATTCGATTTTACCAAAATATTCCATAACTAGTCTGGTACTCCAAAATATTTTTATAGGAAATTTTTGAAATCAGTTTAAGACTCCTAACAAACCATTATAAAATACAATTAAAATTGAATTTTCTTTAAATACTTAATTTGAAAGTATTGGAAAAATACAGGCCGTTACAATTATGCTGGTAATATATCGATTGGAATGCTTGAGGAAATAGTCGAGATTTTAATCAAGTCCTGAATACATGGCAAGGATTGTCAATAAGCATCATTTCCAAGACTGATCAATATGATCATAGAGTGATCCCTTGATTATGATAAAATGTGATAATTACTTATTGTCTCATATTCAAACTATTAACAATCCTTGAGCTAAGTTCGTTATAATTTAGAAACTAATTAATTTGTATGACTATCGAGCCAATAATTCTGGTAGATCTACCGCTGGATGCTGAAATCATGGCTGAAGAGATATTTGGCACATTGGCACCAATTATCACAGTGAGAAAACTCTGCTCCATTACATTGCTTTTTATGAATTAATTTGTGGATGATCTGCTTAAGACTTTACAATTGTCTGACTTCGTATCTTTCTAAAGTACAGTTAAAGCATATCATTGATGGAATGTAAGCAATAAGTGCTTTGTCTACATCATTTCAAGTTTTTGTTTTTTAAAATTTTTCCTAGGAGCTTAAATAATAACTTTGATGTAAAATACAATTGCAAAGGCTACCACATTGCGGCACTCAGATAAGATAAGAGAAACGGAGGTGGATTTCTCTTCATTCTAGAGAATGTATGTTTAAAAGCGGAGATGGTGTCAATGGATAGTTTGCCTATGATAGTATAGAAAACTACAGGTTTCATCTTTTTCCCCCAAGTTATGATTCATTCTTACAATAGGTTAACATTGTAAAGTGTTTCTATTAATTTTTGGTTTAAATAAATCCTGTTTATAACCATAATTTTGTTTTGATGGTTGAGATCATATGATGGAGTGATGATGGCGGAGTTGCATGCTGTCGATAAAGTGGATCAACAACAAAAGACATGAAAAGCGAACAGGATATGCCTAGAAGGATGCTGCAGCCAACCTATCTTGCACAAGTAGTCCATATGTTCAGATTGGCATTGCTATTTCTGCAGATTGGTAAGTCTTTATATGCAATGTTTCCATACCAGTTAGTCATACTCTTGTATGTTTTTCATATTGGTCAGTCATACTCTTGTATGTTTTTCATATTGGTCAGTCATACCAGTTTATAATAGTGATGCCTAACGGTCAGTCATACTCTTGTATGCTTTTCATGTCTTCTAAGTTGGAGAAATATTTGATGTGGATACATTTGCCTATTGTTATTTGGAACTTGTATGTTATCAATAAACATGATCCTTGATAGACCTTGTTTAGCATTGGATTCTCGCAAGGAAGATTTAGGATTCCCACCGCGAATTGAATATACTTGAAAATGGTAATAAACTGTTGGAAGTTGATGAAGTTGATCAACTGGAGTGACAATGTTGTTATGGTCACTAATCAGTGGTATGGGCACTAATCCCCTGGTTCCATTATAGTCGTAGTTGTATGTTAAGTTATTAATAAAGCTTGATGGTGTTAAAGTGTTTCAAGTTTACCCAGAAAGCATATAATGTTTAATTATTAGGCAGTTACTAAGATAATTTGGTTCATCTATTGCTTACTTTGTTTTATAGTCTTCTTATGCTTTTTACTCCGGTAAGATGTTTAAAATTCTCTCTGTTTTGAATATATAATTTTTTTTGAGTCTTGCTTCTTTCTGTCTTTATCTGATGTAATGTCAGATTGCGATATTTAATATTAAAAGTTATTGCACATATAAATAAGGCATAGTTTCCTTGATTCGATCAGGTTCTTGGCATTGGGGAAGGTCAGGAAAGCAGGTCAACCAGGTCTAGGAAGTAATAGACCCAACTATTCTGGATTACAGCATCATAGACATTCAATTACTGGATTTTCATTCGCATTCCGACCGTCTGCCCAGCATAAGACTTGCAAAGTAAATGCCTTATTTACTATTAAACGAAAGGCAAACCTGTCTTCATCCAGCGGTTCAGCTGCATATCAATCGACGCTTTCTTGGAAGAGGGTTTCTATGATACACTCTGTAACGACTGGTTTTCGTGTAATTGGATTATCTATATTAAAATATATGCTTGGTGGATTTTTTCCTTGGATGTGTGGTTTTCGTCGCCATAGCTTTCACTTTCGATCGTTTCGTCGTGATTTTCTAGCTTCTTCCTTCGATCGTCGATTTCGGAGTAAGTCATTCGTGATGAGCTTCAAATCGCTCATATCTTAGAGTATAAATCGATCCTAGAAGCCATAGAAATCTTCCTGAAGCTTTGTGCTTCGAATCGACACTTTTCGTGCACGTTAGTTGGTTCAAGAAGGAGAACCAACCGACTAGATTTCAATCTAGTCGGTCGACAATCCTTAATGGACCGACTAGTGGGCTTTGATTATAATTCAGGAGTTACTGTATCTGTTTAGTCGGTCTAAGTTCATCCTTCGACCGACTAGTTGTCAAACTAGTCGGTTGAGTTTTGTACTCAGACCGACTAATTCCTAGTTCTTCTGTACAGCCGAGTTACTGTTCACTCTTAGTCGGTCTAAGAACGTTCGTCGACCGACTAGATGAGAAACTAGTCGGTCAGCAGTTGTTCCTTGACCGACTAAATCCCAAATCCTATTTTCGTTCAGAAGTTACTGTTTACACTTAGTCGGTCTGCGTTGGTCGACCGACCGACTAGTTGCCAAACTAGTCGGTCAGTGGTTGCTCTTTGACCGACTAATCTATGTTAAAACCCTAATTTCTGGGTAGCTGCCAGCCCATCCTATTTATACCCCTCCCAAACGTTTTCTTCTCTTCCCTCACGACCTAAAACCCTAAAATCTTCCCCCATTGAGCCCCCATCTTCCTCAAACCCTTATTCCTTCATCCCAAGCTCATCCTCCATCATCTAAACCCTCCCTCAACTCAATCTACCTCTCATCTTCCCCAAATCTCCATCAAATCCCCAAAATCCCCCAAAAACCCTAGTTCTCCAAACTTCTCCATCCTTTCCAGATCTGATCCATAGGTTCTCCGGAGTGTTTCTTCCGCCTCCGCACGGTAATAAATCGATCTCTTGAAGTTTTCATAACCCGTTGTGTTTTGTGGAACCCTAATGATATTTCTTGTGTTTTGATGATTGTTTCTCCATAACAGCGATTTCCCCGTAGTTTAGCATCCGTGAGACGAACCTTCGTGATCGTCATCCCCGGTGCTAGGCAAGTGAAACTTGCCTCCCTTGATTTGGGTCATGTCTTAGGCCATTTCCTTGTTTTAGCGTAAAAGAGACTAGACGGTGAAAGGATAGCCGTCTAGGCGCCATTGACCTAGCTTGACAACGAAGCTTGGTCCGTCACCCTTATCATGCTTGTATGTCATGTTTAATTACAATTAACGGTACGCGAATATTGTTCATGTCATTGCATTTTGCCTGCCACGTTTAAATACAATTAACGGTACACGAATATCTGTTCATGACATTGCATACATCGATTGTTTATCGTGAATGTGTAGCTCACGCTACAAAACTGATAGTTCCTGGCTCGTGACCAGAAGCGAGCATAATGAGTTGCTAACTCCAACGCTCGATATTGAGGCTAGGTGTCCCCTACGCCATACTTGTGTTTCCTGGCTCGTGACCAGAAGCGAGCATAATGAGTTGCTAACCCCAACGCTCGATATTGAATTGTTAACTTGGAAAACAAGCTCCCATGCGGGGCAACCCTGGCTCACTTGCTGGGCTCATGTGCAGGGACCCTGGCTTGTTTACGTGTGGGATGGGGTAAGGGTTAAGCGGCCATTCAATTGGGAGTCTGCCCGATCAGCAACTGCAGTTGTAAGGCGTAAACTCTGGGGTGGGGTAGTGTTTAGTGCCGATCAGCGTGAATGTGGTACCATTCAGCTACAGGGCGTAAACATCTACAAACAACAGTGAAACGTGAAATGTGAATTGATTGAGATTGTTAGTAGCTTGGCTACTCTTGTCTTGTCCCGATACTTGTTCTCTTGTACTTACTGTTCACCATGTCTTAATTGTGCACTCATTTTATAACTGCCATGTCATGCATACTATAACTGCTAGGTTGCTAGTTTACCTTCCTTTCAGTTTCCTTGCTCAAGCCTTTTCAGACATGCTGACATGTGCCCCTTTCTCTTTGGGTGTCGCATGTTAGTTGCCGAGCCAGAGCTTGTTGCAGAGCCGTTGTGTTTGCTGAGGAGGAGTCTTGTGGACACCGGTGACTTGTTGAGTTCCCTTTATGTTTTAGGATTCCTGTTAGTTGTCGGTGCGTGGCACCCTTGTATGTATGTTATACTTTGTTGGCCATGTTTGGGCCTTAGACCCTCTTTCATTTAGCCTGGTGGCTTTTCTGCGATATTGTAATTTGTTTATGGACATTTGGAGATTCAATAAAATGTCGTCTCATTTCCTTATTATCATTGTTGTTTCGTTTCGCTTTGCAAGGACTTGCCATAATAAGTGTTTTTATACGCTTATCAGACTTGGAGCTTCACAGCTTCAAGTTTGTGCGGACCTTCTCACGTCTCGCCTCCACATTTTTGGGAAGCGGGGCGTGACAGGTTTTAGTGGTGGCCCATGCAGGTCCATTTGCAAATGCGAACTATCGGAACAACAATAATAATTATAGAATGTCCATTAAATAAATTAGAACATCCAAGTTATAAGCCCGGAGTCTAAGTTTTTAGCGTTCCTATGTCTTATGTGGCTGGTAAGCGTGTTAGAGCATCTGTCCCAGCTTGGTAGGAAATCCATTAGATCAGGACCATAGTGAGACTTAGTTAGAAGTTTGGTCTTGCTAGTTAGGGATCCTTGATTGTTAGTTAGACTCCATGTTAGTGATTGATCTGATAGTCCTAAGAGTTACCTTAGTGGTTCCTGTCTAGCTTTGACTAGGATAGACTTCTAGAATTCTTTGGCTGTCCGCTTGGGTTCATCGATTTCGGACCCAGCTGAACTCATTGCATTGCTGACCAGCTCCCTAGAGAGTCTTAGCGCTTAGTTCCATAATCTTTGGTTGGTTGACCGTAGGAGTTTCCGTAGATTTTCCTAAGTCATAACCTAGGCGTATTTATGTTTTGATCATCCGACCAAATCCCTTGGCCTTTAGTTAACCCGATGATTAGAACCCCCCCTGATTCAATCTTTCCTGGTCACTACACTTTGGTGTTACTGGCCGTAGATCTTCATCATGGTTTTCTTGCATTGTGATTTAGGTGCATTCGTCGCACAACCACATTCATTGCCCTCGATTCACATGATCCCCTCATTACTATTATCGTTGACCTTTCAAATCTTTCCCGTTGCAAATCTTGATTCTTCCAAAGTCGTTTCCAAATTTTCCTTATTAAAAGTTTCCACTTGATTTGAATTTTTGTTTTAAACCTTCTTTCAATATATTACCGTTACTTCCATTTAAGCTAAAAGTTATTCTTAGATTTTGAAAAAACTATTTGGCCGTAATTTTAAATTACTATCCTGTAATCATTTTCTAACCTATATCTTCGCTTCTCGATCTCAAAACTTTACTACTATTTCAATGATTCGATATACCACCTCTCCTACTATCGCGAAATTCATTTTAGCTATTTACCGTACGTACTTTAAAATACTTCTTTCAAGATAAATAGGACCCCAATTAATTTATGAATATATATACTAATTACAAGTTTGTCGTACCCGTACTTCAAGTCTTTTACCAACCCATTCTTGTGGCAAATCCTTGTTTTCCCTAAAAGTATTTTCGATGTTCCTCTTTCGCTAAGTTTGAATTTGTTCGCGAGCTTTTAATATATATATTAGGTTCCGTACTCTTCCGCGACTTAAATTTATTTGTTCTTTTCTAAACGTTGATACTTTTGTCGAGATTTTTGATTATTAGTTTATAATAATCTTCAGCCTATATTTTCACATCGATATAAATGACTTGCCTCTTTTCATATACCAATTTTCTTCTGAATCGTACTTCTATTTTTCCTAACCTGAATTATAATTTTCTTTTCTTACTTATGCCATTAAAACTTATTCGAATACTGCATCATGTTTGCTTCTTATATACCTTTCAAGTTACATGGGGCTTCAGCTTTCAGCGAGTCGATTTTATGCTCAACTTTTCCCTAGTTCAGATTCTTGTAAAATTACTTTTCGAAACCCTTTCCTGATTTAGACCTCCAAAATTCGGTTTTAAAGCTTATTACCAATTTAATAATCCTATATATGTATATATCCCCCACCTACTTCCATACCACTAAGAGGTTATTATCTTTCCATTCGTCTTACATATTTCAAAAAAAAAATGATTTCTAAAGTAGAACTTCAATTAATTTTTATATATCAGTACTACGACCGTTATGCTCCTCGTTTCCCCTATTTCGGAGCTTTGTAAAAATCATTATTTCATAACCTTTTGATCTAGACCCTCCATAAATTTGATTTCAAAGTTCCACTACAAATTTTGATAATACTACTAATAAGCTATTGTTATCTTTCCGTTCACCCTACATGCCTTAGAATAATTTCTAAACTAAATTGAATTTCGAATGTTTTCCTATATCCGCATTAGGCTCATTAGCCCGTATGTTAAGAGCTTTGTGTAAAACGATTTCTTTCGGCAAATCCTGGTTACGCTAAAAGGTAGTTTCAATATTGATTATTTGAGCTTTCTCTTGGCTTAAAGACTTTGAAAGTATTTGGCATGAGTTTAAAATTCTTTCGTTAGTTTAATTTCGTTTCAAAACTTTTGCCAACATTATTAAATCACCGCAGTATAATATTTTCTAAAACTACGACCTCAAGATTCGTGTGAATGATTTACTTTCTTTAATGACCTTACGTGAGTCAATAAACCGTTTTCTCCTGTTATGTATATTCGACTCAAACTTATTTCAAACAATTTGTTTTGTCGACCTCTAAATATTTTTATATGGAAAAGGACTCTGACTTTGAAGTATAACGGTTTTCAAACTTTTCGTATTTTAGAATATGTTATTTACACTATTTTTCCGTGTGTCCTAATGGAGCATCGTTACATCATTACACAACCGTTTTCATGCTTTTCGATCCTTCTATTCGTTACGCTTTTGGTTTCAATTCCTTCCCTTTTGTCTGGCCAATAGAGCTTGTCGTCGCCCGTGTCGACCTTAATATAGTTTGGTGGGCCCCATTAGTGGAATTTGTTGTGTCGTCGTAGTGTATTTAATTTCATGGTGCATATGAAGTTGTATGTGTGTTGGTATTGGTATATTGTGTGTAGGTAGTTATGTGCTAGCTGCATGAGTGTAAGTGTGATAAACATATGATAGTAGGATTATAATTGTTTGATTGGTGTTACTTGTTTTTATGAGATGTCGTATGCGTGTATACCATGAGGTATGCCCGACTACTGCATATCTTAACTAATGTATGAAGTAAATGTATTGATGTGCCAATTATAGGTGGATGGATATGGTATGAATATATACGATGCTTGGGTGTGACTACAGGTAAATACTTTTATTAGGGAGAGTATTGTAATTATAGGTGTGCTGATGTTTGTAATAATATCATGGTATATGAAGTGATTGAAATATGTGATATTACCTGGTTAGATATTAAGGGTGTTTGACATTTAGATATGCATGTGGTTATGTTGGTAGACGTGTATGCATTAGATAGTATTGGCACATGTATGGATGCTATGTTACGTATATGGAATTATTCTGCTATGATTTTGAGTCTCACTCAAGCTTGAGTGGGTATACTCTATGTACATTGGTGTATTGTATGTGGTTAGTGTGTAGTGATGGATGATGTATGTATAATGTTAGGATTGTTTGTGCCGGTTGTGATACGCACACGATTGTGGGTGCCTATACCAATATATAGTTATGTGAGTTGGTCTTGTGGTATAGTTATTCACTAAGGACTTGGTTGCGTGAATATATGTGCGCTAGCTAAACTAGGTGCGTATATGTGCTAAGCATATAGTGGTGTGATTGGTATATGTATGAATGAAATGTTAGTGTGTGTGGGTGTGCACCATGCACGGGTAAGTATGTGATAGTTATAGGAATTGGTGACTATGGTATGTGTGGTGTGTCGTGATTATAGCTATAGGACTATATGTGAAGTGGTAATACGGTGAAATGTGTGCATGCATTTGAATGATTATAAATTGTGAAATTATAATGATGATGAATGTATATTAGATATAGTGAACTTGTTTTAACAATTGTATGGTGTGATTTCGCATGTTGATTGTTTGGTGTATACTAGGAGATATAGGGACTAGTGTATTCTTATTGTCTTGTCCATAGGTAGTTACTTATACGTGTAGATTCCGATGGTATTTTCTAGTGTGAAATTATTTTCATATAAGTAAGAGAGACTTGGTTATTTTCATATAGTGTGTAATGAGTGTTTTATAGTTATATGGAATATACTTGCCTATATGAATGATTTGAATACGTGAATGGAGTCGTTTGATTATAATAATTATAAGTGTACTATGTGCGTGAATATATATTTACTTCCGTGGTGTTAATAATTGGCTACCTAGAGTATATATATATAAGCGCTTGAAATGAATGTACTTGGCTGAAATTTTGATGTGATATTGATTGAGGGTAGTTACTAGGGCGACTAGATATGTTAGAAAGTCCGAGGACGGACTTTATTCTAAGGTGGGTAGGATGTAACGACTGGTTTTCATGTAATTGGATTATCTATATTAAAATATATGCTTGGTGGATTTTTTCCTTGGATGTGTGGTTTTCGTCGCCATAGCTTTCACTTTCGATCGTTTCGTCGTGATTTTCTAGCTTCTTCCTTCGATCGTCGATTTCAGAGTAAGTCATTCGTGACGAGCTTCAAATCGCTCATATCTTAGAGTATAAATCGATCCTAGAAGCCATAGAAATCTTCCCGAAGCTTCGCGCTTCGAATCGACACTTTTCGTGCACGTTAGTTGGTTCAAGAAGGAGAACCAACCGACTAGATTTCAATCTAGTCGGTCGGCAATCCTTAATGGACCGACTAGTGGGCTTTGATTATAATTCAGGAGTTACTGTATCTGTTTAGTCGGTCTAAGTTCATCCTTCGACCGACTAGTTGTCAAACTAGTCGGTTAAGTTTTGTACTCAGACCGACTAATTCCTAGTTCTTCTGTACAGCCGAGTTACTGTTCACTCTTAGTCGGTCTAAGAACGTTCGTCGACCGACTAGATGAGAAACTAGTCGGTCAGCAGTTGTTCCTTGACCGACTAAATCCAAAATCCTATTTTCGTTCAGAAGTTACTGTTTACACTTAGTCGGTCTGCGTTGGTCGACCGACCGACTAGTTGCCAAACTAGTCGGTCAGTGGTTGCTCTTTGACCGACTAATCTGTGTTAAAACCCTAATTTCTGGGCAGCCGCCAGCCCATCCTATTTATACCCCTCCCAAACGTTTTCTTCTCCTCCCTCACGACCTAAAACCCTAAAATCTTCCCCCATTGAGCCCACATCTTCCTCAAACCCTTATTCCTTCATCCCAAGCTCATCCTCCATCATCTAAACCCTCCCTCAACTCAATCTACCTCTCATCTTCCCCAAATCTCCATCAAATCCCCAAAATCCCCCAAAAACCCTAGTTCTCCAAACTTCTCCATCCTTTCCAGATCTGATCCATAGGTTCTCCGGAGTGTTTCTTCCGCCTCCTCACGGTAATAAATCGATCTCTTGAAGTTTTCATAACCCGTTGTGTTTTGTGGAACCCTAATGAGATTTCTTGTGTTTTGATGATTGTTTCTCCATAACAGCGATTTCCCCGTAGTTTAGCATCCGTGAGACGAACCTTCATGATCGTCATCCTCGGTGCTAGGCAAGTGAAACTTGCCTCCCTTGATTTGGGCCATGTCTTAGGCCATTTCCTTGTTTTAGCGTAAAAGAGACTAGACGGTGAAAGGATAGCCGTCTAGGCGCCATTGACCTAGCTTGACAACGAAGCTTGGTCCGTCACCCTTATCATGCTTGTATGTCATGTTTAATTACAATTAACGGTACGCGAATATTGTTCATGTCATTGCATTTTGCCTGCCACGTTTAAATACAATTAACGGTACGCGAATATCTGTTCATGACATTGCATACATCGATTGTTTATCGTGAATGTGTAGCTCACGCTACAAAACTGATAGTTCCTGGCTCGTGACCAGAAGCGAGCATAATGAGTTGCTAACCCCAACGCTCGATATTGAGGCTAGGTGTCCCCTACGCCATACTTGTGTTTCCTGGCTCGTGACCAGAAGCGAGCATAATGAGTTGCTAACCCCAACGCTCGATATTGAATTGTTAACTTGGAAAACAAGCTCCCGTGCGGGGCAACCCTGGCTCACTTGCTGGGCTCATGTGCAGGGACCCTGGCTTGTTTACATGTGGGATGGGGTAAGGGTTAAGCGGCCATTCAATTGGGAGTCTGCCCGATCAGCAACTGCAGTTGTAAGGCGTAAACTCTGGGGTGGGGTAGTGTTTAGTGCCGATCAGCGTGAATGTGGTACCATTCAGCTACAGGGCGTAAACATCTACAAACAACAGTGAAACGTGAAATGTGAATTGATTGAGATTGTTAGTAGCTTGGCTACTCTTGTCTTGTCCCGATACTTGTTCTCTTGTACTTACTGTTCACCATGTTTTAATTGTGCACTCATGTTATAACTGCCATGTCATGCATACTATAACTGCTAGGTTGCTAGTTTACCTTCCTTTCAGTTTCCTTGCTCAAGTCTTTTCAGACATGCTGACATGTGCCCCTTTCTCTTTGGGTGTCGCATGTTAGTTGCCGAGCCAGAGCTTGTTGCAGAGCCGTTGTGTTTGCTGAGGAGGAGTCTTGTGGACACCGGTGACTTGTTGAGTTCCCTTTATGTTTTAGGATTCCTGTTAGTTGTCGGTGCGTGGCACCCTTGTATGTATGTTATACTTTGTTGGCCATGTTTGGGCCTTAGACCCTCTTTCATTTAGCCTGGTGGCTTTTCTGCGATATTGTAATTTGTTTATGGACATTTGGAGATTCAATAAAATGTCATCTCATTTCCTTATTATCATTGTTGTTTCGTTTCGCTTTGCTAGGACTTGCCATAATAAGTGTTTTTATACGCTTATCAGACTTGGAGCTTCACAGCTTCAAGTTTGTGCGGACCTTCTCACGTCTCGCCTCCACATTTTTGGGAAGCGGGGCGTGACACACTCATGCAAAGGATTTGCCTCTATACTGGTCAAGAGAGTCAGTTACTCTTCTCTAGCAAATAGTAGGGCAAGCTATTTCAGGGTACAAGAATATGGAAGACATTCTACAGTTGGCTTTCATCTTGGTTGCAGACCCCTTTTACACCATAAGTTTCATGTGGGAAGACATGCATCATTTACGACATATAGAGCTAATGAAAAGCTATACAGTAGTGTCTTTGTTAAGAACTTTTCTGCAGCTAACCGCTCAATTGCATATCCAGCCCAGTTTACTTGGAAACGGCTTTCTAAAGTATGCTCATACAGGGGATTTGTCTCTCCAACAGTCAGCAAGATTACATGTGCGATGAGCTTGGCTTTCACTAGATTTCACTTGGTTCCAAGTGTTCTTGCATTTATGGGAGGAGAGTTGGCATGTTCTAATATTGCTTGGGCAGATGGAGAGTACTTTCCAGCAGGGAAGAATCTGTACATGCAAGCTCAAGATGGCCATATTTATATTACTTCTTTGATTTTGTCAGTTTTGGAGTTTTTCATTTTAGTGCTAAGAGCAGTTTATCTGGCGCTTTTGTTCTCGCCAGCCATAGTAATGGCTCCATTTGCAGATACTTTAGGGACTCAATATAGGAAGACATGGCTTCAGCTTGTTCATCATACTTTGGAAAAAGCAGGGCCAGCATTTATCAAATGGGGTCAATGGGCAGCTACACGTCCAGATTTGTTCCCTGGAGACCTCTGCACTGAGTTGTCAAAGCTTCACTCTAAGGCACCTGCACATAGCTTTGCTTACACCAAAAAAACGATTGAGAAGGCATTTGGTCGCAAGATATCTGATATTTTTGAGGATTTTGAAGATTTAGGCTTGCATCTGGCGAACGTTTCTCGATGAATTGAGCGTTGGGTCCTTTATTTCCTCGAGCTTCCTTTACATCTTAGTCCACCCAATAGAGATCCTATTGGTGTTTCCGTATGTCATCCAATAGGAACGTGGTTTTATGGTGTAGAATTCGCATCCATGTGGTAGTCTTGCATGCGTATGTTTTTTTTGCCGTCTGTATGTTTGGCTACTAAATTTGAATTGCAACAACCACGACATGATGTGTTATCGTGCACAGGTTTTGAGCCGCATTTCCGGGTATAATGTCTGATCATGATTTATTCTTTGACATGCAGGCTGACAGATGTTGCTTCACACTATTATGATCTGAGCAACTTCCCGTCGTGCGAGGCAAAAAGAGTCCTGGAAAGGCTGTACAGCAAGCGCGAGAGGGAGAAGGGGGAGAGCAAGAACAGGAACAGGGCGGCATCATCATAGCCTTGGATTTCTCCGTTGCAGTCATCGTCGTTATACTAAACCAATGAGAAAGAACCTACGAGGCCTAGGAAGGAGTTTACAGGATAGAAGTTCAGCCGCCGCTTCAACCCGCCATCCTTACCGAATGAATGAATGGTTATGGTCGGGTCAGTGACTAGGGTCAATGTGAATTGAGTGAGTGATGCAGTGTTTGTATATGTGATGTCATCCATCCAGCTTAAATATATACTCCCCATGTGTTTCAGCAGTGGACGATGGATCGATTGATCCGTCTCTGTTATTGTGTTCTGATATTTGTCTATGTATTTTTCGTAGAAATGTAAATTGACTTGATGTCTGTTATTGTGTTCTAATATTTGTCTATGTTCTTTTTTGGGCTCTCTTGAAATTATCGACTTGTCCCTAAAATTTAAATCAACTGCTGTCCCGTGGTTCTAATTCAGTCGTGCGACTAACAAGCGCTGTTAAAGGGGGGCCTTTAACAGCGCTTGCACTAACAAGCGCTGTTAAAGGCCCCCCTTTAACAGCGCTTGCACTAACAAGCGCTGTTAAAGGCCCCCCTTTAACAGCGCTTGCACTAACAAGCGCTGTTAAAGGGGTGCCTTTAACAGCGCTTGCACTAACAAGCGCTGTTAAAGGCCCCCCCTATAACAGCGCTTGCACTAACAAGCGCTGTTAAAGGCCCCCCCTATAACAGCGCTTGCACTAACAAGCGCTGTTAAAGGGTGGCCTTTAACAGCGCTTGCACTAACAAGCGCTGTTAAAGGCCCCCCTTTAACAGCGCTTGCACTAACAAGCGCTGTTAAAGGGTGGCCTTTAACAGCGCTTGCACTAACAAGCGCTGTTAAAGGCCCCCCTTTAACAGCGCTTGCACTAACAAGCTCTGTTAAAGGCCCCCCTTTAACAGCGCTTTACAAGCGCTATTAAAACCACCCCCCTTTAGCAGCGGCGACATAGACAGCGCTTGTAAAGCGCTATTAAAGACCATATTTAAGCGCTGTTAAAGGTCCATTTTGTAGTAGTGTATGGAATCATAGCGTATAATATTTATAGTTAATATTATATACGGGTCTTATCCATGATATTAACTATTTATGTAACATTGTATATAACAAATATTATACAATTACTATTACCATTAGGATATTTACTATACCAGTTATATATCAACTGATACAATGATATTAAGATATATATCTAGTATACATATTATACAGTTAATTATAGTTTGATATTAGGATTTTGTTATTAATTATGTAATTTCGTGTACACTAGTATTATCCCTAGTAACCGCCACTATGCGTACATTTTAAATCATACTTTAATCACATTATTGGATTATAGCATTATTATATAACATATTGTATAATTTTATGATAGGTATAATGATATCATATTGTACATTATACCCACAGCTTAATATATATTAGTATGTATAATATCATTATGATATTTATAATGATAGTATATAATTAGATATTATGATATTAGATACATAATAATATTTCTCTTAGTCATAACACATAGTTAAGTATATTATATATGTAGACTAACATACCCATAGTCTACATATATAATAATATTATTTGTATTATAATTATTATATATAGTAATTATAATATTATAGTTGATTACTAGATTATTTAACTAAACATATGTGCTATGTATGATAGTCATGTATAATCTACTAGGATGTATATGGTATAATATTCAAGTTATAACATAATATACTATATTATAGTATATTATTATCACATATATGATATTATATAACTAGTGTATACCATTAATATTATACCATATTATATTATATAGTACATTATCATATTCTATAAGTCTATGGATTATAATATTAATGTACGCCGGAGCATAATAATATATAAGTCGATAATAGAGGGATATCACAAAACAATCTTAGTACTCTATTATTGGTTTATTCATTGATTTATGGGCTATTATGTACCTCAAATTATATGTATAATATTATCATTATATTACAAGTACTTATGTATATAGTCGTAGTTGTACATAATGATATATGGATAACTATAATATATACCGTACTATATTATATAAACATAATATTTAACATTTGTATGTACATAATATTATCGACATAGCAATTGCCATTTTACTATAAGTATTATATCTTTAATTATTTTATACTATTATATACATTCCTTCGTATACATATATATTATAGGTACCAATAAGACATTATAGCTATAGCATCATATCCATGCTATCTATAATTATAAATAATATGTCACTTACAATAATACTAGTCGAAGTGAGATAGCTGTCATTTATTATTGAAACCACATCAACACCCCAACCTACTATTTCAACCCGATAGCTATCTCACTTCGAGATCTAGAATATCATATATAAAGTGTATTATTGCCGAACGTATGAATAATATGGGTATTATCAAACAACATATGGTATATGTATTTGGATCATGTTTTTATATCATATATTATAAAGTATTGTATATTATGTATATTACAGGTATATATTGTAATAGAATAGATTAGGGTATTTGTATATCAATAATATACAAATGTTAAACTAGAATTATACTTATAATATCCATATACACCTGTAAAATATTATAATATAAGGCTGTAATTATTAGACTGTATTATATACTAGAATTAATGTCATAACCCATTAAATGTGTCCATAGTTTGGGTATATTCTAGTATAGTATGATGGTAAATACAGTATAGGATAATATATTATGTACAAGTATGTACTGATAATGAATGCATACCACCATGCATTACCTTATAATTGTGCCAACATTATCCTATACTGTAGTTACCATCATACTATACTAGAATATACCCAAACTATGGATACATTTAATGGGTTATGACATTAATTATAGTATATAATACAGTCTAATAATTACAGGTGAGCACAGTGCTCAGATAAGACAAAGCATGTATCGTTTCAATTTTACCGGTATATTATTTGATATACTAGTAATTGGATTACCACACTGTATATATGGTATGAATACAAGTGTATATATATATATATATATATATATATATATATATATATATATATATATATATATATATATATATATATATAAAAAAAAATAAAACAGGGATGTTATCATGGGTTTTTGGATAAGAGAAATTGGATAAGAGAAATTGGTTATGTGTAATGTTGTATGTGGATATGTGTATTGTTGTATGTATAAGAGATTTTGGTTAAGAGATAATGTATAAGAGATATTAGATAAGAGAATTTGGTTTTGGTTATGTGTAATTGGGTGTGATGTTTATAAAGTTTGTATATAGGGTATGAGAAATTGAGTATGAGATATTGGAGATAAGAAATCAAATGGGTTTTGATCACATCACAGAACTCACATCAGCCTAACATAATTTTTTTAAAAAAATTTGAATTAAACATTTTCGTTTGCATCATAGAGGTAAAAATTGGAGGGAAACACATTTGCCCTGCAATTTGATCACATCACAATGGGCGGGAAATTTTGTTGCTCACATCACAAATTAGCCCTGTAATTTGCCCGCCAAGATTAAGCAGCTCTCGCCATCTTCTTCTACCTGCAGCACATCAAGAAGAGCACACGCCAAGATCAAGCAGCTCAACGTATGTTTCTTCAACCCTCATCAGCACCCCACTGCATTGTCCTGTGATAGTTCTTGATTTAAAATTTCTGAGTGATATTTCAATCAGCACACCAGAGCTCCTCGCCATCTTTGCCCTGTACATCAAGAAGAGCACACGCCAAGATCAAGCAGCTCAACGTATGTTTCTTCAACCCTCATCAAACATAGCACCCCACTGCATTGTCCATTTTTTTTAATATTTTCATGTGATAGTTCTTGATTTAAAATTTCTGAGTGATATTTTTGAGTTAATAAAGTTAATATTCTTGAGTGACCTTCATAAAATTTCTGAGTAACCAATATTCTGAGTATGTGTAATTGAGTGATATTCAGTAAACTTGATATGTGGATATAGGTTGTATGAGAATATAGGTTGTATGTGGATATCATAAGAGTTTTTGGATTAACATAGGATTTAATTGAGTATGTGTAATTGAGTATGAGAATATGGATATCCAATTAATATGTAATTGAGTATGAGTAATTGAGTATGATATCCAGAATATGGATATCATAAGAGTATGAGAATATAGGATTTAATTGAGTATGTGTAATTGAGTATGTGGATATCCAAAAGCTCTTATGATATCTATATTCTCATATTCTCATACTCTTATCCATTAACTCACAAACTCTTATGTTAATATGAGAAATTGAGTATGAGAATATAGGATTTAATTGCATAAATATAGTAACCAATTGTCCTGATATCACTCACTCAAACATATCTAAGGTCACTCAAACTTTTTAATGACTGTGTAATTTTTAATGCTAAACTTGGTATCCTGTTAATTTTGTATTATCATGTACCCAATTGAATTTTTTACTGAATGCTAAACATATCACTCCCCCAATTGAATTTTTTACTGACTGTGTAATTTTGTATTATCATGTACCCACACTCCTCAGTGAAAGCTTCATCCCTTGGTTAGAGCTTCATCACAGCTTGGTGTTTTGAGTTTGGTTTTTCAGGTATGCCAATTCTCTATGTTTGTCAATTCTCTATGTTTTTTTCATTGTTTTTTTTCATTGTTTATCAATTTCTCATTGTTTTTTTCATATTCAAAAATAACTGAATAACTGATCCTGTCACAATATATGAGTAATTACACATATAAATTGGAGAACATAGAGATTAGAATTTAATTGATCCTGTCACAACATTCAAATTTAATCTCTATGCAATTCTAAATCTATGTTTATCAATTCTAATCTCTATGCCAAAATCTCTATGTTTATGCAATTAGAATTTAATCTCTATGTTTAGAATCTAATTACACATATAAATCTCTATGTTTATGCAATTAAATTCTAATCTCTATGCAATATGCCAAAAAGAATATGCATATAGATTTATAAGTTTATGCAATTAAATTCTAATCTCTATGCAATATGCCAAAATCCTGTCCATTTCATTTATCCTCATATTAGAATTGCCATATTAGAATTGCAATCCTAATGACAGGACCATTAGAATTGCAATTCATTAGAATTGCAATAATCAGTTATGCATTATTAATTATCAGGATTGCAATTCATTAGAATTGCAATTGACAGGATTGACAGGACAGAATTGCAATCATTAGTTATGCATTTCATTGACATGATTTTGTTAACTGATCCTGTCATTGCCATTGGCAATCCATAAGCAATGACAGGATTTTGTTAACTGATGATAAATGAAATGCATTGCCAATTCAGTTATGGATGAGATTTAAAAATTATGTTGCAATGTGTCCTGTAGCTTTTGATAAACATTTTGGAATGGATGAGATTCAAAAATTTTGGAATGGATGAGATTCAAAAATTTTGGAATGGATGAGATTCAAAAATTATGTTATGGTGATAAACAGCCATATCAAAATTATGTTATGTTGATAAAAATTGTTGATTGTTGATAAACATTGTTGATAAAAATTTGATAAACATTGTTGATAAGTAGATTTTTGATAAACATTGTTGATCTGGCTGTAAATTATGTTAAGCCCAGTAGCTATTTCAATTTACTCTTCTACCTAAATTTCAGTGTCCTGTCAATGTTGATTATGAGTTTGATATTGGAATTATCCATTAGCAATGTGAGTTTGATATTGGTTATCACTTTTGAGAATGGTATCAAATATCAGAGATTGTTTGCTCACTGCAAACTGATTGTCCTGAGAATGGTATCAAATTTTGAATGAACAAAGTTTGAGAGCTAGCACATTCTCATTAGCTCAAATCAGTACATTCAAATTTCAGAGATTGTCCTGAGAATGATATCAAATTTTGAAAGCTGAAACTTAGTTCAAATCAGTACATTCTCATTAGCAAGCTCTCAAACTGCCTATGATATCAAATTGAATGAATGATATCAAATGGACTGATACCTAATTTGAATGAATGCTATTGATATCATTCATTCAAATTAGAAAAGTTCTCAAACAGTTTTGTGAGTTTGATATTGATATATCTATTTTTTTGAGTGGTTATCAATTTTGAGAATTGACTGAAATTTGCATTTCAAAGATTGTTTGCATTTCAGAGATTGGTATTTCAGTCCATTTCAATGAATGATATCAAATTTCAGTCCATTCTCCAATTTCTGTCAATATCTAATTGCAAATTTCAATGAATTATATCAAATTGCAAATTTAGAAGATCTATTTTTTTCAGCCATATCAATTTTTTGAGATTAACTCATAGGAATGGATGACATCAAGAATTGGTGAGAATTCATTGATAGTTGCAAAAAAACCTGGAATGGATGAGATTATATAATTGAAACATGGAGCTTGCTAAAACAATGCAACTTGGACAAACTCACATAGCTAATCTCACATTGCTAAAACATGGAATGCAAAAAAAACCTGGAATGGATGAGATTATATCCATTCATTTGACAAACTTGGATGAGATATGGAAGCACATTTCTAATGGATAATAGAAGATAAAATTCAGTCAATTCTCAAGTGTAAGAGATAAATCAAATGAGATAGTAATGCTAGAATTCTAATCCCTATTGAATTTGGTTATATAAAGTGTCCTGAGGATCATAGAAGCATTGCTAGAATGCAAAAATTCCCAAGTGATCCTCAGCAAAAATTCAGATATATGTGTCCTGAGGATTGAGATAATTCAGATATATTCAAAAATTCTCAGGACACATAGAAGTAGCAAAAATTCAAAAATTCACATATATTTGAATGCAAAAATATATCTGAGTTGAGGATTTTTGAATTCAAATAGCAAAAATTCAGATAAATATTGTCCTGAGATAAATATTGTCCTGAGACACATAGCATGATTTTTGAGGACATATAGAATATTTATCTCAGGACACATAGCAAAAATGCATTCAGACATATATGTGAATTTTTGAATATTCAGCTATATGTGAATTTTTGCATTCAGATATATCCTGAAAATTCTCAAAAATATATCCTCAGCAAAAATTCAGATATATGTGTCCTGAGGACACTTTAAATATAGCATTTCTTCTATGTCCTGAGAATTTTTGCATTCCACTTCTATGATCCTCAGCAAAAATTCAGTCAATCCTCAGGACACATTGCATTCCATTCATTCCAGGATAATAGAAGCACATGGACAAACTTGGATAATAGAAGCACAAGGATAAACTTGGATAATAGAGCAATGCTAGAAACAGACTTGGAATGGATGAGATAAACTGAGATAAACTTGGTTATATCCATTCATTCCAGGATATAATATCAGTTTTTTATTTGTTATATAACCAAGCATTGTTTCTAGCATTGCTAATGGATAAACTTGGATAATCTCATATATTCTCTCCATTCCAGATTATATCCATTCATTCCAGGATAATAGAAGCACATGGACAAACTTGGACAAACTTGGACAAACTCACATTGCTAAAACATGGAGCTAGCACATGGACAAAGTTTCAGCTAATTGAACAAATTTTCTCAAATAATGTTGAGAATGCATATCCATTCATTCTTAGGATATGCTTCAAATAATGTCCTGAGAATGAATGCATATCCATTCATTTGACTGCATACCCTATTGAACCAATTCAAATAAGTTTACAGTAATGAATTTCATTCTCAATAGGGTATGCATTACTGTAATTTGAATGAATGCATTCAATAGGGTATGCATACCCTATCCCATGAATGCATTCAATAGGGTATGCATACTCAATAGGGTATGCATTCAAATTGCAATATGTTGACTGAGAATGAAATTGAGAATGAAATTCAAATAAGTGAAGGGATAGGGTATGAAATTAAAATGAGCTTGAATAGGAGAATGGATGAGCTTGGATGAAGCTTGAGAATGTAAAACTGAGTTTGTATTTAACCAATTAATTTTCTCAGTTTTGCATTATGTATTTAAACAACTTTCTCAATTCTCTCAACTGCAAACTGAGTTATAATTCACTCAATTCTCTCAATTCTCAATGTATTTTGGCATTTTTCTCATGTTAGCCATTTTCTTTTGGTATTTTCAGATTTTTGCAAGGTGGAGGGTCTTCTGGGTGTGTTATATGAAGATCAAAATTTCAAGTTTCAGTGTTATTTACCTCAGGACACTTCAAATTTTTAACATACCCTTTGGTGCTTTGAACAGTTAACTGGGATATTCATAAGTTCAAGTTTCAATTCATCCAACATCAGGTGATTTGAACAGTCCATACTCTTGGTGTGTTATTATATAGCTTGCAGCCTCTTCATCAGTTTATATGCATGGGGCTCAATTTTTGATTCAGTGTTATGTAAACTTCATTGTTATGTAAATATCAAAAATACTCAACTGGTATATTCAGTGTTATTTAAAGTGTCCTGAGGATTTAAATTTTACAGTGTTATGTTTGATTCTCAAGTGTAAGAGATAAATTTTGGGTTTGAATTTTTGATACAGTTTTATGTTTGATTCTCAAGTGTTATGTTTGAATTTTTGAGTTATGAATGTGAATATACAATTTTTGAGTTATGTTTGGAATGTGAAATATACAATTTTTGGAATGTGAATATACCATTTTTGCAATCTACAATTTTTTGAGTTATTAGTTATGTAGAAATATACAATTTTTTGAGTTATTAGTTATGTAGAAATTTTTTGAGTTATGAGTAATGAGTTATGAGTTATACAATTTTTGAGTTTTGAATTTACGTTTGAATTTTAAGTTGGATGTTTGAACATATTCATGCATATAAACTTATGATATTTGGTTTGAAGTTTATATGCATGGAAAATTTTTTGAATATATGTTCAAACTTCCCAGTTCTAAATATTTGGTTATATTTCAAACTGGGAAGTTTGAATATTCCGTAATTAAAGTTTGAAGTTTGACCATATTCTTTTTGCCTGAGTACCATTGATAATGATTAGCATATACAAACTACGAAAATACATTTTGCATGCAATTAGCATAATCCACTCAGGTTTATGACACATGGGTCAAAAATTATCATATGTATGTATGTAGAAGTTGGTCAAATATGTAGGTGCCTTTTGAAGATGGGGTGGCAGTGACTTTAAATCCATGCCCAATGTTTCAAATTTTTGTTTTACTTCATGCTACTGAAAAGGAAAGTGAAGCTGAACTAGAAGTACAAAAACAATTAGCACAGATTTCTATCCTTCCATTGTCATCAGATGCAATTATTCACATAGTTTGAGAATACCACAAGTTGGCAAGTATATTGGCAATCATATATTCCATAACCATGCTACTCTCTACTTCAGCCTGTATATTACATATCATTGTCTTGGATACTCCTTGCTTAGAATTTGATAAGCTAGCTTCAAATCATTTTCATTCAGTTATTTAATGGTGGGTGTTCCTCATTGATTTCTTTCTCAGATGCTCTAGATGAACAAAATAAATGTCACATATCCAATATATAGAGTTTCTAATATAAAGAGCTTCTACTGAAAGAACTATTATCAGGAAGGTCAATCTGCATATAAAATCTAAATGCATTGTGTTACAACCTCATATTACATTGATGATGGAAAAAAGGGAAGGGCATCTGATGCTTTTCACAACAATGTATTATGGATACTGGGTGGGGACATAGGATTGTGATTGTATGATATGGTTAATGTCAGCATATGAAGTATGACAGTGTAAACATATTGTAGGAGATTGAAAAATGAGTGATGAAATAATAAGGACTTGCAAAATTTCATAGTATCAAGACAAGGCTATTAATAATTTGAATCTCTTTCTTGAAGAAGGGCTGTATAACTTTGACACTCTTTTTTCTCTTCTTCTTTTCTTTTCCCCATTTTCTGTATCCTAAACTGGATTTGGACCTATAAACTTTTTATAAAGCTCTCCCAGTTCCCTATCACCGTTAGCTATACCTCGGGCTCTTTTTGACCTTCAAGTACTATATTTGATTTTTTTGATTTTTTTGCAGTGGACAACACAATACTAAACAGCAAAATGGGCACTTCATAGTTCATACATGAATATATTGCATAAGGCTAATATTTACTATGTAATACCTAGAATATCACAAAGATCCAAATCCAAATTCTGGATTTCTTTGGTGAGTAGTATTGCCTTAAATGTTGTATTTTTATCATATTCATATCATATTCATATTCATATAGGTTCTTTCATGTCTTACTTCTTATCATATTCATATAGGTTGATATTTGCAATAATGTGTAGCTAGCTCCTTACATATTCATGGAAGTATGTGTACGGAAGCTTTCAGTCCTTCAATTGAGAAAGTACATGTCTGATTCTTGAAAGACTTGAAAGAAAATAGAAACCTGTGAACTTTTATGAATGGTGAATTTACTTTGGAATGATTCCCATGATTAATTTGCTTTGGAATGATTCCCATGATTGTTAATTTGCTTTGGAGGTAAATTAATTCCAGATAGTCTTGAAAATCAATTTTTGATGATGTTTGATATTTGTATGCCAGGTTGAAGAATTTGGAGCAAGATGGAACTTATCAGGCATCAGGAAAAAAAAAGAAAGCCACACAAGGTCAAATGACAAAAATAGAAAAGTAAAGAAAAAAGCGGATTTCCATGATGTTGGAGGGGATTGTTCAAGTTCCTTGATGTATCATCAGATTTCTAATTTCCCCATATGTATTTCACACATATAATTTCCCTATATGTATTTCACACATATGCAAGTTCAATTTAACTCAAATTGAACCAGTTATTTCTAGGTTAAATTTATCTATCTATTCATATTCATATTCATATTGTGATACTCTCATTGCGCAATACATATAGATAGATATTGTAACTCAGAAAATTTAACTGAATATAGATAGATAAATTTAACAATGAGTTAAATGTATCCTGTTATTTGAATAACTCAAGTTCATTGCGATGTTAAATTGAGTTCTTAGTTCACATAAAAACATTGCGCTGTTAAATTTAACTCATTGTTGTTATTTGAATATGAAAATGAATATATAATAACATGATATGATCCTGAACTCATTGGGTTCCAAATTAAGTTCAAATTTGAATCCTATGTTATTGTTATATCCTGATGTTAAATTGAACCTGAATGCTTTTGTGTGAAATATGAATATGAATATGAATATCAAATAACAGGATATGATCTTGAACTCATTGGGTTCCAAATTGATTTCAAATTTGAATCCTGATGTGATTGTTATATCCTGATGTTATATTGAACCTGCATGTTTTTGTGTGAAATATGAATCTGTGATGTTTTTCTTAGTTCACACAAAAACAGAGTTAGATTTTTGGGGAATAATTTTTTTGAAAAATTGAATAACAATTATTGTGCTTTGGTTATTATTTTTCATTTAAAATTACATAACAAATCAATGGGCAGAAAAACTGCTCTTAGGTAAAATAATTTACACCACTTTGCTTCACCTGGCTTGATTAACATGCTGGCAACATGTGTTAACACATAATAAGCTCAATATAAGCAGCGGGAGATCTTATGGAATATGTTTGCTTTGCCAACAACATGTATATCTGTTGCATTCATGTATCATGCACTGCTCTTAACTCCTTGCTCGATGCCAGGAAATGCGAAGACAGAATACATAGAACTAAAAAAATTCAGTGAACTAAAATTTTACATTTTGTGGGAATTAAATTATGGGGAATTACATTTTGGGTAGGAGCTAAACTTTTCGGGTAATTAAAACATAAAATATTGGTGGAAATAAATTTTTGGGGAAACTAAAATCTAAAATTTTAAGGGAAACTAAATCTGGAGGTAATCAAATTTTTGGATGGAACTTTTGAGGGAACTAAATCTGGTAGGAATTAATATTTGGGGTAAACTAAATTTTTTGAGGGGAACTAAAATATCTTTGGAAACTAAATTTTGGAAGAAACTAATATTTTTGGAAAGTGAAAATTTAGCTGGAAACTCTAAAATTTTGAAGTGGAACTATATTTGGAGTGCACTAAATTTTGGGAGAAACTAAGATTTTTGGGGAACAAAATTCCTTGGGATGAGCTAAATTTTCGGGGGAACTAAGATTTTGAGGGGGGATTTCTAAAATGAATCATGTCCACATTTTCAGGAGAACTAAGATTTTGAGGGCGGAATATCTAAAATTAATCGTGCCTACATTTTCGGGAGAACTAAGATTTTGAGGGGGAAATATCTAAATTGAACCGTGCCCGCGGGCACGGGGTATGACTAGTATATATATATATATATATATGAGAATAATGGGTATCATACGTCATATGAGATAGGCTCTCATATGCCCTCTCACATAAAGCAACCAAGTACAACCAAGTACAAGCCCATGTGAGGTTGTACTTGGTTGCTTTATGTGAGAGGGCATATGAGAGCCTATCTCATATGGCGTATGATACCCATTATTCTATATATATATACTAGTCATACCCCGTGCCCGCGGGCACGGTTCAATTTAGATATTTCCCCCTCAAAATCTTAGTTCTCCCGAAAATGTAGGCACGATTAATTTTAGATATTCCGCCCTCAAAATCTTAGTTCTCCTTAAAATGTGGACATGATTCATTTTAGAAATCCCCCCTCAAAATATTAGTTCCCCCGAAAATTTAGCTCATCCCAAGGAATTTTGTTCCCCAAAAATCTTAGTTTCTCCCAAAATTTAGTGCACTCCAAATATAGTTCCACTTCAAAATTTTAGAGTTTCCAGCTAAATTTTCACTTTTCAAAAATATTAGTTTCTTCCAAAATTTAGTTTCCAAAGAGATTTTAGTTCCCCTCAAAAAATTTAGTTTACCCCAAATATTAATTCCTACCAGATTTAGTTCCCTCAAAAGTTCCATCCAAAAATTTGATTACCTCCAGATTTAGTTTCCCTTAAAATTTTAGATTTTAGTTTCCCCAAAAATTTATTTCCACCAATATTTTATGTTTTAATTACCCGAAAAGTTTAGCTCCTACCCAAAATGTAATTCCCCATAATTTAATTCCCACAAAATGTAAAATTTTAGTTCACTGAATTTTTTTAGTTCTATGTATTCTGTCTTCGCATTTCCTGGCATCGAGCAAGGAGTTAAGAGCAGTGCATGATACATGAATGCAACAGATATACATGTTGTTGGCAAAGCAAACATATTCCATAAGATCTCCCGCTGCTTATATTGAGCTTATTATGTGTTAACACATGTTGCCAGCATGTTAATCAAGGCAGGAGAAGCAAAGTGGTGTAAATTATTTTACCTAAGAGCAGTTTTTCTGCCCAATGATTTGTTATGTAATTTTAAATGAAAAATAATAACCAAAGCACAATAATTGTTATTCAATTTTTCAAAAAAATTATTCCCCAAAAATCTAACTCTGTTTTTGTGTGAACTAAGAAAAACATCACAGATTCATATTTCACACAAAAACATGCAGGTTCAATATAACATCAGGATATAACAATCACATCAGGATTCAAATTTGAAATCAATTTGGAACCCAATGAGTTCAAGATCATATCCTGTTATTTGATATTCATATTCATATTCATATTTCACACAAAAGCATTCAGGTTCAATTTAACATCAGGATATAACAATAACATAGGATTCAAATTTGAACTTAATTTGGAACCCAATGAGTTCAGGATCATATCATGTTATTTGATATTCATTTTCATATTCAAATAACAATAATGAGTTAAATTTAACAGCGCAATGTTTTTATGTGAACTAAGAACTCAATTTAACATCGCAATGAACTTGAGTTATTCAAATAACAGGATACATTTAACTCATTGTTAAATTTATCTATCTAAATTCAGTTAAATTTTCTGAGTTACAATATCTATCTATATGTATTGCGCAATGAGAGTATCACAATATGAATATGAATATGAATAGATAGATAAATTTAACCTAGAAATAACCGGTTCAATTTGAGTTAAATTGAACTTGCATATGTGTGAAATACATATAGGGAAATTATATGTGTGAAATACATATGGGGAAATTAGAAATCTGATGATACATCAAGGAACTTGAACAATCCCCTCCAACATCATGGAAATCCGCTTTTTTCTTTACTTTTCTATTTTTGTCATTTGACCTTGTGTGGCTTTCTTTTTTTTTTTCCTGATGCCTGATGAGTTCCATCTTGCTCCAAATTCTTCAACCTGGCATACAAATATCAAACATCATCAAAAATTGATTTTCAAGACTATCTGGAATTAATTTACCTCCAAAGCAAATTAACAATCATGGGAATCATTCCAAAGCAAATTAATCATGGGAATCATTCCAAAGTAAATTCACCATTCATAAAAGTTCACAGGTTTCTATTTTCTTTCAAGTCTTTCAAGAATCAGACATGTACTTTCTCAATTGAAGGACTGAAAGCTTCCGTACACATACTTCCATGAATATGTAAGGAGCTAGCTACACATTATTGCAAATATCAACCTATATGAATATGATAAGAAGTAAGACATGAAAGAACCTATATGAATATGAATATGATATGAATATGATAAAAATACAACATTTAAGGCAATACTCACTCACCAAAGAAATCCAGAATTTGGATTTGGATCAACTCATATACATAGCAAAGTGCACACAAAATTTAGATTTGGATCTTTGTGATATTCTAGGTATTACATAGTAAATATTAGCCTTATGCAATATATTCATGTATGAACTATGAAGTGCCCATTTTGCTGTTTAGTATTGTGTTGTCCACTGCCAAAAAATCAAAAAAATCAAATATAGTACTTGAAGGTCAAAAAGAGCCCGAGGTATAGCTAACGGTGATATGGAACTGGGAGAGCTTTATAAAAAGTTTATAGGTCCAAATCCAGTTTAGGATACAGAAAATGGGGAAAAGAAAAGAAGAAGAGAAAAAAGAGTGTCAAAGTTATACAGCCCTTCTTCAAGAAAGAGATTCAAATTATTAATAGCCTTGTCTTGATACTATGAAATTTTGCAAGTCCTTATTATTTCATCACTCATTTTTCAATCTCCTACAATATGTTTACACTGTCATATTTCATATGCTGACATTAACCATATCATACAATCACAATCCTATGTCCCCACCCAGTATCCATAATACATTGTTGTGAAAAGCATCAGATGCCCTTCCCTTTTTTCCATCATCAATGTAATATGAGGTTGTAACACAATGCATTTAGATTTTATATGCAGATTGACCTTCCTGATAATAGTTCTTTCAGTAGAAACTCTTTATATTAGAAACTCTATATATTGGATATGTGACATTTATTTTGTTCATCTAGAGCATCTGAGAAAGAAATCAATGAGGAACACCCACCATTAAACAACTGAATGAAAATGATTTGAAGCTAGCTTATCAAATTCTAAGCAAGGAGTATCCAAGACAATGATATGTAATATACAGGCTGAAGTAGAGAGTAGCATGGTTATGGAATATATGATTGCCAATATACTTGCCAACTTGTGGTATTCTCAAACTATGTGAATAATTGCATCTGATGACAATGGAAGGATAGAAATCTGTGCTAATTGTTTTTGTACTTCTAGTTCAGCTTCACTTTCCTTTTCAGTAGCATGAAGTAAAACAAAAATTTGAAACATTGGGCATGGATTTAAAGTCACTGCCACCCCATCTTCAAAAGGCACCTACATATTTGACCAACTTCTACATACATACATATGATAATTTTTGACCCATGTGTCATAAACCTGAGTGGATTATGCTAATTGCATGCAAAATGTATTTTCGTAGTTTGTATATGCTAATCATTATCAATGGTACTCAGGCAAAAAGAATATGGTCAAACTTCAAACTTTAATTACGGAATATTCAAACTTCCCAGTTTGAAATATAACCAAATATTTAGAACTGGGAAGTTTGAACATATATTCAAAAAATTTTCCATGCATATAAACTTCAAACCAAATATCATCAGTTTATATGCATGAATATGTTCAAACATCCAACTTAAAATTCAAACGTAAATTCAAAACTCAAAAATTGTATAACTCATAACTCATTACTCATAACTCAAAAAATTTCTACATAACTAATAACTCAAAAAATTGTATATTTCTACATAACTAATAACTCAAAAAATTGTAGATTGCAAAAATGGTATATTCACATTCCAAAAATTGTATATTTCACATTCCAAACATAACTCAAAAATTGTATATTCACATTCATAACTCAAAAATTCAAACATAACACTTGAGAATCAAACATAAAACTGTATCAAAAATTCAAACCCAAAATTTATCTCTTACACTTGAGAATCAAACATAACACTGTAAAATTTAAATCCTCAGGACACTTTAAATAACACTGAATATACCAGTTGAGTATTTTTGATATTTACATAACAATGAAGTGTACATAACACTGAATCAAAAATTGAGCCCCATGCATATAAACTGATGAAGAGTCTGCAAGCTATATAATAACACACCAAGAGTATGGACTGTTCAAATCACCTGATGTTGGATGAATTGAAACTTGAACTTATGAACATCCCAGTTAACTGTTCAAAGCACCAAAGGGTATGTTAAAAATTTGAAGTGTCCTGAGGTAAATAACACTGAAACTTGAAATTTTGATCTTCATATAACACACCCAGAAGACCCTCCACCTTGCAAAAATCTGAAAATACCAAAAGAAAATGGCTAACATGAGAAAAATGCCAAAATACATTGAGAATTGAGAGAATTGAGTGAATTATAACTCAGTTTGCAGTTGAGAGAATTGAGAAAGTTGTTTAAATACATAATGCAAAACTGAGAAAATTAATTGGTTAAATACAAACTCAGTTTTACATTCTCAAGCTTCATCCAAGCTCATCCATTCTCCTATTCAAGCTCATTTTAATTTCATACCCTATCCCTTCACTTATTTGAATTTCATTCTCAATTTCATTCTCAGTCAACATATTGCAATTTGAATGCATACCCTATTGAGTATGCATACCCTATTGAATGCATTCATGGGATAGGGTATGCATACCCTATTGAATGCATTCATTCAAATTACAGTAATGCATACCCTATTGAGAATGAAATTCATTACTGTAAACTTATTTGAATTGGTTCAATAGGGTATGCAGTCAAATGAATGGATATGCATTCATTCTCAGGACATTATTTGAAGCATATCCTAAGAATGAATGGATATGCATTCTCAACATTATTTGAGAAAATTTGTTCAATTAGCTGAAACTTTGTCCATGTGCTAGCTCCATGTTTTAGCAATGTGAGTTTGTCCAAGTTTGTCCAAGTTTGTCCATGTGCTTCTATTATCCTGGAATGAATGGATATAATCTGGAATGGAGAGAATATATGAGATTATCCAAGTTTATCCATTAGCAATGCTAGAAACAATGCTTGGTTATATAACAAATAAAAAACTGATATTATATCCTGGAATGAATGGATATAACCAAGTTTATCTCAGTTTATCTCATCCATTCCAAGTCTGTTTCTAGCATTGCTTCTATTATCCAAGTTTATCCATGTGCTTCTATTATCCAAGTTTGTCCATGTGCTTCTATTATCCTGGAATGAATGGAATGCAATGTGTCCTGAGGATTGACTGAATTTTTGCTGAGGATCATAGAAGTGGAATGCAAAAATTCTCAGGACATAGAAGAAATGCTATATTTAAAGTGTCCTCAGGACACATATATCTGAATTTTTGCTGAGGATATATTTTTGAGAATTTTCAGGATATATCTGAATGCAAAAATTCACATATAGCTGAATATTCAAAAATTCACATATATGTCTGAATGCATTTTTGCTATGTGTACTGAGATAAATATTCTATATGTCCTCAAAAATCATGCTATGTGTCTCAGGACAATATTTATCTGAATTTTTGCTATTTGAATTCAAAAATCCTCAACTCAGATATATTTTTGCATTCAAATATATGTGAATTTTTGAATTTTTGCTACTTCTATGTGTCCTGAGAATTTTTGAATATATCTGAATTATCTCAATCCTCAGGACACATATATCTGAATTTTTGCTGAGGATCACTTGGGAATTTTTGCATTCTAGCAATGCTTCTATGATCCTCAGGACACTTTATATAACCAAATTCAATAGGGATTAGAATTCTAGCATTACTATCTCATTTGATTTATCTCTTACACTTGAGAATTGACTGAATTTTATCTTCTATTATCCATTAGAAATGTGCTTCCATATCTCATCCAAGTTTGTCAAATGAATGGATATAATCTCATCCATTCCAGGTTTTTTTTGCATTCCATGTTTTAGCAATGTGAGATTAGCTATGTGAGTTTGTCCAAGTTGCATTGTTTTAGCAAGCTCCATGTTTCAATTATATAATCTCATCCATTCCAGGTTTTTTTGCAACTATCAATGAATTCTCACCAATTCTTGATGTCATCCATTCCTATGAGTTAATCTCAAAAAATTGATATGGCTGAAAAAAATAGATCTTCTAAATTTGCAATTTGATATAATTCATTGAAATTTGCAATTAGATATTGATAGAAATTGGAGAATGGACTGAAATTTGATATCATTCATTGAAATGGACTGAAATACCAATCTCTGAAATGCAAACAATCTTTGAAATGCAAATTTCGGTCAATTCTCAAAATTGATAACCACTCAAAAAAATAGATATATCAATATCAAACTCACAAAACTGTTTGAGAACTTTTCTAATTTGAATGAATGATATCAATAGCATTCATTCAAATTAGGTATCAGTCCATTTGATATCATTCATTCAATTTGATATCATAGGCAGTTTGAGAGCTTGCTAATGAGAATGTACTGATTTGAACTAAGTTTCAGCTTTCAAAATTTGATATCATTCTCAGGACAATCTCTGAAATTTGAATGTACTGATTTGAGCTAATGAGAATGTGCTAGCTCTCAAACTTTGTTCATTCAAAATTTGATACCATTCTCAGGACAATCAGTTTGCAGTGAGCAAACAATCTCTGATATTTGATACCATTCTCAAAAGTGATAACCAATATCAAACTCACATTGCTAATGGATAATTCCAATATCAAACTCATAATCAACATTGACAGGACACTGAAATTTAGGTAGAAGAGTAAATTGAAATAGCTACTGGGCTTAACATAATTTACAGCCAGATCAACAATGTTTATCAAAAATCTACTTATCAACAATGTTTATCAAATTTTTATCAACAATGTTTATCAACAATCAACAATTTTTATCAACATAACATAATTTTGATATGGCTGTTTATCACCATAACATAATTTTTGAATCTCATACATTCCAAAATTTTTGAATCTCATCCATTCCAAAATTTTTGAATCTCATCCATTCCAAAATGTTTATCAAAAGCTACATGACACATTGCAACATAATTTTTAAATCTCATCCATAACTGAATTGGCAATGCATTTCATTTATCATCAGTTAACAAAATCCTGTCATTGCTTATGGATTGCCAATGGCAATGACAGGATCAGTTAACAAAATCATGTCAATGAAATGCATAACTAATGATTGCAATTCTGTCCTGTCAATCCTGTCAATTGCAATTCTAATGAATTGCAATCCTGATAATTAATAATGCATAACTGATTATTGCAATTCTAATGAATTGCAATTCTAATGGTCCTGTCATTAGGATTGCAATTCTAATATGGCAATTCTAATATGAGGATAAATGAAATGGACAGGATTTTGGCATATTGCATAGAGATTAGAATTTAATTGCATAAACTTATAAATCAATATGCATATTCTTTTTGGCATATTGCATAGAGATTAGAATTTAATTGCATAAACATAGAGATTTATATGTGTAATTAGATTCTAAACATAGAGATTAAATTCTAATTGCATAAACATAGAGATTTTGGCATAGAGATTAGAATTGATAAACATAGATTTAGAATTGCATAGAGATTAAATTTGAATGTTGTGACAGGATCAATTAAATTCTAATCTCTATGTTCTCCAATTTATATGTGTAATTACTCATATGTTGTGACAGGATCAGTTATTCAGTTATTTTTGAATATGAAAAAAACAATGAGAAATTGATAAACAATGAAAAAAACATAGAGAATTGATAAACATAGAGAATTGGCATACCTGAAAAACCAAACTCAAAACACCAAGCTGTGATGAAGCTCTAACCAAGGGATGAAGCTTTCACTGAGGAGTGTGGGTACATGATAATACAAAATTACACAGTCAGTAAAAAATTCAATTGGGGGAGTGATATGTTTAGCATTCAGTAAAAAATTCAATTGGGTACATGATAATACAAAATTAACAGGATACCAAGTTTAGCATTAAAAATTACACAGTCATTAAAAAGTTTGAGTGACCTTAGATATGTTTGAGTGAGTGATATCAGGACAATTGGTTACTATATTTATGCAATTAAATCCTATATTCTCATACTCAATTTCTCATATTAACATAAGAGTTTGTGAGTTAATGGATAAGAGTATGAGAATATGAGAATATAGATATCATAAGAGCTTTTGGATATCCACATACTCAATTACACATACTCAATTAAATCCTATATTCTCATACTCTTATGATATCCATATTCTGGATATCATACTCAATTACTCATACTCAATTACATATTAATTGGATATCCATATTCTCATACTCAATTACACATACTCAATTAAATCCTATGTTAATCCAAAAACTCTTATGATATCCACATACAACCTATATTCTCATACAACCTATATCCACATATCAAGTTTACTGAATATCACTCAATTACACATACTCAGAATATTGGTTACTCAGAAATTTTATGAAGGTCACTCAAGAATATTAACTTTATTAACTCAAAAATATCACTCAGAAATTTTAAATCAAGAACTATCACATGAAAATATTAAAAAAAATGGACAATGCAGTGGGGGTGCTATGTTTGATGAGGGTTGAAGAAACATACGTTGAGCTGCTTGATCTTGGCGTGTGCTCTTCTTGATGTACAGGGCAAAGATGGCGAGGAGCTCTGGTGTGCTGATTGAAATATCACTCAGAAATTTTAAATCAAGAACTATCACAGGACAATGCAGTGGGGTGCTGATGAGGGTTGAAGAAACATACGTTGAGCTGCTTGATCTTGGCGTGTGCTCTTCTTGATGTGCTGCAGGTAGAAGAAGATGGCAAGAGCTGCTTGATCTTGGCGGGCAAATTGCAGGGCTAATTTGTGATGTGAGTAACAAAATTTCCCGCCCATTGTGATGTGATCAAATTGCAGGGCAAATGTGTTTCCCTCCAATTTTTACCTCCATGATGCAAACGAAAATGTTTAATTCAAATTTTTTTAAAAAAATTATGTTAGGCTGATGTGAGTTCTGTGATGTGATCAAAACCCATTTGATTTCTTATCTCCAATATCTCATACTCAATTTCTCATACCCTATATACAAACTTTATAAACATCACACCCAATTACACATAACCAAAACCAAATTCTCTTATCTAATATCTCTTATCCATTATCTCTTAACCAAAATCTCTTATACATACAACAATACACATATCCACATACAACATTACACATAACCAATTTCTCTTATCCAAAAACCCATGATAACATCCCTGTTTTATAATATATATATATATATATATATATATATATATATATATATCATATATACCATAGTGCTATATGCAATGACCAAAAAAATATTCTGAATACTGCTTGACAATCTTAGGGACATGATATCTATCTTTTGCAGATAATGTATATTGATAATGTATATGTTTACCTAAACTATCATATGATGTCATATACATCATGATAACATCGAAGGCTATCATCTGGTAATATCATAGCTAATTATTTGATACTTACTTGTCCTCGACATAATCGTATTATACCTAACTGTATATACCCAGATAATCAGTATATTAAACTATTATCATATATCTACTGGATATAATTAATGGAATATATTATGTTATATTTATACTTCTAATATAAATAGATATTGTGACCGTGGTAATAACATAATATAATCCGATAATCATACATATTATTTTATGATTCGTCTAAGAGTTACTATACCTAATCATGATAATATAGTATTATACTAGATAACATATATAATATGTATATACTATATCCGTTACGATATATTTGCTAATCAATATATGGTAAATATACTATTTTATATAAGTTATAATTTATGTAATGTAACGCTATATATATATATATTGATACAATTAAACATATATATTACAGTTTAATACTATGAGTAGTGAATCATATGACCCAATTAACATTATAAATCAACTATAAATTCATGTATCCAGGAATATGGATTTTGGCATATTATTATAAAACATTACCCATACTAAGTATTACCATTAATGATATGTTATATATATTTATAGTATATATATATATATATATTGTTAATGTAGTATACTATACATATGATATTTATATATATATATATAACATATACTATATAATAATTAATCGATGTAGGTATTTGAATATATATAGGGTACATTATATATATATACAAGATTGTAGTGTGTATACTCATTTAGTGGTTACTAATATATTATGATAAATATGTGTAAGTGTAATCTCTCAAAGGGAAAGGATGTATAGTAATAACCCTATACATCCTAATTAGAAATATGTTCTTACCATTATATCATACCCTATACCAAATATTACCATAAACTCTGTAAATGTATATACAATATTTGATATTAAATATTATAAATATTTAATGTATAATCAGGTAGTTGTCCGATAATGATAACCAATATATTATTACAAATTCAGCGTGTAGGGGCTTCCTATAATGTATCAAGAGGCCATGCATGAGTGCAAGGTTGGTCCATATGCATGTTATATTTTACCATAAGGTAATGATATTTACATACACTATAATATAGTTATCGAGTCAATAGTATATGTCAGGTTGGATATTAACTGTAATATAAGTATATATTGTAATTGCTAGTACTAATTTTTAATAGTATAGTTTAATGAAAGCTATTTGGTCATATACTATGATGTAACCTGTATACATACATTTAATATTTGGCAAAACATAACATACTCAGATTTATAGTTCCAACATTATAGTGTATATTGACACGATAATTATATTACTATATATTAGGTAATTATATGTATATTATCACATAAACATCTATATTATAAAAGAGGGATGTTATCAAGAGAAATTGGATAAGAGATATTGGACAAGAGAAATTGGATAAGAGATATCTATATTATAAAAGAGGGATGTTATCAAGAGAAATTGGATAAGAGATATTGGACAAGAGAAATTGGATAAGAGATATCTATATTATAAAAGAGGGATGTTATCAAGAGAAATTGGATAAGAGATATTGGAAAAGAGAAATTGGATAAGAGATATCTATATTATAAAAGAGGGATGTTATCAAGAGAAATTGGATAAGAGATATTGGACAAGAGAAATTGGATAAGAGATATCTATATTATAAAAGAGGGATGTTATCAAGAGAAATTGGATAAGAGATATCTATATTATAAAAGAAGGATGTTATCAAGAGAAATTGGATAAGAGATATTGGAAAAGAGAAATTGGATAAGAGATATCTATATTATAAAACAGGGATGTTATCATGGGTTATTGGATAAGAGTTGAGAAATTGGATAAAATAAGTGTTAGATAAGAGAATTTGGTTAAGAGAATTTGGATAAGACAAGAGAAATTGAATAAGAGAAATTGGGATAAGAGAAATTGGGAAGGTTTGAGGTGTGTTTTTGAATTTGAAGTTGTGTTTTAAGGGGAAATTTTAGGGGGAAATGTGCGGGGGAAACCCAATGCGTTAATCTGGATATTTTGAAAACCAAACAACTCTCTCTTTCTCTTCCTAAAAAACTTCACTTGCTGTGAACCCTTGCCCTCTTCAACAAATTTTAGGGGGAGATGATTTTGGCCTTCAACCCCAACAAATCGGCCCAATAAATTGCCATGGCCTTCAACCCCAACAACTCCTAACAAATCGCCACCAGAATTCGAACATCTCAGGCATCGAACAACTCGCCATGGCCTTTGAATCTCGCCCCAACTCTCTCGCTCTCCCTCTCGCTCTCCCTCTCCGACAGCAAGATTCAAAAAATTTTGTCGGACTTCGAAGATCGCAGGCCCTAGGAGATGATTTTGGGACCACGAGGTGAAGATTCGAAATTTATTTCTCTCAAATTACTTTATGCTAGGGCTTTATGTATTTTTCTTCCAATTTGTAGTGATGATGCTGATGATTTGCGGGTGGATTCAGGAATATTCTTTTTTCGTCAACTCTTCAAAATCGCCATGGCCTTCAAATTTTCCACCAGAGTTCAAAGATCTCCATACCATTAATTTGCCACCAGGGTACTATGATCTCATATCCTTTTTTTCAATTTTTACTGGGTTGAGTTACTGGGTTGAGTTAAGAGCCCCCAGTGTACTCGATACCATTAAGAGCCACTGGTTAATGCACAATTGTTAATGGGTTGTGTTCTTTTTTAAGTCACTGTAAATACGCAATTATTACTGGGTTGAGTTGTTTTTAAGAAAATCATTTCTTTTTATTTTTGTCTTATCAATTATGAGAAACCTCAAAATCAAAACATACAGAATGGTTCTTCACCAAAAGTTGCCATTTCCCCCATGCCGATGTTGTTGTCAACCCCTCCTAAAAAAACCTTCGTTGTTTCATATTCCATCCTTTTATTAATGAATGTTTGTGATCTTAGTCATGTATAACAGGTCAATCATGAACAGTGAACAACGTTGCATCTTCTAATTGAATGGAGATAACTCTCATCCTTTGTATTTTCTTTTTCTTGCTATGAGTTTAAAGTCTCAGTAAGTATTAAATTGATTTATTAGCTATTTTATGAATAGTTACATGAAAGATAGTAATGATTTTATAACATTTGCCATATTAATGGTCTAATTTTTACTAATTTAGGCAAAAGAGGTTTTACTGGAAGAGTTAAGTTTAGAAGGAGAAAAGTACTATTATGCAGGAATTCAGGAATTCATGGTTTGTTGTTTTCTTTTTTATTATTCTTTTTGATTTTTCTTATTCATTTTCTTTTATTTTATAGCTACGAGAACATGTCTTTGGAGTAACTATAACGTTTGATTGAGATTCTTACAATTTTAACATCCTGGTTTCCCTTTTTTAAAGTTTAGTTGTTGTTCGATCAAGTTACATTGACAAATGCACCAAATTGAGTTTTTTGTAACCTGGTAGATGTTGACAAAGTAGAAATTTTGATATGCATTAGATGATGCTAAATCAAACTAGCTTATTGTCACCATGGATTGGTTATTGTATGAATATGAATGCGTGCCAAAATATTGACAACATAAATTGTTTCTATAAAGGGAACTCCATTATAAAAAATTTCATATTGGATATTTGATGTAGTGAGTCAAAGAACAAACAAAGATGTTAGGAAATTGATCATGCAATTCTCACCAATACAAGACAATTGAATCAAAACATTAGTTACGTTGCAGAGTAGCAGTTGTCAGTTTTGCAGAGAAATTCTTTTTTATATTAATGTTTACACATGTGAAAGACAATAGATACTTCGAGTATGTTTTCCCTTTTGTTGGGCATCTCCTTTTTTGAGTTTTCAAGTGTTTATTTTTCTACTACTATGTCCTTTTTTGTGCTTGCAGGTTTTGTTGGAGGCAACTGGAAATGTGTATGTAAGAGCTTTCACTACATTCTTTTTCTATTCCATGTCAGTTGTAATTGCAAATCAATGAGTAGAGTTTGCATAGAGAAATGGTTTGAGTTGCATAGAGAAGGGTGCATGAGCCAACAAGAAGCTCGGCAGAGCGAACAAGAACATGTATGAACATGGCTTTTCGTTAAAATTTTCGGATTGGGATTTCTGGCTTTTTGTAGATACTTGATATTTTTTGCCTCCCTATTTCTTCTGGATTTTGAGATTAAACTTGCATTGAACTAATTGAAGATACTATTTATTCTATCCTTTGCTTTGTTTTAATTAATTATATGCAATTCGTATTAGTTAGGTTTTCTGGAAATTCTCTATATTGGCCTATCTTTAGTTCATCTTTGACCTTTGTTTAAGCACTTTGAATGTCATGCAGAAAAGCTAATTTTTTTCACGCTTTCAAATTATTTTAAAATTATTTGGTTCATAATTTTTATGAATACATTTTTAATATCATCTCAAGACTCATGCTTTTTTTTGCTCAAGGCTATCACACAGCTCTTTTTTCGTGCACTTTTTTTCATGCAGAATAGGAGGAAGCATCTAAGGCTCATTTTTTGCTCATGAAGAAAAGGAGGAAGTGGGTCACGGCTAATTTTTTGAGCAAGCAGGTCTATAATTTTTTTGAACCCTTTGTTTACATTTAACCACATAGCTATTTTTTGAACCCAGTTACATTCAGCAATTATGTGCTCATTGACCCCTTTGCTCTTTTGATTATAATTTTGAAGGGTAATAGGTTTGATTTGGCTGCATTTGAGGAAGTTGAGTTATATCCGAGAGAAGATTTTGGGATGTAGTAGGGAAAAGGTTCAACTTTGTTATATGGATTTGAGATGAAACTAGGATTGAACTAATTGAAGATAATGATGATGCTTCCATTTGCACCTGTTTAATTAACTATATGAAATTTGTTTTAGTTTGGTGTGGTTTTAGTAGTACTTTTCTCTATAGGACTATGTTCACTTTCTTTCATCTTCGTTTGAGCAATTTGAATGTAATACCGGGCCTATAATTTTAACTACATTGTAGGGGTTTGAGTCAATTTGCGTCTAATAAAAAATTTAATTTTATTCCATTGTTTGTTTGCTTAAAAAACAACTATTATTTTATTAAAAAAAATATTGTTTGCATGTGCATGTGTGTTCATGTGTGTATTTTATAGGATATGTAAAATAAAGGATTTGCATAATACAAATCATCATCCTTTGGCATCTACATAGCAAGCCTTATCTGATAATTAATTAGCAAATTGAAGGCAAGTCTTAATTAAAAATATGATGGTTTAGTTACATTGGATTAAAGTGTAAATTGTGACTATAAAGCTGCAATGTATGCCGTGAAAACAAAAGTCATTTAATTGAAGTCTCAATACTAACACTAAGATACCAAATAGCTACTTGAATCAATTAGTTGGTAGAGTTCTTTAATTTTTTGAGTCACCAGAATTGGCCCAAATTAGGAACATGCCATGAATCAGATTGCAATTTAGAAAGGGCTGAAAGAATTGCTTAGCAATGCATGATTAGACTAGCAGCCTCAGCTATCATCAGGCAGCATTGGGGATCGAGTAAGCGACAGTTGAGCTGGTGCCTCTGGTGAAAAAATCAATTAACATTCTTGCTAAATTTTGACAATTTGTTGGATGAACATGTAAAAAGTACGGCCAATGCATTGAGAAGCACTCAACTATTTATTTCAACTTGGTAGATGTTCAAAAGACTCTTCATGTTAATCCAGCTTTTGCTCCATCAATATGGGAAACTAGCAATAAAACTACATTGAACTTATGTTTCGATTCTTGCATTTAGTTTATATGCATGTAGCAGGTTACTTCTGATGTCATCTCAAGGCCGACTGCATTCAACAGCTTTTGCTCCATCACTTCAATCTACTCCATAAAACATTGAGACTTTTTGTAACTTGAAGATGCATTCAACATGTTTCGACTTCAAGTCTAGCTGATCTAGATTTATCCACCGTTTTGAAAGCAGTACGCATTAGTCATTAGCCCGTTTGAAAGCATTATCCCGCAGTGATTATTAGGCGTTGGTTATTAACGTTTGAAAGCCGTAGATATTTCTCATGCATATTTGTTTGAAAGAATAATGTTTGAAAGCAGTAGATATTTTTGTTCAATGCAGCTGAGCTTATTTTTAGGGGAAATGAAAATATCAAGCGGCTGAGCTTATATTGGGGAAAAAAGGAAACACTACTTTAAAAATGCTATTTTCCTGAATATCTGACTCATTGTTTGTTTAATTTCAGATTTCAGGCTTCATTCGCCATGTTTTCTAAATATTTGACACCATATTTCCCACAATTTTTGTACCAGGAGCATTCTTGATGTCAATGCAATGGTTTCCCACATTTTTTGTACCAAGCACACTCTTGAGGTGAATGCTGCTTCTGGGTCTCCCTCATTTTCCATTATTTTTGTGTTTTAAGTTAAGAGTATGTCTTTTTTCCTGTCGATAATTTTTTGATGATTTAAGCAGTGTTTTTCAGAAGTGACATGATCTTAAAAGATGGGGGCTTGGATGTTACTAAGACATGTGTGTTCTGAAATGGGCATGCGCCATCTCCTGGCCAATAAATACATAATTTACAAAATTCAAGTTTTTATGAAATGCATTTTGTTTGCAAGTGAGTAATTTAATTTGTTATTGTTGTTTTCATTATTATTCTGGTGGGAGATTTGATCTGGTTTGTTCTCCTCCACATTGGCCCTTATGTTTGTGTCAAATGCTCTGGTTTGCATGTGTGCTATGCATGAATCAGAAAGTGGAAGGATTTTATCCCTGTATTATTGGTGAAATTATTATACTGAGGCATGTATACATCGCAGTGTAATTTTATCCCTAAATCATGTATGTATGCACTGCAGTGTAACCCTACTCTATAGGCTCTTAAATAACTACTGTCTTCAATTCTGTAGGTTCAATACCTAATGTGTACACCAAGTTCACTACTTATGTATGCATCACAGTGTAACAGTCATGTATGTGCTCTCAAATCATAGCCATTAAGTGAGTTCTTTGCTTTTTACCTTGGTTGGCAAATGATATGACGTTTTATTTTACAAGGTCATCATCTGGAATTTTTTTAATATCATGTTACCTCTTTGTTCTATATATTTGTTGAGAAGTATGTATTTCATACATGTGTCAAGTGATCTGTTGAATACATCAAATCCTATATCTTTTGCATCAATCTTATATCATATGAGGCATATAGATGTGTACACTGATTTTAACAATATAAGGCATCTTGCAGCTTATTCATAAAGCAAGCACATGTTTAATATAATTATTTTACTGATCAAGGTATGATCCGCATTTGAATTAGTCTGCAGGTGATGCTGCCCTTGTAGGTGATGTAGAGTAATGCTTTCTCCATGATCATGTTCATGGGAACGTGTGTGCGTGCGTGCATGAATGAATGGCTTAGGCCTATGATCATTAATAAGGGAAACGCTTGCAAGCCGTGCGTAAAATAGATATATGACACAGTTTGGTCTGAAGAAATAGGAGCTGAATGCGATTAGAAGACACAAGTTGATCCCAGGATGGGATAGACAACCATCGGCTAATTAGCTGACTACGAGTACTGATTTGATGAGTAACTGTTCATGTAGGTTGACTACCAAAATCTGCTGAGTTTTCTACATTAGTTCCTTCCACCACCATCGCACAGAGAAGCGCATAAGAAGTTTTTGCTGGACATTTTGTGGTGCCTACATGTTTTCAGGACATCGGCAATTTAGCCCAAGAGTAGGTTGATAATTTGGTATTATGCTTGAACTTAACTTCTTACGAGATATACAAGCTTTTAGTGATGGAACAGGGATCAATCCAGCAAGGAGCTTTAGTGCTGCATTCATCTACAATGGGCACATGGCCTGGCATGATCAGGTGTGTTCATGACTAAACCCTCCTTTTCATTAATTACATAATGTTCTATTAAATTGTTGGGTGTGTAGTGGATATGTTGGGTAGGTCCATTTGTTGGGGCTCTGGCAGCTGCACCATACCACCAGTACATCCTGAGAGCAGCAGCCATCAAGGCATTGGGCTCATTTAGGAGCAGTAGAAGCAACTATGCTTCTAGATAACGAAAGCTTTGTGTTGCATGTAATTGTGTGAATGAAGTGGTGGGTGCCTTTTTTTCATTCTCCTTCATGTGAGCTGCTGGATGCTCTTTGGTGCTGCGAATTTTGTGCTTCTGTTGGTTTCTATCATCTTTAATATTATTGAAATGAAAATAAAGAATTAGTGTGTTATTTGGCTTTTGGGATCTTATGTTTGCTTGATGTTTTTGTAGGGTGCAATTATTGTTTGGGCGACGGTTGGGGTTGCTTTTGAGGACATTCCAGGCGCTATTTATTTAAAGCAGGGGTATTTAGGGAATTTATATGGGTCATTAAGCAGTGATATATATATGGGGCATTAAGCAGGATGAGAAGACAAATGCATAGTAGGACCACAGGGAAGGACATATGAAAAATGATATATATATATATATATATATATATATATATATATATATATATATATATATATATATATATATATATATATATGTGAAAAATGGAGAAGAGCTGACAGCGCTGGAAATTTTTCCAGCGCTGTCCGCATTTTGGACGACCTAAAAGTATTTTTTTTTGAAAATTTTTTTTGCAGTAGTTAGATATACGTGTTAGGAAGCTCCCCACAAAATTTCAGCTCAATCCGACACCGTTTGAGCCTCCGTTCATCGATTTCAAAAACGTTACGCAAAACTGTGGACAGATTTGCGTAACGTTTTTGAAATCGATGAACGGAGGCTCAAACGGTGTCGGATTGAGCTGAAATTTTGTGAGGAGCTTCCTAACACGTATATCTAACTACTGCAAAAAAATATATTTCAAAAAAAATATTTTTACCTCGCCCAAAATGCGGACAGCGCTGGAAAAATTTCCAGCGCTGTCAGCATTGGCCCATTAACATATATATATATATATATATATATATATATATATATATATATATATATATATATATATATATATATATATATATATATATATATATATATTCAGTGATGCCTGAGTCAGCATGTTTTATAATGTAAAGTTTGTAAAGTCTGTACCTGGAAATTTTTGTTATCAAAAGTGTATATTCTGTGTAGATTTAACAGCAGTTTAAAACTGAGAACTTTATGTTGTTAGTTTTACTCAAAATTATAAATTTTGGATATTTGGAAGCAATATAAAGACTGAAATTTTTGTTGTTCATTATTCTAAAAAGTGTACTTTGTTCATTGTTTTGCTATTGAAAACATAACGGTGACAGTGACAAAGCAATCAGTTATTTTGGTGATTGTTCTCGGATGTTTTGGTGATTGTTTTAGCACTGCTTCATTTGTCAACAGCCTCAAAAGCCCAAGGAGTAACCACTTAAGAACATCATGAATTATTTTGATGGACACTAATTAGATATATATAGTTCATTGAAATATTCTTTAGTTGCTGCTAGCTCAAAGATGTGTCGTAGTTGCCTTGACAAATGATTGGATCGTCATGGATATACTATTTGTTAATACAAGAGGTGACCAATTCACAGTAAGCCCCATATGAACAAAAGCTAACTCTAAAAGCTAGAAAAGTGAAGGAAATATAGGGTAAATTCAGGAAATCAATTGTACAGTCTTACATTCTTTTAATGTATATAATACAGAAAATCATGTTTCTATCAGGATCAAATTAGGATAGTGTGTACTTAGCCACTAAGGCATCATGTTGCATTTAAATCATTTGCAAAAATGGAAACCATGTTTCTCCTACAGAACATATATTAGTAATATTATCAACATATACATGACCCTGGATACTCTAGAATCAAATGATGAAACAACTAAGTTTCATGATCCAAAACATTACATTGCCCAAATGAACAATACAAAGAGAGAGCTTGACACAAACATGAAAAAGCTACAAAATCTATATTACATTTGAGGACTTTTTTGAATTCTAGGTCTGACTAGGACAAGCTGACTCGGACAAAAAGGTTGATGGAGATACTGTGTGGATTTAATCTTGGTAAATCAACGGCTTTGATGTAACAGATGTAAATATTATTACGTGCTACTTGGCTTAGACTAATAGAACTGGATCTACATGACTTATGTGTAACATTAGTAAGGTGCTACTTTTTGATGTCACAAATGTAAATTTTAATAGTTGCTTGCATGGTGTTTTTACTTCACCAAGTGCAATTGTTTTCATGGTTGGATGTGATTGGGGGGAACGTGATGACATGGCTAATGCACAGAATCTGATCAATGCTGCCAAATTCTGCAGAATCTAATTCCCTTTATAATGTGATTGAGTGGGGAATTATTTATGGACTGTTGTCTAACATACAGGTACACCATCAACATACAACCCCTAGCTGCATAATGTGGATTGGCATAACTATATATGGCAATGTAAGAAATTTTTAACTTCAGTAAAAATCATTTTTTGCATTATTATTTCTTTCAATATATGAATGGTTAGCTAAAATATTTGTTTGTATTTTTATATACAGGTGGATGCAAATTTGTATAAAACTGTGAGTCTTTAATCATACCTTTTTACTATATATTTTATTTTATTTCATTCGATTTCTTAATATTTTTTGTTCGTATAGGTTGTGTTACTTGCTCAAAATAATATAGATGTCAAGTTGCCTGATTATATAAGAATTTGGTGGGACAAGGTATGCTGACCAATACATAAGTTATCATTTTCATATTAAGACTTTTTAAGTTAGTAAATTATTATTATTATTATTATTATTATTATTATTATTATTATTATTATTATTATTATTTTCAGCAAGATGCAAAAAGAATTGTAGATGTATATGTGACAGGGAATATTGATGCACTAGAAACATGTGTTATGGAAGTAATGTAAAAAATATTAGAATTTTATTCCCACAATATCATTTTCATTGAATAGCAACATATCATTTGTGTTATAGAATTGGAAGTTAGTTCTTAAGGAGCTTGATTGGGTCCATAAAGCACATCCACCTATGCTCCCCGCATAAGGTAAAAACGTTTTAAGTTTAAATTATTAATATTATCATATATTTCTTTATTTCTCTAACCAATTTATGTTAGTAATTTACCTAGGTTATTGTGCATCCAGATGACACACGATGTTGGATTGAGATTGACAAGCATACCTTTTATAATGTAATGAAGAGGAAGTTTCCTGTTGAACCATGATGAATTGTGTATTAACAACTTTGATGTAACAGATGTATTTTTGATGTAACAAATGTAAATATTATTATGGTACTACTTGGCTTAGACTAATAGAACTGGATCTACATTACTTTTGTGTAGCATTATTAAGGTGCTACTTTTGATGTTAGAAATGTAAATTTTAATAGTTGCTTGCTTGGTGTTTTTACTTCACCAATTGCAATTGTTTTCATGGTTGGATGTGATTGGGGGGAACGTGGTGACATGGCTAATGCACATAATCTGATCAATGCTGCCAACTTCTGCACTCATAGGTTTTGGTGATATGACTAATTTTTACGTCCATCTCTATTTTTCTGTTTGTTCATGTATCTTAATACTGTAACATGTTTTTAGCTCCCATCTTTATAGAATATTTTGTCTAAAAAATGTGGAAAAAATGCAACTAACTTTATAAAAAAATTGAGAAAACGAACTACATAATGGGGGACTAACATTTTTGTCAGTGACGAAAAATTTTGTGAGTAATTAAACAATATGAGAACTAAAATCTCTTGAGGGGACCTAAATTTTGGGGAACTAAGACTTTGATTGGGGAACTATGATTTTGAGGGGGGATTTCTAAAATGAATCATGTCCACATTTTCATGGAAACTAAGATTTTGAGGGGGGAATATCTACAATGAATCGTGCCCACAATTTCGGGGGAACTAAGATTTTGAGGGAAAAATATCTAAATTGAACCGTGCCCTACGGGCACGGGTATATACTAGTATACATATATCAGGTACATTGACCAGATAACTCTCGTATTACCATAGTACTAGTTATGTACTGGATAGATAATGTACCAGTATATAGTGTTTAAATACCCTAATGTAGAATACAAATGACAGTATATAAGGTACATTAACTATCCATTGTTAATAATCTATATAACTGTATATATGATAACTATACAGTATATAATTAATAAATTTTGCCATACATACAAACACTTATGTCATAGGTTAATATACTAGTATATATTCATAAATATCATATTGTAAACATATAACTAGACATACATTTAGTTATCTATATACTTGCTATGCACCAATGATTGAATCTTAATAACTATGACTATTATAATATACTTTATTTATGATATTGTATGTATAAGCTTTCATATTAGGGATATAGTAAGGTAATATAGTCTATATTAGATATACTTACATATAATATTAATAATATATATAATATAAGTATAACAATAATATTATATCATCGATTAACATACATATATTATATCTGGCTACAATAATATATTTCTATTGTAGGGTATATTGTTTACGGTTATTACAGTACAATATCATAGATAAAGTATATTATAATAGTCATAGTTAAACCTAACATATTTACAGTATACATAGATAAGTATATTGTAAACTCTTATAAGTATAATATATGGATATCATTTAATTACACAATTATTCACAACTGTGTAATTCTTCAAATCATTGACCTCAGATATCATTCACATGTATATTGGTACATAATATAATCATAACCATTATTATCCAAATAATCGTTTTTCCCGATATTTCTGAGCTCAGGACTATTTTCTACATTTTATGTACAATTTGAATCTTTTTATATGGTATGTACCGTACAATTATTAAAAGTCAATGACGTGATGCTGAATATTATACATATTATTTATGACATCGTGACAGTATAGCAAATAACTTATACTCATATGATATAATGAAATATCATATCATATATACAGATATTACTATTTATATATATCATTATTTATATATTTTATTAATCCTACAGTACTAGATTAATATTAATATAGTATGCATATCTAATATATACTTATAATATTCTAGTATGAGTGATGTGTTATCCAAATATATGGCCATTGATATAAATTACCGTATAACATTAAACATGTATACATATAATTTTTAGAAATATGTTCTAATTGGGTAATAGACAGAATATTTGTATGGATTAGCAATGTAGGGTATCTATGTAGTACATAGCTATGTGTATAATACCAATTAGTAGCATATTGGATACTGATACAAATATATTATTGATTTTATATATTAATAATATATATGTATTCATAGAACGGGTACAATAACATAGCGATTATATATTATACAAAGTAGCATGGGTAAGAAGGTGTTATAATATATCCCAATATATACATATCATATTCAAATACTATGATATACTATATATAGACCAATCACGTATTATGTTTATACCCGGTATACAGTCATATTTGGATAATTGATATAAATATATATTGTTATAATTACCATCAAATACCAATGTATATATATCTATACATTATCAAAACTATATTTATAGTATAAATTATTATTGTAACCAATATGTTATATACTATGTATCTATACATCATATTAATATTCATATAATAGCCTAATATATAACAGATATATATGACATAAATAATTATTATATTTATGTACATATGCCAATCTATCTTAAGATATTTATTAACATATATATCCATACCCAAAATTTATATACCCAGCTTATGACAGAAGTTATGATGAAATATGAGCCAAAATTTCCTAAAGTACATGATACACTTACAATCATCAAACTTGTGTCGATAAATTAATGGTTTTTAGGATTTACATTGCATCTTTATATTATATTGTTAATAATTACTAGTTAATTGTTATATATCTTTATCCCACATATGTTAGATATGTAACAATGGAGCATTGGTAATATCATATTCATAATATATAATTGGTAATAAACACCACGATAAATATTAATATACCATAAATACGGTATACTTATGGTTATATATATTTTACATTATAAGATATTAACAGGCATATGTTGTTTGACTATATAATTATTATAGTATTATCGGTGATACAGATATTATATTTGTATATCACTATGTATTTATTATATAGGTAATATACCCAATAATATGACTATGACATATATATCAATATACATAGTAATATATAAGATAGTTTTGTATATTATCATATATACCTAGTATATACTATAAATGAGTATATGTACTATACACATTAATACATAGTGGTATATTGTATATATAGTACAATTGATTATACACAAGTTATATTGCATAATCCTATTGTATAAGATTAATTATTCTATTAACATATATACTAATGATACCAAATGTAATTAAATACTTATTAGTGTAACTTTACAATTCATATTACTATACGGTAACATTATTACATACACTTATACCCGTATTTGTATACTAATAATCTATATTGGATTTATCGAATGTTACAGGTATTATGTGGATACGATATATTTTATACTTAATACTAATATCCCATATATCAATTATCCATACAGTTATCATATATTCTATAATGGGATTAATTTAGTATAATATTATAATGTACATAATATGGTTAAATGTATATTAGACATAATATCTGGTATACATATATGGCGAAAATATAATGTAGGCAACTGTAGCATATAAATTAAACACCTCCTTCCTAAATATTGGAATTGTATCAATACTTGGACATTTACAAATATTGTTGGTTATAGTCATATTATTGGGTATATTATCTATATGGTTAATAGATTGTCGGATACCCATAAATTATAACTAAGTACATATGTCATTATATCTGAGTAGTGATATACAAATATGATCCTGGATATGTATTATTTGTATCTATAAATATTATAAGGTATATGACTTGGTGAAATACGTATACAGTTTGGGGTAACCTTATATGACTTGGTGAAATACGTATACAGTTTGGGGTATATTTCACTAATATGACATATATGCAAACTAGTTATAAATGCGTCATATACCTTATATAGTGCAGTGACATATTATTTATATCATATCAAAAATATAATACATATATTATACTTTACCTGTATCATCATGCGATATATAAGAATATATCCCTTATGCATGTATACTAGTACATTAGAATAGTAGTGTGTTACTACTAATTAAATAGTTAAATATTTTATGGATATTTCTCAATAATTAATTATGAAGTTTATGCTGTTGTTTCATATTATTACTATTTACTTTGTAATACTAATTACTTAAATCTGTAATTAGTATATAAATTATTGGGTATATTATAGGCATTAAATACAAAGCTGTATTGATAGTATTAGCTATATAGTTATGTTAGAGATATATATATATATATATATATATATATATATATATATATATATATATATATATATATATATATATATATATAGCAAAAAATGTACCTAAGAATGACCTCGGGTAGAGATACCTGAGCACACCCCCGCTGTTCGGGGTTTGTGAGTATTTTTTTTGAAATTATTTTTTGCAGTAGGTAGATATACTTGTTATGTAGCTCCCCACAAAATTTCAGCTCGATCCGACACCGTTTGAGCCTCCGTTCATCGATTTCAAAAACGTTGCGCAAAACTGTCCAAATTCTGGACAGTTTTGCGCAACGTTTTTGAAATCGATGAACGGAGGCTCAAACGGTGTCGGATCGACCTGAAATTTTGTGGGGAGCTACATAACAAGTATATCTACCTACTGCAAAAAAAATTCAAAAAAAATACCCAAAAACCCCGAACAGCCGGGGTGTGCTCAGGTATCTCTACCCGAGGTCATTCTTAGGCACATTTCCCTCATATATATATATATATATATATATATATATATATATATACACACATATTGATATATATTACGGTGAATATGTACCATATAATGAGCAATATCAGCATACTATATTATTGCTATTATTGATTGGTCATGATACGCTAATAGTAATGGTACTGTATATTTATGATATTATAGTCGGATATACGAATATACATATTGTTTATACATCCATGATAAATATTATAATTATACGTATGTAACCCGAAATGATATTAGACATGAGACCTATATTTACCATTAATCCAAGTATCATAACAATATTAGCAGTATATACTATATAATATATACCATATTATCAGCTATATGGAATATAATACATACCCTAATCAGTATTGTATATGGGATACAGTATATGCTTGTATGTAATTTATATTTATAATTTGCTAAACTTAGTCATACATAATATATGTTCACACAAGTATACACAACCATAGTAATTTATGTAAAGTTAGTATATCACTACATATACATATCTATACATGAATGCAAACGTACAATCATGTATACTATCCAAACACATGCACATACATCATCCTGTAGGGGCAAGTAATTTAACACAATATATAGTATGTATATTAATGTTGTCTACCCTAGACTATCAATATTATACCATGCATTAACATGTCATATATCATGTTTCAATACTATATCTACTTATCTATTATATTTATTGTTATTTGGTATAATTGGTATACTATTGTATAACTAACTCATACATATTAGTACAATAACCTATTGTGACATGTTAATGCATGGTATAATATTGATAGTCTAGGGTAGCCAACATTATTATACATACTATATATTGTTATTGTGTTAAATTACTTGCCCCTACAAGATGATGTATGTGCATATGTTTGGATAGTATACATGATTGTGCGTTTGCATTCAGGTATAGATATGTATATGTAGTGATATACTGTACCTATGTCGGTAATAACAGTCATATTACTAATTACAGTTGCATATATAATCCTAAGTGCTCACACAGAGGATTATGATGTATACACGTTTTACTTGTACAGGCCAGCATAATACTAATGACATATACAATATTCACAATATATTTTACCGTACAAATCTTTACAAATATGTCCATTCCCTAATCAGATATATGCAATGATAACAAATTACGTGTAAATTTGGGGTATGGACATATTTGTAAAGATACAAAATATGACATATGATACCAGGTACACCACGTAGAGGTTGATAGGGTTCTGCATGGCTAAACCAGGTAGATTTGTACCAAGAAGAAGATAGTTATTGATATGTAATTGTAGCAGATGTATACAATAATACCGTATTGGCCAAAAATATCCTAATATCTTGTACGTTGGTGATATACATTGTATAGAGTGATATTTACCTATACTGTATACAATTACTATATAGGTAAATATCACTCTATTATATTAGGGAGAGTGAAGCATCCTCCAAAGAAGTTTGGCCCCAGCAGCCATGATATCATAATAAGACCATATAAGCTGTTTGTAGACTATGCATTATGGGTCTATTATAGGTATGTTAAATATGTTAAATATGTCATATCATGTCCATAGTATAATGGTACAATCCCTACGTATAAATATTTATAGATTATAGAGCTATATTGTATATTATAATTGATATCCTAATAGGTATTTGATATATCCATTGGTATATCCAATTTAACATATATATACATTATACCATTATGTACAACTGTAAACTTGATATATTTGTAATGACTTGGATATAGAATATGGATATACTATATACAGTATTGTATATTATACTTAAAATAATATAATATATATACAAGTAATTATGATACTTATATGTTAGGTATGCCATATCCCATTACACATGTACATTAGGTAATCTACTATTTGTTAGGAATAGTATTAGAACAATACATTATGATAAGATATTTTATAGTTTGTATACCTTATAAAATTGTAATGTACGTATAATATAACTATGACATATGTTTGCATATATAATAGTATAATTATATATACGTATATAATGGATATAGCAATAGCCTAAATTGTACACTATATGCCCGGGTAGGAGGAAGGCGAAGGAATTACTTTATATAGCATATGGTATACATTATAGTATTTAATATTTATATACCAAATATTGATACAAATTGTATGAATATATATGTTAGCATATTGTATGTTGCGATTATATGTATATGACGATATTTTTCTAGAAGGAATTTTGTCATTGATTATATGATACCCATTTTGTTGGGAGTTGATATGCACACAAAAATAATTACTAATTGCATATTATTCATCTTATTAAATTACCATATATATAGTAATACCCTAGAATATGTCAAATATGGTAAACTATAAGTATCTATATCCATATTAACATGTATTACAGATACTATGTCATAACAAATATCTCAAACACATATACACATATATCACCAATGGAATATACAATTCATTTGATTTGTATATCACTAGAATTATGCACGTAGAGGTTGATAGGGTTCTGCATGGCTAAACCGGGTAGATTTGTACCAAGAAGAAGATATTTATTGATATGTAATTGTAGCAGATGTATACAGTAATACCGTATTGGCCAAAAATATCCTAATATCTTGTACGTTGGTGATATACATTGTATAGAGTGATATTTACCTATACTATAATATAGATATATTATCATTTACTTATGATACATATCTATAATTATTTGTTACATATACCATATTATTTCTGAGGTAATATCTATATTATGCCAAATATATATATAATATTAAATAATTGTACAAATATAATATTTTGATATAAATAGTACCCATATACTATTCTGTGGTAACGTTTGCATTCAGATATGTACTGTCACATGTTAAGTATATGTGATATACATGTTATCACATATACTTAACATGTATATTTGGATACCCAAATTATATTATAAATAATGTGGTAACACATTAGTTGGTATTAGTATTATTATCTAGGTACCATATGTGTGTATTAGTAACTACATATATTAGTATAGACGATATTATCATATATAATATATACACGCATGTATAGCTTGAGTATGGGTAAATTTATATATACATATAGTATACCAGTATAGAATAATATGGGTGCTATCATAATTACTAGCATATATTATCATATTAATATACTATTTAATATTATATAATATTTTTATGAAATTACTGCTAATACTGTCGGATATATAATACCATATCATAGCACATTGGATAACCATACAGATTTACCGGATTATTATAGTATAGTGATACATTTTGGGACATATGGATGTTTATATATGAGTATTATATTAATATGTTACGTATTACTTGTATAACATGATATATTATTAGCATATATCTATTGACGAATAAGATATATTATGATAATATTAACAGGTATACAATATTGTAATGTAAGGTATACCTGGTTCGATATTATTAGAATATATAAATAGGGTAACGAATATGACATTACAAAGACTATATAGATTATTGTACATATGTCCCGATATAATGTAATTTAATACCTCGTAAATATATGTACTAATCCTATGTTCATATTTTAAATTGGATATAATCTATTATATGTCATTGTATATGGAGTATATATACCAAAATGCAAGATATCATGTACGCTATGTAATATTAGGTAATATTAAGACTGTATATCCGTACTATATATTAGTACACCAATATCCAATATGCCATTTGCATATCCATATGTATCGGATACCATGGTAATATCCTGCAATTAGGAGTGTATATATTCTAAGGTGTAATATGGGATATTAGGAATTATATCCGAGTCACCACTTAAATCATTATAACCATATATACTGATATACCCAATATTCTATGTATGCTATACGTGATAGGTAAATAAACTCATATTAGTAACCCATAACTATTTATACACTCACTCACATAGATACTAAATTAAATTGTTAGCCTATGACATTATAACTATTATTGGTATTAAATGAGCGGTCATTGCCTACACTAATTTTGTTATCCAAACTAGGGGTGATCGTGGTGATACGTTTATAGTTATAATGCACTATAAATAGTTATGATAATATATATGATCATTTATTCCATTATTGCAATATATGTTATACAATGTACGAATATTATCCAACCAACTTTATAATACTATAAATCACAATTATATAAATATACTAGTGATAGTTTATCATTACTAATTCATAACTATTTGGATATAAATACTATAATGATATGGTAAATTGAATATAGTATGTAATAACATAATGCATATCCATGTAACTATTTATATTATGGATATACATATTATACATAATGCATAGGGTATCTATATTGGATATATGGATAAACATCACAATCACTATATGCATTATTATTATCTAGGTCATATATATTAGGTACTAGTATTATCAGTTAACCTAACATTGTCCAATACATTACAGTGTTAAAGAGATTAGTATATGAATAGGATATACGATATGCATGTTATCATATCGTTTGTACCAGACAATATCGAATTGTAAGTTGTAGTCATATACCTTATGTATTTATATACCATACTATGTACTTATTTATTATTACCTCTCCATCATAACATGGTATATCATATGCATATAACCGTATATTTAGTGTAGTTATATCCTCCATCAATGTGCCAAAATATATACTGTATAACCATATTTAGGTTTAATCGGTAGCCATAATATACAATTAACACTACAAACAATCATCTATTCTAATAATTTCCTACACTGATACATATAGTTAGTCTAATGTTATATGGGATACTAATTACATATGATAATATAATTAATATCAAGTGATATAACATCGGTATTATTAATAATCGGACAGATATAAAAAGTAATTGCTAATTGGCATATTGACTAATAGGAGTGCTACAGTCCATGTTGGTATAATATAAGTATTATGTATATATAATATACAACTATAATCCGGAATGTGTCACACTTCTCTAAAAAGGAGTCCAGATGTTCAGTAGGGCTCTACATGGGAGCCCCAGAGAATTGATCCTACTGGATCCACGTCACTAGTGACAGCGTTATTATGTTTTACTACCCTATAGTACATATGGATAACCTTGTAAATAGATCAAATAGATCATACCATATTAGATATTATAGAATTACACATAAAACTAATAGTATATTGATATAACAAGGGTATGATATAATGGTAAGAACATATTTCTAATTAGAATGTATAGGGTTATTACTATACATCCTTTCCCTTTGAGAGATTACACTTACACATATTGTAGTATGTAATTACGAGGTATTCTCATATATGTGTAACTATGGTAATATCATCAATATATTTGATATGAATGAAAATCGTTGACATTGTGAAATCATGCCATCATGGCTCTTATAAGATGACTTATGATATTTAATTGATGATTTAGAATGTCTCAGTCCTCTCTAATGTGGGTGAGTTAGCAGAACCCAGGTTTTATGTGGGATTTGAGTAAATTGTGTATATGACGCCTGATTAGACAATAAATGAAAGAAGGGAGTTATGCATAATCCTGGGTTCTGCTATATTACTATTGATATTCATAGATAACATGTTTGGCCTAATTTTATTGAGAAACCTAGCGCTTTGTCATTCATATCGATTGTGGCACTATGTTATTTACCATATGTAAGAATAAATATTAATTATGATATATCAATATTTACATTTGTATTATATTAGATAATACGTAGTAATATATATGTATACCATATTCCTATTTAATTAGTAGTAACACATTATTATTACTAGTTACATGTATAATATAATCAATATACCAAATTATATTATGACATAGTTAAATAATATTTGGATACCTACTGGTATAAACATACATAGTTATTCTTATGATATTATATGAATTAATTACATACCATATCTGTATGTGTATACTACACATTATGTTAGTTATATTTGACTTATGATTTCTACATAATGCATATAACTTAAATTAATATAGTTAGTATATATATAATTAATTCACAATGATAACGTTATTTTGTCATGCCGGGATATGCTATATAATGTTAGTTAGCATACTGATAATAATATATCGTACATTATAATATTAGTATATTGTTAAAATGAACTATATCTAGTATAATATCCGTAATAACTATGATATACTAGGTTTAATTTAAAACAATATAAACTGATGTTAATACGTGTATAAACTAATACTATTGTATATGGTAATACTATAATCAGTTATAGACACGTTATAGTAATGGGTAGGAGTATCATGTATTACATATAACCATTATTGAATAGTAACTGATTATAATATAACGGTCCTGGGTGACATGATTTGTCTTGTAGGAACACTGAAATTGTTAATGGCAATACCAAATGATATGGTCATATGAGTATAAATAACTTACTTAGATTGGTATGATAGGCATTATCCACTATATACTGGGATGTTTATAGGTGATATACAATACTAATTATACCTTATTGTATATGAAGTGAAAGACACTATATATACACATCTGACCATACATCTACACTATATGACATGATGTTATATATAATGTATTATATGTCCAATATACTATAATACTATAATCACAATAATGTATCTATTACTATTTACGTACAGTCATATCCCACATGAGTATACTTATATGGGTATAATGCCTTCTTTGCATTCTGCTGATGTTTCATAATTCTGATTAATAATGTGTAATTATACACATTTTTCAGGGTATCAGGACATGGATTGATTCGGTAACCAAACATGTCAATCCTGTAATGCCCTGATAGCTACTGCACAAGTACTAGAGGGGGGGAATAGCACTTTAAAATAATCAAGAGTATAATTCCTAATTATCTTGCAAACTCAACCAATAATGCGGAATGAAAATATGACAACAAAGAAACGACCAACGCAAACAAATGATTTAACGGGTTCGGATCCACCCAAGTCTCCCCGACTTGTTCCTGGTGATCCTACGTCCCAACCACCCGGATCCCCTCCGGCTACTTGAGTTAGAATCCTCTAACTCAAATTTGCACTATGAAATTCTTGTAGAAAACCTCTACAAGATCAAATCATACACAAATCGAAATGTGACTCCCACAAACCGAGATCACAAACTTCTCTCACAAACCGAGAGAAAAACTTGCAATATCAAAGTAAATGAAACAATGAAAAACTTACCAACAAAATCCTATGCCTTGAGTAAAAATTACGATTTTAGGGCAAGAAGGATTTTGGGGAAGAAGCAAGCACCAAACCCTAGCTCCACCAAGATGACCAGCAATATGTGGCTAGGGAGAAGTTGGTGACTTGGATTCAAGCTCTTAGCTTGAGTGGCTCACAATCAATGAGAATCTCTCTTGAGGAATAAGAGTGAGGGAGAGATTCTTGTGAAGAGAGGGAGCTTGGAAATAGGAATTAAATGCTCTCTCTTTAATTCTCAAAGTCTCAATAATATCAGCCTTGATGCTATGAAGAAGCATCACAAGTATTTATAGAATAGAGAGAAGAGAGAGGGAAAATTCGTGCAATTAATGCTCCAACGGATCTATTTCTGAAGCAGTCTAACCGGTCTAAGAAGGATCACTGACCGATTAGTTTCTCAAATAGTCGGTCGGTGATTCCTCTTGGACCGACCAACTGGTTCACAGCCAATAAAAATAGTTCAGGAGATAAAGAACTAGTCGGTCTAAGAAGACTTGCCTACCGACTAGTTTGATAACTAGTCGGTCGGTGAGTGTTCGTTGACCGACTAAGAGTTGAAAATCAGTAGGCTGAATTCAAAGAGAACTAGTCGGTCTAAGAACAAATCCCAACCGACTAGTTTCACAACTAGTCGGTCGACGGTTGTTCTTTGACCGACTAACGATAAACAGTAACTCAGGCTAAAAAGTGAAAGACATAACTAGTCGGTCTAAGAAGGATTCCTAACCGACTAGTTTGAGAACTAGTCGGTCGGTGAACCTTCTTGGACCGACTTATTGGTCAACAGTGAAGAGGCTGAATTGAGCAAGGAGATCTAGTCGGTTCAAGAAGGATTACTGACCGACTAGATGATAATCTAGTCGGTTGGTTCTTCTTCTTGAACCAACTAAGATGCACCAGAAGCCGTGAAATGAAGCGTGAAGCTTCGGGAAAGTTTGTATGGGCTTCTAAGATAATCCTAGCTCTAAGATATGAGCGTTATGAAGATTATAAAGTAAGTCCTACTCAAGGCTTAACATTCTACGAAAAGAAGCTAGAAGACTATAAAAATAAGCTAGACGAACCGTCTTCAAATCTTCAATCCGAATCTCTTGACTTCAATAAAGCTCCTAGAGCTTCAACAAAGCTTCAAGCACACGATCACGTGCTTTGAGAAGTCTTGAGACGTCGCTTTTGATGTACGTAGAATTTTGGCGACGATCTCCATAACTGTGCTCACAAAGATTTAGTTCAAGATATTTATGTTTGTTCATCATCAAAACCAAATCCGGGGAATCAATACTCAACATTCTCCCCCTTTTTGGTGATGACAAACCAACATAAATAATAATCAATAATAATGATTCAAATGAAATTTACTTACTCCCCCTGCATTGATGACACGTTAATTCCATATTAAATAATAATCATATGCATCAAGCAGACGAGGAAAGTATAGACTATGAATCCAATTACTGAAATTTAGGATCTAAATCCATTTTTATATCTCAACTCCCCCTGAATCTTACATATCGAATTAGATTCACGGTAAATTGCTTTAAATTATCATTTAGCACATCGTTATTATTCATTCTCTCCCCCTTTGGCATTAGCAAAAAGAGCGGGAGGAGATCAACGACAACAAAAATGGCTACAAATAAAAGCACGGGAGTCGTAGAATACGACCACGGTTCAAATGACACCAACGTAAAATCACGAAGAAAATCAAAGCGTGCCAACGAGACCATAGTCGAAAATCGAAAAATGAGATCATCAAAACTCAAATCAATTTCACATATTGAGTTATGGAACATACTCTCCAATATCAACATTCTTAGTGAATTTAGTGCATGGAAAACAATTCTATGTTTTCATAGAAATACTTCTATATAATCAATAAAATCATCGAGCGACGAAATCAACATCAGAGACAAAAAGAATATAATGTGCACACTGAAGTAAATGGCAACACGATGTATATAAATATATATAACATGATACATCAAAAAGTATACATCTGCCAACACAAATATAAACGATCCTCAGATTGGAGCACATCATACAACATATGTCTCAACAAACATCAAAATGAACATACAAGAAAATGTATCATCAAAACATCCAAAAATACATCAAAAAGACATCACCACCCAACTATCCTACCCCACTCTCTCACAAAAAATATATCATCCAAGTGCACATGGGAGAGTCCTCCAACGCAAGCTCAGGAGGCAGAGGGAGGATCAGCAGCAGCAGCAGTCTCTGCAGAAGGGGTGGTGGTCTCAGGAACGATAGGAGAGACAACCGAAGGGAGAGTGGCAACAGGAGTGGTCTCGGGAGCACCAACAGAAGAAGTATCCACCGAAGGAATGGTGGCAGCAGGTGTGCTCTCGGGAGCACCAGCAGAAGTAGCAGCAGCAGACGTACCCTCGGCAGCACGAGCAGGAGAACCAACAAGCTCCTGGAGATCAGCCTCATCCATTTCCTCCTCGTCTGAAACAGAAGGAGGAACATCAATATCCAGATACTTGCAGAGGTGAGCAAGCATCTCCTCACAACGAGAAACACGAGACTCCACACGTCGCAGGAAAACTGAAAGCTTAGAGAATGAAGGAGGAGGAGGAGGAGCAGGAGTAGCAACAGGGGTAGTCCTCTGAACGTGACGAAGCGCCGCAAGAGACTTCTTGATGGCAGTCATGTTCAAGGGAGTACCCAAAGGACGCTGGTCATCTGGAGGGAGAGGGACGCCAAAATGACAGAAAACGAGAGTCAATAGGCACGGATAAGGAATATGAGTAGACTTGGTGGATTTCCTTATGCACTCAAAGGAATCCATCTTGTCAAGGATAATACGAGCCCAATTTATCTCACTCCCCATGAAAAGAGCGTAGATAAGCTTGAGGAAAGGCTGGGAGGGCAAGCTAGAGGAGCCGTACTTTTGTAGGAGGCACGACTTCAGGATGAGATTAAGGACCCAAGCATTCGGCTTAAATGATTTTGAAGGGACACCAATCATGGCGGGAGGGATGACATGGAACATCTCAGAAAGCATCGACTGGTCAAGATCGTGGATATTATCCACGGAGATATCAGCAGGGAGCAGGCCAGAGGACGAGACACCAATCAACTCCCCTAAAATCTCTGTCGTGAGGACAATGGGTGTCCCCAAGACAGTGATCTCAATGGAGTGGGTGTCATCATACTCACCCTGTACTCGATTGGCATAGAACAATTTGACGAGTCGGGGGACGGGTGAGGGTTCGCCTTGGGGTCATGGTGAAGATAGTCTAATAGGCCGCTATAGGAGAGGAGATCTGCAAGCTGAGGAAAGTCGGAAAACTGGACGAAGTGCTCCAGAATCAAAGGACAATGCTCAATACGATTGTATGTCGCTAGACACATCGGGTCATCGCGGCATAACGAAATATCTACACCACCCAAAGGCATGGGGGCCTTCCCCTTAGACGGACGAGACGAAGTACAAAGGGGAGGAGTAGGAGCCCTATCGGTAGGCTCAGACTAAGGAATATACTCTTCGTCGAAGTCAGAAGCGGGAGGAGTGGGTGCACGAAAGGAGCTGGGCTTGGGTTGAGCTTGAGGCTTGGGCTGTGAAGATGATCGAGATCTAGGCTTAGCAGTAGCCGTCCTCTTCTTCTTAAGAGGAGGCGAAGAGGAGGATGGACGAGTCGATTTGGCGCGGCGTTTGGGTTGAGGAGGGTTGGTAGGAGGAGACTCGACGGTTATGGGAGACGGATTGGAGGGAAGGATAGGGATACGTGTCTTCACCATGATCATGAGACGAAACAACACTCAAACGCACGAAATCGAACGAGAAAATGAAATATGAACTAGAATGAAACCCTAATGAGATTAAACGAAATCGATCAGAAATGAACCCTAAAACGCTGAGAGGGAGAGAGGAGATATACCCTAGGAGGAGGAGAGTGATCGGTACCGGCTGACGGTGGCCGGAGACGGCGGAGCACGGCGGAGGGAAGAGATGAGACGAGGGGGTTTAGGGCTGAGGAGAAGTTACGCACCGATTAGAATGAATTCTAATCGGTGCGGGGGTTATAAAATCGACTGGAAATGCCAAAAGACACAGCTGCCCTTGCGAAATTAGTCGGTCTGAGTTCAAGTGCTGACCGACTAGAATGCAATCTAGTCGGTCGGCCAATGAGCTTGGACCGACTAAGTGCAAACAGCAGCTAAAGTAAAAAATAGGGCAAGATTTAATCGGTCTGAGTTCATTCACTGACCGACTAGAACTCAAACTAGTCGGTCGGCTAATGACTAGGACCGACTAAAAGAGTCCAAAAATTTGATAATTTGAAATTTTGAGTACTCTCCTAAGCACACTAGGAAGAAGCATCGAAATACTCTCATACATCATTATTCTACCCCATAAAACGTAGAAAATCTTAAATACGACGCGTAAGAACATATTTAGCATAAATTCCAAAAATTCAATCAAAAAATCCAGAAAATCCCAACAATTCTAGCATGAGCAAATATAAAGAAAATTATTATCATGCAAGATTATTGAACATATGAATCCTAAATCTCGGATTCACCCATAATCCCCAATTCTCGACGTAACCGTACAAAGGAGTCTTCCTTGAGTGGTTTCGTGAAAATATCAGCGATTTGCTTTTGGGTTTCAACGTACACTAAAATGATGTCCTTTTTAGCAATATGATCATCTAGGAAATGGTGACAGATATCTATGTGTTTAGAACGGGAATGGTGTACCAGATTCTTAGAGAGACATATTGCACTTTGGTTGTCCACCATGATAGGGCAAGTATCACAGTTTATACCGAAGTCTTTAAGAGTGTGTCTCATCCAAAGAACCTGAGCACACGCAGCACCGGCGGCAATATATTCCGCCTCGGTGGTTGAAAGTGATACAGAATTCTGCTTCTTGGAAAACAAAGAGACAAGAGAATTTCCTATAAAATGGCAAGTGCCACTAGTACTTTTCCTGTCGGATTTGCATCCAGCATAATCTGCGTCACTATATGAGATTAACTCATATGTGCTAGACTTTGGATAATATAATCCGTAGTCGAGTGTGTAACTTAAATAACGGAAAATACGTTTAACCGCTATTAAGTGAGATTCCTTAGGTTGAGATTGATAACGAGCACATACACATACATCAAACATAATATCGGGCCGACTGGCAGTAAGATATAATAAACTACCTATCATACCTCGATATAGACGAATGTCTAGATCTTTGCCGCCCGTATCTTTATCAAGATGTGTAGTAGTGCTCATTGGAGTCTTCTTGCCAGAGGCATTCTCCATTCCAAATCGCTTTAGCAACTCCACCGTATACTTGGTTTGGTGGATGAAGATTCCATCGTGCATTTGGCAAATTTCGAGACCTAAGAAATATTTGAGCTCACACATGTGGCTCATCTCAAATTGGTCCTTCATGACATTAGAAAACTCATCGTAAAGAGTGAAGTTAGTAGCACCGAAAATGATATCATCAACATAAATTTGAACTAAAATAATATCATGATTCGAATACTTAACAAAAGCTGTTGAATCAACTTCACCTATTTTAAAACCCAAATCCAAAAGAAAGTTCTTTAGGCGGTCATACCAAGCTCTTGGAGCTTGTCTCAAACCGTAAAGTGCTTTCTTAAGTTTGAAAACGTGATTGGAAAATTTTTCATTTATAAAACCCGGAGGTTGAGATACATAAACTTCCTCAACGACATCTCCGTTTAAAAATGCACTTTTTACATCCATTTGAAAGAGTTTAAAATCTTTATGGCATGCAAAAGATAACAACAACATAATAGATTCTAATCTAGCTACCGGAGCAAAGGATTCTTCGAAATCTATACCTTCCTCTTACCGGTAGCCTTGAGCTACTAACCGAGCTTTGTTCCGGACGACGTTTTGGTTCTCGTCGGTCTTGTTCTTAAAAATCCACTTCGTACCTATAACGGTGTGGTTCTTCGAAGGTAATGGAACAAGCTCCCAAACTTCATTCCTCTCAAACTGAATGAGTTCTTCCTCCATGGCAAGGATCCAAGAACTATCTTCGCATGCTTCGTTAATATTCTTTGGCTCTATCGAAGAGACAAAGGCACAATGAGCGAAGTAGTTGACTTGAGATCTCGTCTTGACACTATCAAGTATGTTACCAATGACTTGCTCATGGGGATGGTCACGAACTGTATGAAGCCGTTTGGGAACTCCCTGATCACTAGGAACATTCTCAAAAGATTCATCAGTAGGGTTAGTATCAATAGAATCAATAGAATTAGGATTACCAATAGAATCACATATAACTTTCATGGAGTCATCATCATTGGTAATTCTAGACGGGACAAAATTTTCATTGAATGAAACATGAAGTGATTCCTTGATCGTTGAGGCTCTTTTGTTGTATACCCGGTAGGCTTTGCTACGTGAGGAATATCCAACAAATATCCCCTCATCGGATCTTGGATCAAATTTGTCCAAACTTCTATATGTGTTTTTAATAAAACATTTTGCTCCAAAAACTCGAAAATGTTTAACTTGAGGCAACCTACCAAACAACAATTCATAACAAGTTTGTTTGGTGCCGGGCCTCAAAAGTATCCTATTAAACACATAGCAAGCGGTATGTACCGCTTCCGCCCAAAATTGATGGCCAAGTTGGCTATCATCAAGCATTGTGCGAGCACATTCCACTAGCGTCCTATTCTTTCTCTCAACAACACCATTTTGAGGGGGTGCGCGAGGGAAAGAAAAAGTGTGAGTAATACCAACTTCATCACAAAAATTTGAGAAAAACTCATTCTCAAATTCACCTCCATGATCACTACGAATAGTGACAATGGTGGTTCCAATGAGATTTTGTACTTTCTTAACAAATATTGTGATGTTTTCAAAAGCAACATTTTTATTACTTAAAGAAAATACCCAAGTAAATCTAGAAAAGTCATCAACGATGACAAGTCCATATCGAGCATTTCCTAATGAAGCAACTCTAGTTGGCCCAAAAAGATCTAGATGTAAAAGCTCTAGAGGCCGTTTAGAGGATATGCTCTTCTTAGGTTTAAATGACGATTTTGGAAGCTTGCCTCGTTGACACGAGTTACAAAAGCTTTTCTTTTGGAAAGTAAGCTTAGGAAATCCTTTAATAGAATTTAACTTAGATAGCTTAAAAAGTGTTCCAAAGTTCACATGACCAAAACGTCGATGACATAAGTGTTGTTCACTTGTGTTGGCAATGAGACATTGTTCATGTGATTTTAGAAGATCAAGGATATATATATATATATATACTAGTCATAACCCGTGCCCGCGGGCACGGTTCATTTAAAATTTTCCCCGCGAAATCTTTGTTCTCCGAAAAATTATTTCCACAGCCAAAAATTAACAGAACAATAAGTTAGCGTAACAATATTTAGCGGCACGGTCACCTTCGACACAGGCATATTCGGCGTGGAATAACAAATTGGGCGCAGTCGCCTTCAGCTCGGAACAATAAATTCGGCGTCGAACAACAAATTTGGCGCACGCGCCTTCGGCGCAGAACATCAAATTAGGGTAAAAAAATTTGCCGGCGCGCGTTTTTGGCACGGGCGCGGAACAACAACCTTAAGGTATTTTTACGCTAATGTGTTGTTCTGCTAAATTGTTTTCCGCTAAATTTTTTATTTTGTTTAATTTACTGGATCATTCTTCTCCACAATCTTTCCCAAATCACTTTTAATTTCAAAGTTTATGTTCCCAAGGCACTTTTCCCCCCAAATTTAATCTCCACCATCTTTTCCAAGACACTTCTAACTTCAAAGTTTAGGTTTCCAAGGCACTTTTCCCCAATTTAATCTTCTCAATCTTTTCCAAGACACTTCTAATTTCAAAGCGTTGGTTCCCAAGACACTTTTCCCACCAAAATTTAAGTTTTTCCACTAAAATTATCACAAAATCCAATCTCAACCATTGATTTACCAAGATCAAATCTCAGCCACTCTTTATCTTGTCCCAGTCAGCCCTAGAATTCAAAAAACGTTGTCAAATGTATAATAGATATCCTTATGTCGTGTGCCAGAAAATAACAAATTATTATTATCTTTACTAAAAATATGACACATTTCTTTCGCAAAGCTAACTTTGTAAACCTTGTCACAAAGTTGGCTTATTGAAATGAGATTGTGATTTAATCCTTTAACAAGGTAAACATCACTTATTAGAGGTTTAGATGGGTTACCAACTTTACCAACACCAATGATGGTTCCGCTCTCGTTGCCTCCAAAGACTACTCGGTTCCTATTTGCAATGGACACCACTCCGGAGAGCAATTGAGCTTCACCCTTCATGTGTTTTGAACACCCGCTATCGAGTATCCACCCATCCTTGGAGCTAAATTTGGATTTGTTGCTCGTTTCTTTTTCTTGAGTACCTAAAGATGAAAATATCATTCCATGGTACCCAAGGTCATTGGGTCCTAAACGATTAGACCTTTAGAAGCCAAGTCCAATTGGACTTAGACTTCCCAACATAATCATCATTGTGCACGACATTCATAAAATAGGAATTCATGTATGCTTGTTTTTCATGCATGTTAGTGTTCTTCGGGCCCCAAATAGTGAATATTTTGGGAGCCCTATTCCTATTGGGAGCATGCATACGTTGGTGATTTCTACGTGATGCATGTCGTGGATAAGCATATGGCACATGATGAAATGGTGGTGGCGACATATGATATGGTGCATGATGATAATTGTTCATATGATAGTGATGTGGATGAACATATGCATGTGGATAAACACGTGCGTGAGGGTGTCTCACTTGGTGTGCACGTGCTCGTGGACATGGAGCATAGAAATCATTATAATTGTGAACCGGTGGAGTATGATGTGTGTTCCTACGTGGCATGGTATTGGTGTACATAAATGCATGACCCTTCTTTGGAGGTCCACCCAAAGTGGGTTTCTTTCCAAATGGGGGTGTGTACGAGGTGGAAGCACCGTTGGTAGAAGAACTACCAATTGGGCGTTTTCTCCCACTCGTTGAGGCATCGGAAGTTGGCCTAACAAAGGTGGTGGACGATTTGGATGAATTTCCCATCTTATACCCCAAGCCAATGCGATGATTGGCCGGAAGTAAGTCATTTAGGATATTATCCAAATAGTCCTTACCTTTATTGAATTTATTAATTCGGCCTAATGTGGACTCATACTTCTCGGTGAGAGAAAGTATAGAAGCATCCAAAGTGGACACTTGAGTAGTGAGTACACAAACACGAGACTTAAGATTCTCATTCTCAATACTCAAAGTTGAGTTTCGAGAAATCAAATCCGCTATCTCGCGTTCATCCGATTCCTCAATATGAACATGCTCAAGTTGAGATTTGAGATTTACAATCTCATTTCTCAAACTTTCAACAACGGTGTCGTTGTTGGTGATGATGGGCTTAGGTGAGGTTTGGAGACTAGTTAGCTCATATTTAATCTTAGTATATCTATTTACTAATTTAGAATACTTAGACCAAATTTGCTCGTTAGCTAATCTAAGGTCATCTATAGTTACCTCATCGCCTTCATCCTCGCTTTCATCGGAGGAAGTCTCTTGATCATGTTCCTCTCTTGCCATGAAGCACATGTGTGCTTGCTCCACTTATTCATCATCCAACTCTCCACTTGAGGAGTCCTCGTCGGAGTCGGTGAATGTCCCGACAAGTCCTTTCTTGCATCCTTTCTTGAACTTTCGAGACTTGTCGAACTTTGGCGCCTTCCACTTCTCCTTTTGTTTGTTTTGAGTACAATCCACTTTGATGTGTCCTGACTTGTTGCATTTGAACCACAAAGGAGCAGAGGCGTTAGTAGAACTAAATTTAGATTTGTTCTTGAAATTACCTTTCCGGAAGAATCGGTTGAACTTCTTTGCCATGAGGGCAATGGATTCTAAGTCCAACTCGTCTTCTGATTCTTCATCATCGGTAGATGTAGATGGAGCGGCCTTGAACGCAATCGTATTTTTCTTTGGCTCGTCTTGCTTCAAGTACGACTTCATCTTGTCTTGCATCTTTATTTTACTGTCCTTGCGTACCGCATAAGACATCAAGGTACCCATTAGTTGAACGACAATATATTTATTCATAGCGTTACCTTCCTCGATGGCAAAGGTACGCTTTCTCCTTTTGGGTGTAAGTCTTTCCAAGAGCCTCCAACTCGTTGGTAATGTCAATGAAGCGAGCATAGTACTCCTTCATCTTCTCCCCCTGTTGCATGTGAAATAATTCGTAATCTTTATTTACAACAGTGAGTTTGGAGTCTCTTACCCTACTTGTTCCTTCATGCAAGATGGGGAGTGAGTTCCAGATTTGATATGCACTCTTACATGTGCATATCTTGTTGAAATCTTCGGGCTCCAACACACATTGCAAGGCATTCATTGCCTTGGCATTGGTTACCTCTGCGGCGACCTCCATGGTAGTCCACTTCGTGAAATCTTCTTCATCGGGCTCGACATACTCCGTCAACGTGGCTCTCCATAGTGAAGTGCTCCGGAGGAACGTTTCCATCCGTCATTTTCAGTACCCGTAATTGGTACCGTTGAAGTAAGGAGGCCTAGTTGAGGAGTGTCCTTCCATCACCGAAGAAGATCCTTCACGGTTCCTGAAGGTGCTATAGTCTGAAGGTGGACGAATGGTCTTGTTGTCGTTGGTAGACATAGCTATGAACTTAGCTCTGATACCAAATGTAATACCCTGATAGCTACTGCACAAGTACTAGAGGGGGGGTGAATAGTACTTTAAAATAATCAAGAGTATAATTCCTAATTATCTTGCAAACTCAACCAACAATGCGGAATGAAAATATGACAACAAAGAAACAACCAACGCAAACAAATGATTTAATGGGTTTGGATCCACCCAAGTCTCCCCGACTTGTTCCCGGTGATCATACGTCCCAAACACCCGGATCCCCTCCGGCTACTTGAGTTAGAATCCTCTAACTCAAATTTGCACTATGAAATTCTTGTAGAAAACCTCTACAAGATCAAATCATACACAAATCGAAATGTGACTCCCACAAACCGGGATCACAAACTTCTTTCACAAACCGAGAGAAAAACTTGCAATATCAAAGTAAATGAAACAATGAAAAACTTACCAACAAAATCCTATGCCTTGAGTAAAACTTACGATTTTAGGGCAAGAAGGATTTTGGGGAAGAAGCAAGCACCAAACCCTAGCTCCACCAAGATGACCAGCAATAGGTGGCTAGGGAGAAGTTGGTGACTTGGATTCAAGCTTTTAGCTTGAGTGGCTCACAATCAATGAGAATCTCTCTTGAGGAATAAGAGTGAGGGAGAGATTCTTGTGAAGAGAGGGAGCTTGGAAATATGAATTAAATGCTCTCTCTTTAATTCTCAAATTCTCAATAATATCAGCCTTGATGCTATGAAGAAGCATCACAAGTATTTATAGAATAGAGAGAAGAGAGAGGGAAAATTCGTGCAATTAATGCTCCAACGGATCTATTTCTGAAGCAGTCTAATCGGTCTAAGAAGGATCACTGACCGATTAGTTTCTCAACTAGTCGGTCGGTGATTCCTCTTGGACCGACCAACTGGTTCACATCCAATAAAAATAGTTCAGGAGATAAAGAACTAGTCGGTCTAAGAAGACTTGCCAACTGACTAGTTTGACAACTAGTCGGTCGGTGAGTGTTCGTTGACCGACTAAGAGTTGAAAATCAATAGGCTGAATTCAAAGAGAACTAGTCGGTCTAAGAACAAATTCCAACCGACTAGTTTCACAACTAGTCGGTCGACAGTTGTTCTTTGATCGACTAACGATAAACAGTAACTCAGGCTGAAAGTGAAAGACATAACTAGTCGGTCTAAGAAGGATTCCTAACCGACTAGTTTGACAACTAGTCGGTCGGTAAACCTTCTTGGATCGACTAATTGGTCAACAGTGAAGAGGCTGAATTAAGCAAGGAGATCTAGTCGGTTCAAGAAGGATTATTGACCGACTAGATGATAATCTAGTCGGTTGGTTCTTCTTCTTGAACCAACTAAGATGCACCAGAAGCCGCGAAATGAAGCGTGAAGCTTCGGGAAATTTTGTATGGGCTTCTAAGATAATCCTAGCTCTAAGATATGAGCGTTATGAAGATTATAAAGTCCTACTCAAGTCTTAACATTCTACGTAAAGAAGCTAGAAGACTATAAAAATTAGCTAGACGAACCATCTTCAAAGCTTCAATCCGAATCTCTTGACTTCAATAATGCTCTTAGAGCTTCAATGAAGTTTCAGGCACACGATCACGTGCTTTGAGAAGTCTTGAGACGTCACCTTTGATGTACGTAGAATTTTGGCGACGATCTCCATAACTGCGCTCACAAAGAGTTAGTTCACGATATTTATGTTTGTTCATCATCAAACCCAAATCCGGGGAATCAATACTCAACAAATCCTAGCTGGACTTTTTGCAGCAGGGATGTGTGATATATATGTATGATATATGTAACAATATGTATATTCATTTTAGTTTATCATTTCATAAGCCACATCCCAGTTCAATCCCATGGCTTTGGATAGTTTATTAACTAGGATCGCCTATCTTATGTTCCATACATATTGTTTAATAGTTATTAATCTTATACTATATAATATGATATTATTATATTATAACGTTTATTATGTTAGATAATGTATTTATATAACTATACATTCTAATTTTTGTCAATATACTATATGTTTATACATAATGCGAAGAAGGCACATATTTTAATAAACTGTCTACGAATATATTTGGGTAAATGTAGATATACAAAGTCATTATCTACCAAGAATTTGATGACGAGACTAAAACTATCTAGTATTACCATATACAATATAATATAGTAGATATAACAGTATATATGCATACATACTACAGTCAGACATATATTCCAGATTATACTAATAACTTATCATGATTAGGGTATTACAGAGTAAATACTTCCTTTAATATTTGCCATGAGATCTAATACATGGGAAATATATATAATTCAGAGCTATATATGACAATATATACTATGCACATATATGATAATTATACTATATACACATACAATAGTGGTTTATTGTTAGATATACTAAAGTAAGAGCAAAGATTCCATGTAATTTAATACGTATACAGATACATATTGACTTCATAGTATGCATATATATATAGCTACATATATTATTTGAATCCTAGTAGTAATGTTATATAATATTAATATCAGGTTATACAAACCTAGATGTGACGGACATACAACGTTATAAATTGTTTATCATAATATTTTATCTAAGTATCTAGATATCAATAATATCTAGATATGTTATTAGTAAACATATGGGTATTTCCATACCATATTATAATGATATACCTGATCTAATACTATTTATATATGACATATTATATTACGTATTAACATAGACCAATTCAGGGTTTTATTATAGGATTAATATAATGACTATTGATAATAGGTAATTATACTCATATATATCTGATATATATTAAAGACATTGCAGTTTGTATCTCTATAGTTAATATAAGAGATATATCATATTTATAACCTTGACATAATTATACATAATAGTTATTTAGTATAAGGGATATTATTAAATTATTATATTATTAATGTGATAATATTCATTGTACATACACTATACATAGTTGTCAGTGATATTTTAACAAGTACATGATTTGGTAGATATCAAATGGCCAATATATATCTGTATGTAATTAATAATAGTATACCAATATAGTAACTATAAGTGTGTATAGTGTATGTGTCAACTACATATTACCCTGACATATCTAGTAATACATGTACCATAGATTATAACATTGTATAATAGAATATATTATGCAATATTAGAATAGCAATAGTTAATTATTTGTATTATAATTACATTAAATTATAGCTTAATATCATATAATATATAGATAAACATTGCTAAACTTAATGTTATATTGGATACCTACGGTATATCAATCTACATATAAGTATATAGATGTCATACCTATACTATACCAGATATAGTACAATATTATATATGGTATCTGATACTATGTATTTAATATCCTATATGATACAGACTAGTAGGAAAAATCATATAATATCATTTCGGGTTACAGACTAGTGATAATTAATCTGTAATGTATGTTTATGTATTATATCGATTATAGTAATGTGTGTACTATATATAGTAATAACTCTGTGCATATCATGGGTATATGATCACAAGTATATTACATTGGATAACTATATTAATGGGTTATATACTATATGATCAGTTAATCCTTGTCCTGTTGAAAGACCTTGTAAGTGAAGTTAGGCAAGTGTACAGGAAGCCCTCATTGGAGGCATTTGCTTTCTTAATTAAGAGGATTGGTTAGTGGAAATCCCAACTGGAGGTTTGGGACTGGAGTAGCCCACGATGCGTGAATCAGGATACTTCTTGGTTGTTTGCGATTGTTTTCTGTAATTGTCTCCATTTATTGCTTGTATACTTGTGCTACATTTATTAAGGTAGACTTGCCTAACCAATATCCACTAACCAATCCTCTTAATTAGTACATTGTATATATAATAATTTGAGAAAAATATCGGGTATCCTATCATATATTAAATATTATCAAACATATAAATATATACCTATATTAACAATACATATATATGATTCTATGTTATACAGTATGGATATTACCTATATTATCATTAAGTATATACGATATGTCTATATATCATTAATTGATTATGAATTATAATATATATAGTATATTATATATACCGTAATTATAATATACAAAGAATTAAGGATGTATACCTATGTTACACATCACATTCACTACTTGGGAGCGGCTTTCGAATGCCGTTACTAGTGAGGGGCTATGCGGACCCCCCAATGTCCCTTGAAGAATCTCTACGACATTCCCCATAATGTTACTAGACTTAATGATACTGTATAAACACCCTTTTATTAAGTATTGTCAGTTTAAAGATGTTATGAGTCTAGTTGATAATGCATGTAGCATGATAGCCCTACGATTCAATATCTTAACCATGGTATATTGGTTTGGTATATTATTATATGTGTGACATAGGTATACGTCCTTAATTCTTTGTATATTATAATTACGGTATATATAATATACTATATATATTATAATTCATAATCAATCAATGATATATAGACATATCGTATATACTTACTAATAATATAGGTAATATCCATACTGTATAACATAGAATCGTATATATGTATTGTTAATATAGGTATATTATTATGGAATATATTAATATATAACGGGTATGGACAGTAATTATACTAAGTATGATATATCATACTATATCCGATATTATAAATATCATCCAGGTGTTGCACGCATTGCTCGAAGCAAACATTATTTACCTTATCTCAAATAGCAAGTGGGTCAGTCACAGTAATTATACTAAGTATGATATATCATACTATATCCGATATTATAAATATCATCCATGTGTTGCACGCATTGCTCGAAGCAAACATTATTTACCCTATCTCAAATAGCAAGTGGGTCAGTCCTGTCCAAGTCATGCCTAAGGAGGGTGGCATGATTGTCATAAAACGATAAAAACGAGTTGATACCAACTAGGACTGTCACCGGTTGGCTAATGTGCATAGACTATAGAAAACTCAACAAAGCCATGTTGAATTATACAATACTCGATATAATTTTGTCGTCATAAGTTATCATTAATAAAATTAGCTATAGGTATATAGATACAACTAAACTATCAGTCACCAATATATTCATGATATTTAATTGGATTATCAGAAATATACCAATTAATTTGTCTAGTTATAATTACAAAGATACTATATTATTATATCCAAACATATCAATACACCATATGTTGTCCATATGTCATATATACAAAATTCTCAACACATATGGATAAATAGATACCATTATACGGTATTATTGATACACATGATAATGTTATACATATTCTGATACTATATTCTATTGAGATATATCAGATATCTATAACAGATATATAAGATATATAGTATAAATTCCATTTTGATATCAATATCCTATAATATATGTTCCGATTATTAATATACCATAACTGATATTCATCATCTGATATATAGGCTAAACAATATTATATCCTCCATTATAATACTATATTATAATATGTATATATCATTAAGTCTATATGGTATATTATAACGCATAATTACATAGGAAATATAATATTATGTATAGTTCATGATTTCCTTGGATATAAGCATTGTTATAGCATGTTTAGGATATACATACGCATGGTGTGATACTCTTATCATACGGTATAAATATACAATTAATATATTTAACTATTATATATTAATAATCTCAAGTAAATAACAAATATTATGAATAACTGATATGTTATACGATATTGCTGACATTATATAACAAATTACATAATGTGTCATATATAGTTATAATAAGTTTAAATTATACGTCTAATTTATTGCCATATTTATTAATATCACATATAATGTATTATATTTATAAATTATCTATTAATATCTTAGGATATATATTAGTACATATATAATTGCACATAAGTAGTTATATCAATATACATGTACACAATATATTGTTGATATAATATATAGTGTAATATGTAGTAATATCGGTGATACTGTTACTATTAAATATATAAACATGAATATTATAATTACTTATAATATAATATATATGCGAAATTGTATCAATATATATTTTGTGATATAACCCAATATATGATTATAGTCCAAATATCGATATCGATTACGTTATGGATAATATCACCAATTTAGTATACTGTATACGAATATATCTTTATAACATCATATATATACTATAGTAACAATAACTGATGGTATCTCGGATATATCGTGTTGCTAATTTAGCTATCCAATCCTCTATGCACACCGAACCCCTCTTACAAATGCACCATGAATTCTTCTACTCACTTTTTGCTAAACCACGAAACAGGGGAATGTCCAAGAAAGTGACATGTTTGTGATAACATATATTGAGTTATTTTATATGTGCATACCAGTCACATATTGGATAATATATGCCATTTATAATTGAGATATGTGCAAGAATATATATCATGGACATTATACATCCTAATTAGAATGTTTGTAATATCAATTCACGGATTTTAAATACAATTGATAAAGTACTATGATATGTAGTGTTGGATACGACAATATACGATATATTATGTCAGATTACCTATAACTGATACTTAATATTTAGCTATATTAGCATATGTTATAGTATATAATACTGGTAACCATATTGTACAGTACTATATCTGTTATAGTATATGGGTATAAATATAATATCGGCGACGTTATGCATATGGGTAATAACTTCTGTACCCTACTATATTATGATGTAGGTATAGATATATTGGGTATATATTATACTAGTAATTATATTTAGATAGTGATATATTCACTCTTATTATTGTCTATAGAGTATTTACCTTAGATATATCAATTAAGTATATACGTTAAACATATAGTTATATTGATTATTATGAATTTGTAACCATATTGTACAGTACTATAATGTATTAACATAAGTACATGAGATAGGGTAAATAATATTATACATTATTACCATATACTAACGGTATCATTAGTATATGGTAATAATATTACTTGTGTCCAACATATGCTATACATTCATATCCAGCTCTAAATATAATGTCTAATATTGTAAAATACGTTAATACTGTTATATTATCCCATATAAGATTAATATTGTTATAGAAATCACATATTCCTATTACTTGTATTAAGTACAGTTAACCCATATTCATACAATGTATTGAATATATACTATACCACAGTAATGTTATCAGATTATATTATATCAAATCACCCAAATAACAGTATTGTTATCATTGTATAGTTATTATACATATGGGAATTTGTACGTATATATATGAATTACGGTAATATTATATATCGATATCAGATATTATAATATATAACATGTATCGATAGGGAAGGTTACTATGGTATATATACTATATCATATTGGGTTTTACATAGTTATTATATTATATTTTATACATATAATATATAGTATTAGGTTAGACATAATACCAATATAATTTGATAGTAATTAATACTTATTGACTTCATATTAGAATATATGTATACGACGTGATTATATTGTACTATATGGATACATACCTATAACAAATGTAATTATTAAACATATGTATTAGCATTAATTATATGTTTGGTATATAATGGATAAATATATTATTATCCCATATATACGTATAACTATAGTACATTGTACTATCACATGTAAATAATAGTATATTTACATATGATACTTTATACTAATTAATATACATGATATTATAATATCATATAATATGTACTGTATTACATAAGTATATAAGTCAGGAATACTAGTGTACATATGGATATATGGCGGCCCAATGATTCAACAATGGCCCCCGTCGCTAACAAGTTGTATGATTAAAGATGGTATCGACAACATATGTTATTATCTATGTCTCACAATATAACTTATATCATTGTTGAAATACGATATCCAATTTATATAATAGGCTAATATTCGTATTATATTATATTATATACTTGGATATAGTATTGATATATCCAAGTATATCATTGTTATAATCATAGGTAATAACATCTCCCTACTTATAAATTTATGTATCTATATAATATATGATACTTGTAATTATAATAATGAATTACCAATATTATATACAGATAGTTGATGATAACCAATATGCAATTCTTAGTATATGCATGATTAATGTATCCCAATTATATATATACATTTATAATATAAGTGTTCGTTGAAACCGAAGACAAAATTAGGACAAAAAATCATATCATTTAATAAAGTGTTACATGGACATTAAATAAATTATAGGTCGTTGCGTATAAAGTTAACAGGATATGTATACTGTATTTCAACAATGATATAAGTTACATTGTGAGCCATAGATAATAACATATGTTGTCGATATCATCTTTAATCGTACAACTTGTTAGCGAGTGTTAGACCTTCATATCCATACTGTTGAAATTACACACACACACACACACACACACTCATATTTATATATACCCCATAATCTACATACCCGATTATTTACCATAAGGTTAGTCTATCCAAATCCCATGCAGGGCAAGATATCATTCTACGATATTATTACAATAAGTGTTCAAAATACATACATACAGTAGTTTTGTATGTTTATGCAAAAATGTTAATCTTATTATGTCACATCATATAATTATAACTTATATTATATGTATACATAGAAATTTATCCATTAATATGCATATACAGATTACCATATACATAGAAATATAGATTGTATTTCGATTTCACTTGTAGGATCGCATGGTGGTCTATACACATGGGAATGACCTCCAAATAAGATATGATAGCTATATATATAACTTAGAATATATGTTATCCACAGAATATATGATAGATATAATATGATGGTACATACTTATGATGTGACATAATAAGATTCTGGGTATAATATATTACATATGAATCTATAATTATAAATATTATACCATTGTTATATAGTTATAATTATGTATTTATAATATGTTATATCATATATCATGTATACATTTATAATATTGTTGTATGTATAGCACAATTAGACCTAATATTCTAAAATATTTATTATCATAGGTATTGTACATAAATGTTGATAATTATATATGGTATACATGATATGTTACATACAAGCTTAATAATATATAATTGATATCAAATAACGTATGATATAATGTATAGCATGTTCCAACTACTATCATATGTTTCAATATCTATTAAGTAATATGCTATATGTTCAAGGTGAAATATGCAAATTATTATATACCGGATATTATTAATACTTGGTATTTGCACTAATTTGTTGTTCCGTGCCAAAGGCGTCCACTAAATTTTTTTGTTCTGCGCCAAAGACGCCCGCTAAAATTTTTATGTATCATATTTGTATCGTATTCTCAATTGAATGGTAACATTATACATATATTACATATTATACCTATATTATACAATAATATAATATAAAATATTACCAAATTAGATATGACATTATGTCTAGGGTTTGGTTATAATAATATGGTTAGATCATATGCATATAATAGATTTCAAAAGGGCATATCCTATATAACTAACAATATATTATGCGATATAGTACTAATAAATATTTCTATACATACTGATATACATATAAGTATGTCACTACAAATAACTGGCATATTCATCAGTACTATATCGCATAATATGTTGTTAGTTATATAGGATATGCCCTTTTGAAATCCCATATTCTAATGCGAGTTTGCAACAGACAATCAAGTATTTACGTGCCTAGTGAACTTGGGAAACTGTAATGATATGAACTATCTATATGCTAGCAAAAATTCTGGGCACTATCCTGGTATGTAACCCACATTAGCCTAAAAACTGTTTATAATTAGACCAATAACTTAACTGTAATATTATATGTCTAGTATTGAGCTATAAATATTCATATGTATAATTACAATCCATTACTACACAATGAGGTTCGAGCCCAATAGATAGTGCAAGGCAAGATTGATATAAGGGAGAGTTATCATTGACAGATATGAATAGGGATGACATGACCACCTATCTTGCAGGTATGTTTTCAGGGTAAATTATGCAAGATTACATTATGGTAGCATACTCTTTGGAATTTGTCTAATACTTATGATAAGATAATATTCTAGTATATGTATGTATATAGTATTGCATTGATATAACTTATACCCTGGTATATATAAACTTATACATACCTGCAATTTTTATTACGTCAATGATAACTGTGTATATTATTGTAACATATAATGTGTATATACACCAAACCCATTTTCATATCTGCAAAACCCAACTCTGCAAATCCTCTTTCAATTTCAGCATACCCTATGCGTGTAGCCTTAAATATAGACTGTAATATTATACATATCAATATGCATACCAATTATGTTAAATAGCTATGGCTATAGAATTATTTATGGTTGCCATCACTATATCATATTAAATATAGTTTATTCATTGATTACTGTTACTCAATGATAACGTACATATATACCATGCTAAATATATGATATATAACATATGGTATAGTGATAATATTATCGTTATAAGCTGCAACTATTTACATGTAATTGGATATACGTATAATAATTATTTATACTTATATGTGTTATTGCATGGGATGTACACATTATCAGTTATACATAATGTACACACATAATGTATATTGTATTATAATAAATATAACAGTATATTCTAATATAATTGCTATATCCCACATTAAAATATATGGTATTATATATACATGATAAGTCCAAATATTTTATTAATATAGGTAATATAAGGCATATATTGTATACCTATATAATTCCTGATATATGGACTTATCTAGTATAATATAATTTCTTATATCATACTATTATGGTACTAATATAGCACTGATAATATATTAGTATACAGGGAGTATAACATAATATTATACGGTACAAGTGACGTCCCCGGGTTGTGCGTGTCAGATGTGTGCAATATATGATTGGGGGCGTAAGATTTAAATATTTATAACCGGAAGCGCACGGTGTTGTAGTGTAGCTTGGGGGTCGAACTTAGGGAGGCGTGGTTGTGCTTGTGTCAGAAAGGACTGGATTCACCCCATGGGTAAGCTAGCCCGAATCAGTAGATGAGGTGTCACGGAAAATAGAATGCGAGGGATAAACAATATAAAGGGAAACCCGGGACTTCGGTTTCCACCCTATCGTGCGATTCTCGCCAACACGGCCTACGGGTAGGATAACGATCGGAATTAGGGTCTAATGGTGAGACGTTGCCTCTAAGAGTGATACCGGCGTCCCATGGGCCCGATATTCCGGTCGATGCCCAGGATGATACGCCGGACTACCCGGGTTCGGTCAGTGGGTATTCCTATGTCCATTAACACTGACCGACTCCGGGAGCACTAAGTTCGCAACGATAACTCCCAATGTCTCATCCTGCCGCTCCCGCGCGCTAGGATTCGACGTCTACGCTAAGGGCGTGAGCTATGGTTAGGAAGTCAACCGCCAAGTTTATTCCCCCTTGGCCCAACGGTCAAAGGCAGTCTTTTTTCCACCGATGACAATGAAACACCCCGCGTAACTGATAGATTCCTAATCCCTATCGATTTCCTAGTCCTATTGACGCATCGGGGAGAACCCACGAAGGGGTTTCCACCAAAATCCCAGATTTGGGAACTACTCACACATATTTACTAAAAAGCAATCTAAATCAAAATCGACCGTTAAAAACATAACCGGGCAATAGAAATGCGATAGTAGTAAAGCAATTAAGATAATATCAAAGTTTGGTAAAGATCAGATGACTTACAAATAACTAGAAAATTACAGCCGTCACGATAGAGAAAAACAGTAAAAAATAACAACCCCCCCCCCCCCGTTTTCTGGAAACCTAGGCTCTCTATTTATAGAAAACGACATCACCCGATCGGGTGACCTGCTGCGAACTTCGGCAGCAATCTTCAGCATTTCACCCAGTCAGGCGACACGATCGGTTGATGGAAGCTGCTCGTCGTTTGGATCTTGAGCTCATTGGGTGAACCGATCGGTTGATAAATCAACCGATCGGTTGGAATTGTTGCCCAAAAAGACAGAGACTTGCGACATTTTGGCACGGTCAGCCGGCCGTCGGGTGAGCTCTCCGGGTCATCTTCTTCGGGGAAACGGCTACAGGTGAACCGATCGGGTGAAGATCACCCGATCGGTTGAGTTTCAGCTCCAATTTCCAGAGAGAACAGTTGGGTTGAACCGGTCGGCGACCCGGTCGGTTGACACTTTTGTTTCTTCAGCGGCTGACCGGGTCTTGCACTCGTGCATCACCCGATCGGTTGGCTGTGTCCAACCAATCGGGTGGGGGCTGAAAGATGGAGATCTCTGTCGTATGACCCCCTGAATCACGCGTGACTCCCCCCGTTGCTCCGAGGACTTATGATATCGTCGTTAAACGTCCCCTACACTGGTAAACTCCTACAAACACGTAAAAACACGGAGGCGTGAAAGAAAACAAGAAAATACGAGAAAATGGATACGAGACGGCGGAAAATAACGGAAAAAACACAAAAGAAAACGTGCGTGAATATATGAAATATAAACACACATTAAAATCCCCCAAGCTGAACCCTTCCTCGTCCTCGATGAAGACGAGTGAGAGTAGGAGCTCAGAGGGAGAAAATAGAGAGAAAGAGAAAAAAAAGAACTCTAAATCCTAAATCGCCCGTCAGGGCCAACAAAATCACAAACGACACACCAAGCAAGCAAACGCCAAATCACATCACTAAACCAAGGAATACGAGTCCAGACAAGTGCCGTGGGCCCACGCGGTGAAGCGCGAGTGAGTGTGGTCGTGTGCTAGCAGACGGTGTCGCTATCTACATTGCGCTATAAAATCCATATACACAAATCCAAGAAATGACCCAAAAATTGATCCGATTTAGAAATGGCGGTGAATATATAGCTCAAGCATGCATGAGAAGAGTATAAGAATAGAAATGCATCATGCGTCAAGGACTCCACAGCTAGGGACTCGGACATCACCATACTATCGCCAAGATAATAGCTAGAAATTCCCTATTCCAAGTATTTTCGAAAGAGATGGGGGTTGAGATGATGTGGAGTAGAACACTCGGTGCAAATTCTCGCCTTCCCTTTATTCTCGATAGGTAGGGAAATATTCACACACAATTTTTTTGGGTTTTGGATATATGTATTTTTTTGGACTTTTGGCTATACATATGTATATTTTTTTCTTTCTTTTCTCTTTGGTTTCTATTCTTTTTGGTTTTTCTTTTCCCGCCCTTTTTGGATTTTTTGGATTTTTGGGTAAATACATGTGTGTACTCTTCCAAGTGGGAGAATGGTACACGACGAGGGGATTTGCACCAAGTAAAAATAAAAAAGAAGTCGGATTCTAAACACTTGGGCAATGGAGATATTTCGCTAATCAGAGCATAGGCTAAAATGGGTTATCCTAGTCCTAACTGTGGTGTCTCGACATATGTGAAATGAAGCATACGATATATATATATTCATGCATACAAAAGCAGATAGGAGAAGCAAATACCGCATATTCAAATCGAAGCATGATAATCTAGGGATCATTCCTGGACAGGTATATAAAACATAATCACAAGGTAGAAGCACACCAAACGCTAGTCACGACACACGACTCACAAAAAGCTAAGTGGACCCACGGCGCATGAAATGCGAGAGGACTCGGCTTCCTAAGGTTAGTGAATGTGATTATCGAAGCCGTGCTAGGTGTGTGTGTGATTTTTGTGGCCATTCATCGTAGGGTTCATCTATAGGAGAAAAGAGATAAAAAAAAGAAGAAAAGAAAAAGAAAAAGAAAAACACGAAGAAAAACGACTCACAAAACGAAGAAAAAGACGCAAATGACGCACGAAGTGCGACTCCCCCAAGCTGAAGCTTGCATTGCCCTCAATGCAATAAAAGTGAATATAGGAGGGCAATGAAAATGGGGGGAAATACACACCGACACAAATAGACATGAAAAACAAGGAAAACACACAAACGAAACTGAAAAAATAAGGAGAAAATCACACTATACGACATATATAACAAACACACATAAAAGGAAAAACAACAGACGACACACATAAGAATGATGTCCCTAAAGCTAGGCATGACTATGCTAGCGAAATGATGTGATCATGAATATGCAGAGATAAGCAAGGGGGAGGTCAATCGGAGTCGCTTGCGGTTGAATGGTAAGGAGATGGCGAGGAGGGTGGTGAATAATGGTAGAAGGAATCCTCCGAGGAAGAAGGAGAGTGTGTGCGAATAGGAGAAGGAGGAGCAACAGGCTGGACCACCGGAGGATCGAGATTTATTGGTGGATCATGGTGGATGGTGGTGGCACGGGGTGGACCGACACACTGGTGCCAATCGGGAGGATCCAGGGGTGAAAAGTGAACGAGTTCGGCGTATCAAGGATCAGGGTAGAACTCCTAGGGCAGGTGTGTAAGGCGTAAGGGGAAGCGCTCCGGAGATGAGGGTGGGAGGATGGCAAAAGGAGTGTAGGCAGGACTATATAGGTAGGCTGAACGATCTTCCCCAAAAGGAGTAAGCATACCGATAGCGATCAAGTAGTCGCGATCGATATGGCTACGTCCCAGTACAATAGGGAGGTCGGAGGGCATCTTCAAGAAACAACTGACAATAAGAGTAATCATTCCCCCACAGCATATAGAGCCGGTAGAAGCGCGGCTAACGGATAAGATCTCGTGGATGATCCAATGAGCGGTGTCTATGGATAATGGGATATTGCCATGAATTCTTTCATGGGACATGGCGTAAAGAAAGAGGATTCGTCCCTAGATACCGTAGAACATCAACGCGAGCGAAAATGGTGTTGGCAAGGAAGCAATGGGCGAAGCGGTAGCATGGATGTATAATGTAGGAGGCGATGGCTACCTCTGGAAAGGTGGTGTATCGGGTGAATCGTTGCCAAACACCATCAGCCCGAAAGTGAGAAAAGATGTCAGATCGATCATGAGTGGAGCATTCAACATGGCGATCGGGGTGAGGGAAGTTTAGAATGTTGTTAAGCGTGTTGAAACTCATGGAAAAATCACAATTGAAGGCCCGGAAGGTGAAACCATGATCAGAAACCTCGAGAGAACTGAGGAACTCAAGTGTGAGATTCCGGTGTGTATTAGTGTGGGTCCGCAAAAGATAATCGCAACCTATGAAGCGAAAAAGTGCACAGACGCCCCTAAAGAGTCCAAGAGATTGTAGGGTGGGGAAGTCGGCGAAAAGAGTAGGTCGCATTGGCGATGAAGAAGGGCTTGTAAGCGATCGGATTGCTCTTCAGAAGAGGCGTTGATGCCGAGGAAGAAAGGAGAAAAGGGGTCGTATAGGGGATGTCTGCGTGACGATGAGGCGGTCTCCTTTTCCTTCCCAGACATGGTGACGGCGTGAGGAAGGATGATGGAGCGGGATATGGTGTCTACGAAGATGATGAAGCAGACAAAGTGTGCAAACACAAATTCAAGACATTGCATAAAATTAAAGAAATGTGAAGAGTGGAAAGAGGTTACCCATCAATGTTGTAGGATCAAGCACCCGAAAGACCCCACGCAATATAAGGAAGCGATTTGGGAAGCCGCCGCTCGTTGATCCGACAAGAATTAAAATTTTCGAAAATTTGGGGGTTAGGGTTAGGGTTTGGACGTTTGATGAGTGAATGTTGTTGATGGGAAGGGTGTCGATGACGGGGGAGTATGGGAATGAGTGAGGATGAGGATTTAGGGGCAATGGGGGTAGATGGAGGAGATTGATTCGGCAGATGGAGGCGGAGGGACGTGTGTTTGGGGGTTTTGGGGTCGGGTGGTCGAAGTCGTGGGAAGAGGGAGATATATATATGGGCGAAAGCGAACCGATCGGGTGAATTTTCACCCGACCGGTTGGGTAAGTTCGAAAATTTTCCTTCGGCCAACAGCTACAGGTGAACCGATCGGGTGAAGATCACCTGATCGGTTGACCGCTTCCCAAATCTTTCCAAGAATACTGTGAATTTTTACCCGGTCAGTCACACGACCGCAGCTTCACTCAACTAATCGGTTGATACACTCTCAAAATTTCCCAAGAATTCAGTTCTTCTCACACGGTCAACCACCCGATCTCAGCATGCTTCACCCGCCCGGTTCGCTGGAGAACAGATATTGGCCATTATCTGATACGTCTCACCCGATCGGTTGATTGTTCACCCGATCAGGTGAGAGCTTGTTTCCTGCAAAAATTCGCAAATGGCCTAAGTTTCTCGACGGATGTTCCCACGGCTGAATTTATTTATAAAAATAGAAAAAATTTAAGCTAAAAATAAGTCTTAAAACAAAGGTGAGAGTTTAGAACATGGGTTGCCTCCCTTGAAGCGCTTTTGTTTAACGTCGTTTGCTCGACGCCTCTTTTGATGATCAATTAGGGTCCGGAGGGTTTGAGGAAGAGTCGTCGGTCGTTGAGAATCCGACCGGAGAGAATGCTGGTTCTCCTACTACATAGTGTTTGAGGCACTGCCCGTTGACTTTGAATGGCTCATCTCTTCCCATTATCTCGATAGCCCCATGCGGGAAGACCTTGGTGACGCAGAAAGGTCCCGACCACCTTGACTTGAGCTTTCCAAGAAAAAGCTTCAGCCTTGAGTTGAATAAGAGAACTAAGTATCCTTCTTTGAATTCCCTCTTCAGGATGCGCATATCGTGCCACTGCTTCAGCTTCTCCTTGCAGATCCGGGCGTTTTCATAAGCATCGAGCCAGATCTCGTCGAGCTCGTTAAGTTGAAGCCGTCGGTGGCCTCCAACCTCCTTGGCGTCAAAGTTTAGGTTCTTGACTGCCCAAAACGCCTTGTGTTCCAATTCCACTGGTAGATGGCATGCCTTCCTGTAGACAAGCTGGTAGGGGGTCTTGCCGATCGGAGTTTTAAATGCCGTCCTGTAAGCCCAGAGGCCGTCAGGAAGTTTTGATGACCAATCCTTCCTAGAGTTGGCCACCGTCTTTTCCAGTATGCTCTTGATCTCCCGGTTAGAAGCTTCCACCTGGCCGCTAGTTTGCGGGTGGTAGGCACGCCCAACTCGGTGTTGTACCCCGTACTTCTTTAAGAGAGCTTCGAATTTCTTCTCTATATAGTGGCTCCCTCCGTCACTGATCAGGACTCGAGGCACACTGAACCGCGGGAAGATATTGTTTTTAAAGAACTTGGCGACCACTCAGGAATCATTGGTAGGACTGGCTATCGCTTCAACCCACTTCGATACGTAGTCCACGGCTACCAAGATAACTGGTTCCCAGAGGACGAAGGGAACGGTCCCATGAAGTCGACCCCCGCACACATCGAAGATCTCCACCTCTAAGATGTAGTGCTGAGGCATCTCGTTCCTCTTGGAGATGTTCCCCGTCCTTTGGCATTTGTCGCAGGCTTGGACATAAGCGTGGGTGTCTTTAAAGAGGGTTGGCCAGTTGAATCCGCTCTGTAGAATTTTCACAGTCGTCTTATAGGTGCTTGCATGCCCTCCGCATTGCTGATCATGGCAATGGGAAATTATGGGGTCGCCTCAGTTTCAGGGATGCACCTTCATATCACCCTACATTGTAGGTCTTGTACAAATGGGGGTCGTCCTAATAAAATTTACAGACCTCATGGAAGAATTTCTTCTTCTGCTGATAGCTCACGTCGTGGGGGACGATGGCACAAGCCAGATAATTTGCGATGTCGGCGTACCAAGGGGTCCAAGCGGAAGAGACGGAGAAGAGGTGCTCGTCAGGGAGCAAATCATCAACCGGAGTAGCATTCAGATCGAGGGTAGGCATTCTGGACAGGTGATCGACAACGACATTCTCTGCCCCCTTCTTGTCTTTGATTTCCAGGTCGAATTCCTGGAGGAGGAGAATCCATCTACTGAGCCGCGGCTTAGCCTCTTTCTTGCTCAATAGGTATTTGAGAGCCGTGTGATCCGTATGCACGATCACCTTTGCGCCAACGAGATATTACCGGAATTTGTCCATGGCGTAAATGACTGCTAGCAATTCTTTTTCTGTGGTTGTATAATTTCTTTGGGCAACGTCAAGGGTCTTGCTCGTATAATATATAACATGCAGATTTTTATCCTTCCTCTGCCCCAAGACGGCTTCAACGGCATAATCACTAGCATCGCACATTAGCTCGAAGGGTAGATTCCAGTCCGGCGGCTGAATTACGGGTGCGGAAATCAAGGCTTGCTTCAGGTGGCGGAAGGCCTCCATGCACTCTTCGTTGAAGACGAGCGGTGCATCCTTCACGAGGAGCTGGGTCAGTGGCCTGGAGATCTTGGAGAAGTCTTTTATAAAGCGGCGGTAAAATCCCGCATGCCCTAAAAAACCACGGACTCCTCGAAGATTGAGCGGTGGCAGAAGCTTTTCAATCACCTCAACTTTTTCCTTATCAACCTCAATTCCCCTCGAAGAAATGAGGTGTCCCAGCACAACTCCTTCTTGGACCATGAAATGGCATTTCTCCCAGTTCAGGACTAGACCCTTGTCTTGACACCTCTCCAGGACTTTAGTTAGATTGCTGAGGCATGAGTCAAACTCAGTTCCGTAGACGGAAAAATCGTCCATGAAAACCTCCATGATATCCTGGGAGTAGTCGAAGAAGATTGCGGACATTAGTCTTTGGAATGTAGCCGGGCATTGCAAAGCCCAAACAGCATCCTTCGGTAAGCATATGTCCCAAATGGGCATGTGAAAGTAGTCTTCTCTTGGTCGTCATTATGGATGGTGATCTGAAGAAAACCGGAGTACCCGTCCATGAAACAGCAGTAGTTGTGCTTTGCCAGCCTCTCGAGCATCTGATCAATGAAAGGGAGAGGGTAGTGATCCTTCATCGTGGCCTTGTTCAGCTTTCTATAGTCAATGCACATCTGGTACCCTGTGACGGTCCTCGTAGGTGTCACGCCCCGCTTCCCAAAATGGACGGAGGCGAAGCGTGACAAGGCCCGCTTAGGCCAGAGCTGAGAAGCTCGGACCCAATAAGCATCTGTAGAGGTACCATTTTAAAAGTTTCAGGTTCTTGCATTAGTATAGTTCGAAACAACAGAAAGTACGGAAAGGAAGTTGCATTCATTAAATTAGAGATATAATATCCAACAAGTACAAAGTCTAAAAAGAAGCCTAAGCATGGCAGCAAAAAAATTTAAAAGCAACTAAAAACAGTAACCTCTGAAAGCGACGACTAAAAGACCTCTAGGTCTGGTCCTCGTCGGGCACGTACTCTGGGTCGACGTCCTCGGCTCCTCGTACTCCAGTGAATCTACCTCGTCCACGAACTCTGGCTGAGCACCTGACGTACAGCACCCAAGAGAAAGGAACTGTACGTCAGGTAAAGTCTACAAGAAGGGTTAGACTTTACTGCAAGTGCACCGAACTTTAAACAACGGTTTACTGGTTGATTAGCATGCTGAGGTTCTATTACACAACAGTTTACTGGTTGATTAACATGCTGTGGTTATAACAGAGTAACACAATAGGAAGTAACGCAGCAGGAAAGTAAAACGGGACAAGTAGTAGTCGTAGCGTGTGCTACCGACTACGGGACTATCCTAAAGGTGTCAGGACAAGACGGAACTAGACAAGACAAGTAGGACACGACACGTCACGACACGACACGAAGGGTTCACGCCTTACGGGTTGAGGGGGATCAGACCCTCTCCCCGTGCGCACGCTCAACCATACCCCAAACCCCAGAACTCAGGACAAGAAGTACAGAGATCACTTCCGCTAGGGAAGCACCTGAAACGCCCGCAGGCTTTTTGTAACACGGAGATCACTCCCGCAAGGAGAGCATCTGAAACGCCCGAAGGATTTTTGTAACACGGAGATCACTCCCGCAAGGAGAGCATCTGAAACGCCCGAAGGCTTTTTGTAACACGGAGATCACTCCCACAAGGAGAGCATCTGAAACGCCCGAATGCTTTTTGTAACACGGAGATCACTCCCGCAAGGAGAGCATATGAAACTCCCGGAGGCTTTTGTAACACGGAGATCACTCCCGCAAGGAGAGCATCTGAAACGCCCGAAGGCTTTCTGTAACACAGTGACAAGACACGACCAGTGTGTATAACGGTGACAAGACATGACTAGTGTACGGGAGAGTTATTCTAGGGTGTCCACACGCACGCACACACAAGATAATCCTAAAGTGTCACAAGTTGTTGTACGTCAGACTTAGACTTCGTCGTCAAGTCTAAGTCGTCAGGGTGACCCAGACGCTATCATTTCATGTCTGGAATCTAAACACTCACAGTCTAACAGTTCTAACAATTTAAGACCAAGACGCGGTCAAAAACGCAAGTGGGTACACTTGCCTGCGATGGCGAGTGTGTCGTCCTCTCGAAATGTCTCGTCCAAGCGTCTCGTCCGCAGAAGTCTGTCTGAAACAGTGCCGTGGCGACGGTGTCAGGTCTCGTTTTCAGTAATTCCTATTAGGGTTCATTTCTAGGTTAATCGGGGCTACCCTAATAGTCACCTGTCAAAATGTCTGTTCAGCCTATCCGACGATTCTATCCTATGTGCACAGTCAAGAAGTCCGATCGTCGATCTTCTATAGTGACAATATTTTACTGATGCGGAAAAGTAAATTTAATTGTAGTTGTCTAGTTTTAGTTTAGGGTTCAGTTTTACTACGGTGTGGGTTTTACTACTCGTTAGGGAAACTAACCTCGTAATGTCGTCCAACAAGCGGAAGTCGGGTCTGAACGGCGAAACGTCGGTGTCGTCTGGAACTCCTCGGCCGTGGGTAGTGCAGCGAGGTACCTCTGGACAGCGGGGTGGTGGCGTGAAATCAGCGAGCTAATCAGCGATCCTCCTCCCGTTGCGAGTAGCGCAACGGTTCTTCACGATAACGGCGACGTCGGCTAAAAGTACGTGCGTGCAGCAACGCACGTGAACTCTGAGAGTCCAAGGGGCCTGTTGGTAGATGAAGTGGGACCAAAGAAAGATGCTCGACCCGGTGGATGGCCGACGGCGCGAGCGCACGGCGGTGGGCGGCCGTGAGAAGCCGGGGAGGACAGATTCGCGCCACGTCCGTTGTCGCGCGTCTCAGTGAAATTTCAGAGACGAACAGAGGAAACTGGAATTTGCAGTGGGTAAAGGACTTCAAGACGAAGCCAACGGCAGTGGAGTTGTCGCTGGGGGTGGTCGGAGGTGGCCGTGCGCGGGCGACGAAGTTCAGCTTCCAGATCTGTGAAAAACAGCGGATGCGACGTGTTCCGACGAGGATTCCGGGAGCTACATGTGGGCTATGAGCGTGAGGAAAATTGCAGTTGGTAGGTGGTTTCGATAGGAATCCAACGGCGGTAGGGTGGTTGTCGTAGGTGGCCGGATGGCCGGTGGGCGTGAGTTTTTCCGGCGGTGGCGCAGATCTGTAAAACTGTCGTTTGGGTTGTGTTTGAAAGCGTTTTGAGGGAGATAGAGATGAGGGAAGAGGGTAAGGGGAGGTGGAGATGCTTGGGGGGTCAGAGGGGAGTTGATCGGGGGTGGTGGTCGCCGGAGGGGGTGGCCGGAGGTGGCCGGCCGGCGGTGTTTTCCGGCGAGGCGCAGTTCTGGCCTGGGCTGTGTTTTGTGTGGTCTTAGATGGCTTTTGAGAGCTTTGGAGAGGAGGAGGAGAAGGAGGAGGAGAAGGAGGAGGAGGAGGAGAGGGTGGTGGCCGGAGTTGGGGGCTGGTGGTGGTTGCCGGCGGCGAGGAGGAAGAGCAAGAAGCCGGCGGCTAATGGGTTCCTCTTGCTTGCGTTTCATGCAGGGGTTGGGGAGAGTTGGTTTTAAGAGAGAGAAAGTTGCTAAAGAGGTTTTAAAAAAGGGTATAAGTTGAGGGATGACTAGGAGAGAGGGTGAGTGAAGAGCTGTGCAAAGTGGGGAAAGGTTGGGTAAGTGTAGTGACAGAAATATTTCCCATGATACGTATGAGATTTGATTAGGAATTGATTAGATTTGAATTTCAAATGATTAGTGGCTAATCAACGGTTGAAATTGATTAGGGGATATCTTCCACTACGGGCATCGGAAAAATAATCCGAAAATACCGGGACGATCGTGGAGATGAGAAGTACGGGGCTACAGTGTCCGATCATGCATAACGCCTACCAAGAATTTACGTAAAATTGGAAACGGCGTTTTGAGTCAAATGACTAAAACGCCCCTATCTTTCAAAATCGTTTTGCGAGAAAACAAGCCGTGAAAAGACGTTCCCAAAAATTACTATAAAATTCTACACTCCCAAACGATCACGACGGCATATCACATCGCTCATGCCGGAGCTCAGAAAAACCAAATAAAATACGTGCACGAAAAAGTACGTGTACGTAGAAAATACGAACGGTCGGAAAGCGGCCGTTACAGTAGGTATGAGCTCGTTTTTCTCGTTGCGAACCACCGTCATTCCACCTTTCTTGGGTACGACGTGCACCGGGCTAACCCAACGACTGTCGAAGATAGGGTATATGATACCGGCATGTAGAAGCCTAACAATCTCTTTTTTGTCCACCTCCATCATTATGGGATTTAGTCTCTGCTGCGGCTCAATTGAGGAGGCTTGCTCATCCTCAAGCAGTATCCTATGTGAGCAGAGGCCCAAGCTAACTCCCTTCAAGTCTTCAATTACATACCCGAAAACACTCTTAAACCTTTTTAAAACACCAAGAAGCTTGGTCATCTGGTCTTCAGGCAGCGAGGAATTCACTATGACTGGCAGGGTCGAGTCTTTTCCCAAATATTCATTCTTCAGTCCCGGGGGCAACTCCTTCATCTCAACTTCATGGGGTCCCGACGCATATTTCTCGAGCTGAGCATCCTCTAGTGAAAGGATTTCTCCGTGGATCTCGTGAAAGCTAGCATCTAGAACTTCACTCCCAGCCGTGGTTCCGCATGGTAAAGCCTCGCAAGGTATCGTGGGTTCAACGGAGGATGGCTCTGGGTCTTTCTCAAGCTCATAATAATTATCCGGGAAGAAGGCCTCAACGTGGAAACAGGTTTCAATAGCTGATGGTTCCTTACCTCTGCTTCCGGCTTCCTCGTTTCCCTAAGATCCGGGATGCTCTATAGAAGTCTGCAAGGAATAGATCGATTCCTGTTCAAAGTGCTCAACAGACTCTGCCTGGTAGTTCTCCTGACAAAACTCCGTGAACAACTCTTCCCCACCGAACTCGGAACTGGGCATGCCGATATACGCCACTTCCTCAGGAGGAAGGTGAGTTGTTGTGACTGGATGCTGCTGCATATCATGATACTCCTTTGATTTTCCACAGTGGTAGATAGAAGGGATAGAATATTCGAAGCATTCAGGGATTCTATCAGACTTCGTGCCAAACAGTGGATGTGGTGTGAATGATCCCAGATATCGCCCGAAACGGCACACAACATCCTCGTCGTGGAGCAGAAAACCTATAAGAAAGGAGAGAAAGAGAACTGCACAGATGGCAAACACGTCAAAAGCACGGGTTGCATAAACGGGAGGCGAGGAGTAGTGATGGCAGCACGATGACTCAGTCTATCAATTCTATACAACTAATATTTACAATATGTACAAGTAAAATCAAAAAGTGTAGAATGCGAAAATTATCGCGAGATAGAGATGTGAGCTAGACTCAAGGGTTCATAAGATCCTAAAATAACAAGCATGTTGCCTCCCCGCCAACGGCGCCATAAAGCTTGATGTCCCCGGGTTGTGCGTGTCAGATGTGTGCAATATATGATTGGGGGCGTGAGATTTAAATATTTATAACCGCAAGCGCACGGTGTTATAGTGTGGCTTGGGGGTCGAACTCAGGGAGGCGTGGTTGTGCTTGTGTCAGAAAGGACCGGATTCACCCCATGGCTGAGCTAGCCCAAATCAGTAGATGGGGTGTCACGGAAAATAGAGTGCGAGGGATAAACAATATAAAGGGAAACTCGGGACTTCGGTTTCCACCCTATCGTGCGATTCTCGCCAACACGGCCTACGGGTAGGATAACGATCGGAATTAGGGTATAATGGTGAGATGTTGCCTCTAAGAGTGATACCGGCGTCCCATGGGCCCGATATTCCGGTCGATGCCCAGGATGATACGCCGGACTACCCGGGTTCGGTCAGTGGGCATTTCCATGTCCATTAACACTGACTGACTCCGGGAGCACTAAGCTCGCAATGATAACTCCAACGTCTCATCCTGCCGCTCTCGCATATTTACTAAAAAGCCAAATTTGAGAACTACTCACACATATTTACTAAAAAGCAATCTAAATCAAAATCGATCGTTAAAAACATAATCGGGCAATAGAAATGCGATAGTAGTAAAGCAATTAAGATAATATGAAAGATTGGTAAAGATCAAATGACTTACAAATACCTAGAAAATTACAGCCGTCACGAGAGAGAAAAACAGTAAAAAATAACAACTCCCCCGTTTTCTGGAAACCTAGGGTCTCTATTTATAGAAAACGACATCACCCGATCGGGTGAAGAATCACCCGATCGGGTGACCTGCTGCGAACTTCGGCAGCAATCTTCAGCATTTCACCCGGTCAGGCAACACGGTCGGTTGATGGAAGCTGCTCGTCGTTTGGATCTTGAGCTCATCGGGTGAACCGATCGGTTGATAACTCAACCGATCGATTGGAATTGTTGCCCAAAAAGACAGAGACTTGCGACATTTTGGCACGGTCAGCCGGCCGTCGGGTGAGCTCTCCGGGTCATCTTCTTCGGGGAAACGGCTACAGGTGAACCGATCGGGTGAAGATCACCCGATCGGTTGAGTTTCAGCTCCAATTTCCAGATAGAACAGTCGGGTTGAACCGGTCGGCGACCCGATCGGTTGACACTTTCGTTGCTTCAGCGGCTGACCGGGCCGTTCATGTGTGCATTACCCGATCGGTTGGCTGTGTCCAACCGATCGGGTGTGGGCTGAAAGATGGAGATCTTGTCGTATGACCCCCTGGATCACGCGTGACTCCCCCCGTTGCTCCTGGGACTTATGATATCGTCGTTAAACATCCCCTACGCTGGCAAACTCCTGCAAACACGTATAAACACGGAGGAGTGAAAGAAAATAAGAAAATACGAGAAAACAGATACGAGACGGCGGAAAATAACGGAAAAAACACAAAAGAAAACGTGCGTGAATATATGAAATATAAACGCACGTCAACAAGAGTGTTATTACCAATTAATACATATATTAATGTTATGCGTATTATATCTAACTAACTGAACCTTTGCTCATTACTGTTATACACCTGGTAATATATGGTATACATACATATATCAATGCTTGATAAATTAGTCCGAGATATACAAACTGATATAACTGCAAGTATAGCGTTATCATGTATATCTCCTATAATATATCCATACAATTATACCCCATAGAATAAGTCCATAATAGAGTTACCTAATAGAATTTTGGTGTTAACAAATGACCTTTTTCAAATTTGTATCATAGTTAGATATTATATATGTGGTTAGATAGTATTTTATTCTACCTCTATAAGTATTGATTCATATACCAATATAATGAATGTACAGTTCATAAAATATAGCCATGTCACATATAATATTTTGGTGTTAACAAAGATAATCCTATTTAGTAATTTGGATTATCAAATTATTAATTATCTAGTAGAGGATAATAAACCCATTAGTATAAATGATATCGAATCCCACAGAGACGGTGATCGGGTGTATGGATTCTCAGTTTAATCTTAATATTCATTATGTTGATAGTACGGTCATAATAATGGAAGTCATATTGGATTAATTATGAAGTACTTATATACCTCTCATCATATCTTGGTTATACTAATATGACATATACTGTTATATCGTATACTATTATATAATATAATTAGCTATTATATCATATATATATGTGAATAATTGTACTTATATTAAGTATAACAGTATATGTACTAACATTATTATACAATATGGGTAATAGCCACGATTAAGATTAGATAATCGTGGACCGTAATTACCATGGTCAATTATAGTATCTACATAGTATATAATACGGTATATATGATCATAAATTGGTATCTATAATAAGTACATATAATTAGATATGTAATATGTAATATAGTACTATTAGTTAATATCATTAGGACGTACACCTTATCAGTATATGTGTATGTTATATAATATATTTAACAGACTATTTTAATAATATATATATATATAAGACGATATTTATATATGTGTGCAGTAATAATGTGATATGCTATGCACATTTATCGTTTATAAACTCTGACACATATTATTAAGCAATTCCATATATAGTACTGTCACCTATATAATAACATACACATATACTTGTATACACCTTGGTATATGTTATATGTATAATCACTATATTGATATAACAAGTATACTAATATATTATGTCTGTCTAACATAAACAAGAACTTACCTTTGGATATACGTTGGTATAAGGTATTATATTTATCCGATCTCATATAACTGGTAATGCAATAAATTGGATATTATAGATATGAATATATAACATAGTATGATATAACTAATATTAACCAGTATACCATATTTATAACCAGATATCCCTAAATTACTGATAATCAGATAACACTAATATACATAAATATAGTACCCATATCCGATATTTTGTTATATGAGATAAATATGCAAAGGATATAATTTATCCAATCAGTGTATACTAGTATACTTTTTAATTGTATAGTAAGCTATACGTATATGGTTCCTACCCTGAGACTGTTCGGCATATTTGTAATATATTATATGGCAGGAATACAATCGGAGTTCTCAGGTATATGATTTATGTGAGACTTGGCTAATCATTATACAAATTGTTATTGTCCAATATGTATACTTATCAAATATAAGTTATGTATGCTATTATGAATAACTCAATATATGTAATTAATATTGTACATATATCGTATTAGAATATTATGACATAGGTATTCTAGTAATATTATATATTACTAGAATATTCATTACTCCTAATGTATGGCTACTAAATTAATACTTGATATGTTATAAATATTATGATATATTCTGTACATAGATATTACCATAACATGCAGAGATTAGATACCATTAATATACAAATAATCGTTATATAGGATATTATTATTCAAGTATCATGTTCATATTTACTCTATGGATAAAATATGTTATATGTGGATAAAATATGTTATATTATACAAGTATTAATAATTCTCATAGGTATATGTGGATAAAATATGTTATATCATTGTATATTTTGGTATCTAATGTAACTATAAGCATATATCATATGTGCATCTCTTAATAATTCTCATAGGTATATGTGGATAATATTTTATCATGTCATTAAACGTGTCAGATAGTTATCATATTGGTAATTACCGTAAATATAATTATATTCGTGATATAAATGTATATATATTTATATGTACAATAATCTAAGTATCGGATAACAGATATACTAAAAATTGTATAATTTAGAGTCAAGTATACACATATCCGGAAATCATTGGACCAAATTTATAAGTATTGAGATACAAACAATGTGATATTCCAGATATAAGCATGTTCGACACTTGACTCTAAATTATAGTTGACATATAATTATTGGAAATAATAGCCGGACATGTAGTTATTATATTGATATATAACCACGACTATACTATTATATGTATCAAATTATAGTATCAGCCTCCTCGAGCTGCATGAAATTATGTGTTGGCCATTATAATACCCTTATAATAATATCACTATATAATAGCACTTTAGGGTTTCAATTACATATAATATCATAAACTATAATATGTCATATATAAAGGTAATAATCAAATATTATGTAATGACTCAATATTCCACCACGACATAATTTGATACTGTAATATGTGTATAATCGAACTATGTGGATATAGTTATCAAGAGGACATACATTAGATATTACCTAAGTTATAATATCCATGTATGTATATTCTATATTAATTAGTATATTCAAACATAATAAGACATACCATCCTTGTATCTACTAAATATAAGAATGTGGATATCATTATCATGTTACTATTATTATTATTATACTCATATATATTCTATTAGTTACATATTATCTATATTAGATGTAATATTTATACCAATTATGTAAATCATTCTAAATTATAATATCCATATGATTTAGTACAATGTATACTTTGACATTGGTGCTCATAATTACCAGCGTACACAATGGATAATTAGTGTATCAAATTTAGGTAATAACATATGATAATTGCCGATACAATGTATACCAATTATATATTATTATACATGATTTTAAATAACTAAATAAAATCTTTGAATAGATTTACATATAAACTTGAGTATTAATCCTTTGTATAACGTAACCTACTTGTAATTATTATAGTATACCTATTATCTAATATATTTATGATTACTACAATAAGATCGGTACATAATCTAGTATACAATATATATTAAATAATCTAATTATGACCATACATAATTATATCGCCGTATATATGATTCATCCTATACTCAATCTAATATTATTTACTGGTTATACGGATAAATACGATATATTATATGACATAGTAATACTCAGATACACATATAATATTATAATTGATCAAAAGAATACGGTTATATATCCTATCAAGATAGTACCTATGATCAGGTATAATTAAAATAGTATATATTTGTATAGTACCAATCATTTTGATCACATTATGAAAGATTATTATGGATATAATGTATATATTTGCGGTACGTAAGTATATCATTATAGCGTATTACAATGATAGCATAAACCATTAACTGATAATAATTTTCATACTATAGCCAGCTACTTATATAGTCAATATAATATGATCAAAATATACCCATGAAAATGATAACAAGTTATTTTATCATATATGCAATATCGTACTATTATCATTATATTTGTAATTACCTACAATACTGGATATATTATGGTAATATACCATATTAGAGTATATCTATATACATAATGCACCATATATGAGTAACAATATAATAAGTAATTTATACTATTAGAAATGTGGGTTATATGTAAACATTAAATCCATAATTAATTATAGTATGAAAATATATCCAGTATACACATTCATATACTATACTTGTTAACACAGTTATACATAGTTAGAGCTGTGTTTTAGTATCAACTCTATGTGTAATATTAGATAACTTATTCGACTCATGAACTATACATTGTTTCCTGGTTAAGTCGATTCTGTGCCACTTATGTTGTCCCAGTTGAACCTCTAACTTTTTGTTGTAGATAGTCATGCACGGTTATAGATCAGAAATCATGTATAAATCCAAATATTTAAGTTAAATAGTATATAACATGCATGGTACATATATCTATATAAATGTAATTAATATATTTAACTATAATATTACCTCAAGTACCCATATTTATCCAAGTACTGCCATAATGTTCTCTTCATATGAGGATATGCGTCATATTGGAGTCATACACTTATAGAAAAGTCCTGAATCGCACTAGCTGTAATATTAGAAACAATATCCTTTATTTAATATTATGAGTCTAGATATAATAATATACTGTATATTGTATGTATAAGTTATAACTTGGTACATGGATATCGGATATATAATATAGTCATTATGTTATTTATATCGTGATAATACATATAGGGTATATTGGATACAAATATGATCTAATAGTTGTATATACATGTATATATTGGATTACTATCATTTAATATATATGCTGATATTAATCATACATGTACCATTAATGATTGCCTTCGTAGTATATTATACTATGCAAATAATTGATATCATGTCTTAGGTATTATAGTATATGATAATGAGATATTATATGATAGTATCTAATTTATATTATCCAATAATATTATACCATTATATTATACCATGTATTCATAACATACTCTGATTCTATATAGGACTTATATCAATTATTTGATATATCATCATATTTGTAGTAATCATAATTATGCGCGTATTTAATGTGATATTGGTATTATATGATAATTTACGGTCTGGTTAAATATATCTAATATCAAATATCCAACATATATTATTATAGATATATAATATAATATAATAATTATGTAATAGTGACTACGATAATAGTAGTCAGATATAATAGTTATGATTATATTAAGTACCAATATGGTTAATCAGTTAATATTATTGAAATGATGTATATAGATAATTATATCTGACTACTATTGAGTTAATTTAGCTATCCAATCCTCTATTATAAGTATGAAATTATAATATATTATGGGTCATTAACTACAGTAATTATAATATATTGTACATTATATTATGTCTATAATGTATCTATTATACATTTGACAGCGTTTTTTGAATCCTAGGGCTGACTAGGACAAGCTGACTAGGACAAAAGGGTTGATAGAAAGACGGTTCAGATTTGATCTTGAGGAATGAACGGTTAGAAAGGGGGTTTGTGAAAAATTTTGAGGGAAAAACCTTTCGTTTTAGAGTGAAACTTTTGGACATAAAACGAGGATCGCATCATTTAATTAAATAACTCATTTAATATTCTTTCCAAAAAAAGTGCCACACCAAAGCGGGGCCACCACGTGCGACGGGACAACGCTACCTCATTTAATTTTATTGCAAAAAACACGGGGATAACCAAGCGTCGCAAGCGATCTGGGAAAAACTGATCCGCATCAAAACATCGATCCACTGTAAAAAATTTTGGCCAATCAGATCCCATCTCCTTCTCCCATTAAATGTCGTTCTCGGACTCTCAATCCCCACCGATGATTTCCTCTAAATGTCAGCAAACCTTTTTCTTCAGCGGTCTCTTTGCTTCAACCTCTTTCTCTTTCAATCTCGATCGCCATGGATGAAGACATCGTGCTCGGAACTGGGCTCAAGGAGTGCATCCTTAGCGGCCTTCTCTTTGTTGATGGCCTGAAGGTATTCCCTTTTTAATTCCATTTTTTTCTCCACCGTCATTTACTTTAGGTTTTGGATTTACCACTGATCAATCGATATTATCGGCTGAGCTCCTTCTCTTCTTCCTCCTTCCCTTCGAGATTTTTGGTAGTCTCTTCGACGTGGAATTTCTCAACTCCGGTCACCAGGACTTCCTCTTGGCTCTTCTCCCTCTCCACTTTCTTCGACATTAAATCGAACAACCCACGATCGCTCGCCTCCACTTGCTCGCCATCGCTCTTCGTGATCGTCTTCCTGCTCTCTTCTGCCATTTTTTCCCCTTTGAGATTAGATCACCCAAGCTTAATTTATTTATTTAACAGTGACGATGGGGCCCGCCTCCACTTACAATCCTTTTGACCATTTTGTAGGCCTTCGATGGGGCCTGTCATTATGACGACATGGATACGCGTTACCAACGCGACGAATGAAATCAAATTCAAACTGATGTTCCTTCGCTGAGTTCTCTCCATAATGCGGATTGTAAGTGGACAACTACTGTTTGAATTTGGAGAGAAATCAAATTTGACAAATGATGTTCCAACGGACAGTGCGAATGAAATCTAATCCCATAGAGAAATCAAATTCAAACGGACAGCGGTTGTCAAACGGACAGTGTGATTTGAGTGCAATTTTACAACCGAGTTCTTTGGATTAGGAGAGAGAGAAATTGAATTATTTCTATTACAGAAAGAAAAGGTTAAAGCGAGGGGAGGTGTGCTATGGTGACTGGTCCTCTGAATGTTGCTATTACAGAATGAAATGGGTTTTGAATAATTAAAAAATGTTTTTGTTGGTAGCTTGATGTTAAATGTTTACATGCAGTCTTATGATTGATCAGTGGGCTGAAATGATGTACGAGTGATCCTAATATGATCTAAAATTGGGGACATGCCTCTTAACCAATGATATTTAATCGAGCACTCTTAAGTGATCTGAAAGAATTTTATTTTGAACTGGCGCGTAGAATGGGTTGTTTGTAATTTAATATAAAAAGGAGGTTCGGTGTGATCTGTATGAAAAGTGCATCTTAGATTTTATCATTAGTTGAAACAGTATTAAATAGTTTCATTTTTGGAGTTTTGATAATATGTGTTCCTATCAAATTGCATAGTCACATGTGATTTTTAATGGGAGTTAAGTGACTATTGGTTTAGTAGCTATCTTTGGTGTAAATTAACAGAACTATTCACTTAATAAAAGATGCATTTGATATGATTACTTTCCTGAGATTTAGGTTAGTTTCAGTTTAGCTGATCTATTCACTTAATCAACTTGAGTGCAGTAAATTCATATGTTTGTTAACAGATATCTATATATTAAAACACAACTATTTTTGAAACTTAGGACTGATTAGGACAAGATAAAGAGTGCATGTGATTTGATATTAGGAAATGAACGGTTGAGATGAGAGTTTGTGGACAATGTTGGGAGAAGGGTTTGTATTTTGGAGCTCGGGCCATCAGAATCCAAGCAGTCGCTTAATGAATTAAAGACATAGCAATTGGGAAGTTGAATCCGACTCAGTTATTGTAAGCACCTTCTATATTTTAAATGGAAAAAGAAGTTGCACGTTGTCCGATGAGCAAACTTATCAGTGTACTGATGGCATAAATATGGAAAATAACTAATAGTTGATTAAGCAAACATATAACTGGGTAGAAAGCTAATCATTTTATTTGCCAACTATGTCACTTTTATTCTAAATTAATGAGTAGGGTTAGTTGTTGAGGGTGCCATTTGAAATTAATTCTTGGAGGTTAGGATTCTTGGTTTAAATACATTTTGATAATGCATTTCAAATTTTGTTTGCTATATTAGATAATGCATTTGTTTTAAATGCATGTTTCAAATATATTGCTACATCGTCCGCACCAAAGGCGCTAGCTAAATTTTTTACGCTAATTTGCTGTTCCGCGCCGAATGCGCCCGCACCGAAATTATTGTTCGGTGCCGAAGGCGCCTGCACAAATTTTTTTTACGCTAATTTGTTGTTACGCAACGTAGGTGCCCGCACCAAATTTGTTGTTCCGCACCGAAGGCGCCCGCACCACATTTGTTGTTCCGCGTCGAAGGCGCGCAATTTCGCGTCGAATTTGTTGTTCCTCGCCGAAGACGCTCGCACATTTTTCCGCGCCGAATTTGTTATTCCACACCGAATTTGTTGTTCTACGTCGAATTTGTTGTTCTGCGCCAAAGGCACCCGCGCTAAATTTGTTGTTCCACGCCGAAGACCCCGGGTTTTGCATTTTCCCCTTGACCCTCACACACACCCACACACCCACACATTTTCTTCTTAACACCATTTTCGGGACCGGGCCGAAGGCGACCGGGCCGAAGGGGCCCGCACCGAAGGCGCCTGCTAATTTTTTTCGCTAATTTGTTGTTCGCGCAGAATTTGTTGTTCCGCACCAAAAGCGCCCCCACCAAATTTGTTGTTCTATCCTGAAGGCACCTATGCCGAATTTGTTGTTCCGCGCCGAATGTGCCTTCGACGAATTTGTTGTTCCGCGCCGAAGGAGCCCGTGCCGCTAAATATTTTTGCACTAATTTGTTGTTTCGCGCAATTTGGCTGTGGAAATAACTTTTTGGGGAACAAAGATTTCGTGGGGGGAAAATCTTAAATGAACCGTGCCCGCGGGCACGGGTTATGACTAGTAATTACATATTAGATTGTACATGTATACCCACATAATTACCTTACATAATTTAGGTATATGCGATGTGATTACATATCACCCATATATCGATAATTAAATACATAATATATATAAGGGTACTAGATAATTATAGTTGATAATACACATTTAATAGTGATGAATCAAATGGTACTATAGGTATATACAAATACATATCTAATACAATAACCTTAACTACAGTAATTAATATATTGTACATTATATTATGTCTATAATGTATAATTACATATTAGATTGTACATGTATACCCATATAATTACCTTACATAATTTAGGTATATGCGCTATGATTACATATCACCCTTATATCGATAATTAAATACATAATATATATAAGGGTACTAGATAATTATAGTTGATAATACACATTTAATAGTGATGAATCAAATGGTACTATAGGTATATACAAATACATATCTAATACAATAACCATATCACAATTTCACGATATGAGTATTTATAAGTTACCCTTATAAATATGTATTGGCATATTGGATAATTGTATATGTAATATATAACGATATTTGATAGCATACCATATGATATTAATATATGACCTATTTTCTTAGTTAAGAACTGTTATTTATTCTAACCATTTCTTATCTATCCATGTTTTTATTCTCTTTCTTTTTGTTAGTTAGAAAACGTATATCAAAAATAAATGATGTATAACTCAGTGCTGTTAACCGTATTTATAGTATTTTCTAATAAGTTGATATTATAAATAATAGTGTATTTATACTAGTACCTAATATCATGATATTAGAGTATATAATACCATTTAGGATAAAGTGTAATATTAGGTATTTTATAACCTAATTATGATATATATAGGCTAGCCACCGGATTATACTATATTAAGGATATTAGTATGGTATTTTAAACAGGGTACCACAGTATACAATATGGGTATGGTACCATGATATCCATACATAAAATAATATATAATACATGATAGGGCTATTGCATATATTTTACAACATAGTGATATCCCAGTGTTAAGGTCAAAAGGATTAGTTTACTTGCAATATTAATTATGTCACCTAAAATTCACATGGATAATGATAGGATAAATATGGGAGGGTTACCACTATATCAAGTTAATTGCTGGAATTAGCTATATATGCATACAATAATGGTATATATGGGTATGTTGCATTATAGTAGTTACCCTATAATTGCACTACCATAAATACCATATACCATAGATGATATACCAGTAATAATAATCAATATCCCAATATAGTGATATCAATTAAGACATAAAGTATATCGTCAATCTCCAATATAGTTATATAATTATGTTATCTATATAATAACCAATAGTATATATTTTATTCGGTATCATGATATACAATGATATTGTATGTTGTTAGTATCATGATAAATTAGGTATACTTATACGGTATTACATATATGTAGCGATAATATTGGATACTGGCACAATTATGTTAGTATTTTGCACTACAATTGGATATATATCATAACGCCTATATCTGTTATCAATAACAAGAATTATAGTAACGTATAAGATAATCGTTACATAACCCTACAAGGATTACGTACGTGTTATCTCGGATATAATTAGTTACATTTATGCATAATATCAATATGTATTATGCGAGTATATATACCATGTATAGTATATCCGCACAATTAATTTAGTAATTGTATCCATTATCTGTATGAAAAATGTATATAATTCATGGTAAATACAGTACACACGAGTATCCAACATATACGTTATAGGTAATCTTTAGCGTTGGTATATTTTACTCGTCAAGCAATGCCACCCCACATCTAAGACTCATATGCTTAAAGTATACCAATAGTATATGTTGGCACCAAACTATCTGACATACACAAAGAGGACCACTTTTGGATATGTCAATTTAGAGGGTGCCATATTCCACTAGAGGTCGTTACACAACTTAGGGGCACAGGAAGGAATTATCACTCTTCAAATAAAGTCTGGGTCTTATCCCGGGACATAATATTCATAAATATATCACATTGAGTCCAAAATGACATCCTATCGTACATTAGTATATCCATTCAGCGTGTATATTTATATCTATAATGATAACCAATATTTAGACTAGACTATGAATTACCTATATGCCATGTATATTTGTCAACATAATAGGATCATAAATTATATTTTATGAGATTATATGCAGTATGGATAAGTTAATAACATAAAATTCCGGAGAATACATGGTAATATATACTAAATTCTTATACCGAGGAATGTTTGGAGTCATATGATAGGCTATTATGAAATACTATGATATACAATACGTATATATATCAATGTGTTGTACATAAAGTATTAATTATTTGTATAACTGCATACCAAACATTATGCTGATATATTAAGTCAGTTAAATTATCTGATATGGATTAAAAGCCCAATATTACCTGGCATATATAATAATTAGTGACTATCAGTATTATGATATTTAGTATATACATTGACAATTATCACCGGTTGGAAAAAATATAGTATCGTTAATATTATCACTTAGGATAATTAAAATGTACCTGGTATCTATACGTATACATTATGGTATATAAGTCAATACACTGAACATATTTATACTATCCGGTCAAGTAATATTATCTTATAATAAATAACGTAATAAGTACTACATAATGTTAAGATTTGATGATACATTGGAATCTACACGTATAATATTCATTGTATGGGTATAACATATATGATAATCAAAGTATCTATATCATAATATAGGTATACTCTCATATCTACCTAATTCTATAAGTCTACATCATATCTTAACAGGTATACATTGAGATAGCATATTAAGTATAAGGGGTAACATGTAAATATGCATATACAATCGAATATGATTAAATAAACATGTATTTTTGTGTCATTATCTGATATGGATTTATCATATTGTATAAATCCGGATGCTAATTACCGTATTGATATTGATTAAATAGTATGTACAATTATATACTAAATTAGTATTTGATACCCAAGCCTATTAAGTCCATAATCACAAATATCTCTAGAGCTCATTGTCCTCGTAAGCTTTTACAATATGAAATTATGAAGAAACAGGATCTGCAGTAGCCTGAGGAAGTGAAACACTGAGTGGTGCAGTGGAAGTCACAGTCGGTGGCCTGGGCGGTGGAGCATGTGCAAGGATCACTGGAGGTGGTCCACGTGTCCTGAGGAGATCTATGATGGATGCCAAGTCCGACTCGACTCTCGAGTGGTGTGTCACCGTCGAGCGTAGAAAGTCGTCGAAATCTCTCCGTAGGAGAGAAGTCGACTCCTCTAACGCTGTAAGGCGACCATCTGTAGTACGGGAGTCGGGTGGAGGGCGGGGGAGGTGAATTAGGTGATCTATGTGTATCTTATATGATATGTATTGATATACTATTACTACATGTGTGTATCATATGACATATAATATATGTATTGGTATATAGCCTAATCTATATACCACAATATCTCAGTTACCAAGATACTATAATATAGTTAAACATACATGTACCAATAATACGGGTATTTAATATCATAATAAATACATGTGTTACTAATAGTCCAAACCCATATTTGGATATAAACATTTTAGGTCATATATCATTATAGATATTGTTATAGAATAATTTATTATAATAGTTAACGTAAAATATTGTATTATATTAACATAATACTCTAATTGATATTTGCATATAGTATGACGTGGATAGATGGCCATATCATATACATTGTATTTAATATGTACTTGTAATTAAGAGAATTTTAATTATACGTATATTTGTCCGTATATTATTGAGTATGTGTAAGTATATACTGTTGTATAGTATATCTGATATAAATATTGTTTGGTACGATGCTACAAGTACTCAGATATAATACTATGGTAACAAATGTAATTTAAAATTAATACATATAATAGGGTAACTTACCATCATTATAATTAGTATATGGTAAGAATTTGCTAAATTATCATAATGATGTACCAATGTAGTGATCAGTTTTAACGATAATCAAACGATAATCCCTATGATATCATACTTTGGGTATATTCATAAGGAACCCAAATATTATATTATGGTATACATATGAGTATGATAGTCCTTCAATTATCCTTTGTATATTATATTATAATATACAATATGTATCATGTCACAGAGTTATATTTAATATCTTTATACACGTATTATATTCATTAAATATCTTGGTTATAACTCATAGGGATTATTTGTATGTGATATGTATGGATCTATGATATCATACTTTGGGTATATTCATAAGGAACCCAAATATTATATTATGGTATAAATATGAGTATGATAGTCCTTCAATTATCCTTTGTATATTATATTATAATATACAATATGTATCATGTCATAGAGTTATATTTAATATCTTTATACACGTATTATATTCATTAAATATCTTGGTTATAACTCATAGGGATTATTTGTATGTGATATGTATGGATCAATTATATCCAATATATATGATTATGTCCTATACTTTTGACAATATATTACATGTTATCAATTAGATTGGTACCTATATTATACCACTCATTTAATTATGATATCCCTGATTAGATACTATTGTGATCAAGTAATACCTATACACATGAAAATATGATATTATATAATGTTACTTGATATCAATGAATATAATACGTGTATAATACAGTGACTTGATTTCCAAACTATGATTTAAGTGATATTCATAATACTAGTATATATTATCACGAAGTATACCAATATTAGACCAAATAAACATATAAGTAACTCAAATATTGATATATGTATTAAATAGTAATGCAAATTGGTTATACCATGTTATATTATAAAATTCATGTGTAGTAGGATAACTTATACGGTGTGGCTAATATATACTCAGTTATTACGTATATACCCATTAAATATTATCTGTCTAATTATAGTGTCATATGGATAATACACTAGTAGTCAATGTTATATCTGATATACATGTATCTATGTAGCATATTACCAATTATATTTGTCCATATATCGGTAATATACTTATCTTTAATTAATATATCAGCTGTTATCATAAACCGATATATTCAGTATCCGGATCTGCGACATATTTTGGAGTATAAGTTTACAGTATAACATTACCCAGATTTTAAATAATGTGCGGATTAATGTTACCCGGAATTAGTTAGCCTATGGATTATATTATTTGCAACTATCCTACATGTTCAATGTTTTATGAGAGATATACAATGTACAATCAATATGTCATTTTATGGGCAAAGATGTATCTTTAATTATGTATGACCATGTTTATATAGGTAAATATTCTTGTACCATGCAGATCCTTGAAAGTAGTAATCTCCTAAACGAGCAAGGGATTTCAATCTCGATATGGTCAATATATGGATACATATTAGGATAAGACTATACTTGGTCCAATACAATTCCATAGATATTTCAGTTAGTCTGAGGGAGACTAGTTTATGTATACAAGGAAAGGCATAGATTGGATATATATTTCTTATTGTAAGGCGAGAAATATTTGTGCTATTTCATATAACTTAGTAGTCACGAAAATATTAATATGGTGAGAATGCCAAGAACAATCTATGCCTTTTATTATTTGATATCAGAATACAATGTCCAAACATGTTATACATTAATTGCACTCGTAAGAAATAAACAGAGATTAACATGTTCTCGCCTTACAATAAGAAGGATCTCCATATACGCAGCACCTCCGAGATCAGGCACCCCTTAATGAAAGCCGACTGGTTCCAGGAGACGTGACCAGGGATGACCGCTGCCATTCTCCTACTAAGGACCTTGGAGATGATCTTGTAAATGACATTGCAGCAAGATATGGGCCGGTAGTCCCCCAGAGAGGACGTCGAAGGGACCTTGGGGATCAGAGTGAGGAAGGTATGGTTAATATGCTTCATGATACAACCAGAGGAGAAGAAGGAGCGCAACGCCAGGAGAATGTCCCTACCAACAATGCCCCACATCTCTTGGAAGAAGAGGGGGAAAAACCATCAGGACCGGGGGATTTGTCTTTATCCAAGGGTATTCACCCCGCCCTCGTAGGGGGGCTCCCCTCTGCCGCAACCCCCCCCCCCGACGTGTGGGGGCGTCGGGGGTCTCCTCTATGCTGCGAGCCTGCGACCCCACGAATAAGAAGGGGGCGCACTGTTCCGACCTCCCCCTTGCCTGCTTCGTCGAAGGAGAAGAAGGGGGAGGGGGAGCCGATGTTCCGACCTCCCCCCTATGCCGAGATCTGTAAATGGGGGGAGGGGGAGCCGATGTTCCGACCTCCCCCCTATGCCGAGATCTGTAAATGGGGGGAGGGGGCTGTTCACCTTCTTAACCATATTTTAATTCTTATGCCATACATGATTATTCGGCATAGAGGTTTGTTGTGAATGGAAAAATTGAATGGGAAAGAGTGTGGGGCATCCAATTCTACGTAGATGTAAAAGAAATATTACCCTTCCATGTATAGTGGGTAAATGATCAGGACAAACTAGACTAATATGGTTAAGAATTTGAGGTCACATGAGATAAGTATATAGCTTCTTTGTATATAGGTAGTCCCAAGTTATCAATACTTATATTAGATGAGTTATTAATGGATATATAGCATATCATGAAAGATATTTAATCATACCTAACCTCTTATTAGTCTAGTTTAGGGTATACCAGGGACTATGATAAAATGTTACTACGATAAACCCTATTCGTTATATACACATCCTTTATAAGGTTAATTGAGAATTGCTACTTATTTGGTCATTGGACATAACTAGGAAAATACGCATTATGCAACCAATGCTCACTCGCTATTTGTGTATATACGAAAATTTGCAAATATTATCTACATTATATTTAACACAAACATGTCTTAAATTGATTAGAGGAGACACGCTTAAACGAGTTATATATAGTATATCCTATTATGTATATGCAGAGAGTCATATGCGGGATAAACTATGTACACGGCATATCCATTGGTTGCATATATATAGTATCATGGTTTGCCAAATGACTACACCCAATGTTACAATAATATACAGTAATTAATATTGTATACAGATATATATAATACCAAATGACTAACATAAATGTAATACAGTATTTCATAGATAATGTGGGTATCCAAGAATTAAGTCCATCATGTGCCATTGGTGTTATAGATATTCAACCAATGGATATGCTATTCGTGGCTAAAATTATACTAATTGTACATATATTATAATAGTAAACATTATTAGTATATTATTATATCAACATAAGCATATAATTATATACCATATGTGATATCGATATATATGTATGATCCATACAAAGAGATTATCATATAGCCATATATAATTATGTCATACCGATATATACATATACATGTGAACATAATTATATATGGTACGTATAATATATATAGTCCCTATCATCTATTGTAATCAGTAATAGTAATAAGTATGTAGATATCAGAGTATGTTGGAAGATGTCTATAACTTGTATTTATACTGATTATATAATGTATACTAAGTTATTTAAAGTTAAGGACATATGTATTACACTGTGCTATACCTCCTAATTTTTAGTGTAAATATCCACAAATTATATATACCTCAGTATTGATAATTCATGATATTGTTATTAAATCATTGCTATATATAGCCTAGTATTCAAACATATCATTTACACAGCATTTACAATATTTCTAAAAAGGTAATATTCATGATATTTGTTATATGTATGGATATTCGGTGACAATATAGGGTATATTGATAATTAATTATACACATATTGTAATCTATATAATTCATTACGGTATTATACATGTTATTATGGTATTATATATATCCAGTAATATTAACATATTTATCAGTAATGCATGCACTCTTATAGTTAATATATATTTGACTAAGACTGTTATTAGGATCAAGAAGCTTGATGCTAGGCTGAGCTGGTTATACAATCATCACTGATAAAAATTATTATAATTGAGTGCATGCATATGTATAATAAGAAATATTCCAAATAACCAAGGCGGAATGAAATTATAGTTGATGCAATGGTAATTTACTTAATGAGTATATCATTTAATAACTATGTAGGATATACTCGATATCATCCTTGTTAGTGCATGTATATTTTATATGTCAATTGTCATAAATATACACTATATCATATGAAATGACCCCTGATACTATTATAATATCCATTTGGTATCATACCCTATGTGCACATAATAGCTACCGTGGATAGTGTATGTGGTTAACTTACTAATATATGATTGACATATTCAATATCACAATATCAGCTAATACATTACAGTCTAAGTTATACGCTAATGGCCTAAGTCTGGATATACTTGTATTTCATGATTACAGGTAATAATGGTATATACAGTAATATTACAGATATGATTTCCCTTATACACCAAAAACTGTATCTGCCTGTGTGCTATTTTAATTGTTTATATCATATTTTATAGTAATATTGTATCATCTTACGATGATATGAATGATTATAATTATGTGTCATATAAATACAGTCAGTCACTATCAAAGTCGTAATATACAATGATATAATCTACTTCCCTGATGCATCACAATATACCTCAAAGCCTCCGCTCCGATCCGATACAGCCAATAACGATGCTAGATAATCTCAAATATGAATAAGGTGGCTTTGTTAACTATATAAATATCACCTAGCGCTGGAATCCCCATTCTTATATACATGCCCAATAAAAATGTAACTGTTTGTAGGGTCTATAACCTCGCTCTGATGAATGATACATATCTAGGGTAATATCAGCATGGTATAAGCCCAACTCCCACCTGTTCATATAACCAATTTAATCCCCAAGTTACTAATAATCAGAAAAAAGGTTTACAATCGCATAACATTTATCCCATAACGAAGATATTCATAGTGCTGCAGAGATTGGCTGACTCCGCAGTCAGCGTCAGATATCAGGAGCTTCCTTGGGTTAGCCTGCTACTATCGTCGGTTCATCCAGGATTTCTCGAAGATTGCAGAGCCGATGACGAAGCTGACGAGGAAGGACGTGGAGTTCCATTATTCAGAAGCTTGTGAGGAGGCCTTCAGTATCTTGAAGGCAAGGTTGACCACAACACCGGTATTGGCTCCGGAATACGCATTGTGTTATGTCGTTGTGACCGTATGGAAGAGTAGTTATTTGTGGGATTTTTAGTGAATGTCATTTCACAGGTCATTCTCCCACAAATCAGCTTTGATTGGAGAGACGTCGTGAGATAACAGTATCTATAGAAGATTATCATGGTATGGGAGCATACATGTCAATATACTTTTGATGTATATGGAGATTTTATTTACTTTTTGTAACTTAATATGATGTTTGTGGAATCTATAGCTTGTACATTTATATTCATTTAATAATAATAATAATAATATTTGTTATTATTATATTATATGTAATACTTATAGTATACCAGATTATTGTAACATGTACATAGGTTTGTTAACATAATGGTTTACCAGAAAGGCAAATTGACATAAGTGCATATTTCTGGATATCTAGTAAGGTATACTATAAACCCTTGGGTAAGTATGGTCCAAGACATGCTGATGTATGAAAATAACTATCAAATATACTTGTAATGTGCACAAAAATCTGACATATACAATAGTTAATTCTAGTCTGATATGGTTAATTAAGAGTAGATAATTCATTTGCTAGCAAAGCCTAATGATATCTTAGGATACTATAATACTCATTTGTGCATATGGATAACGTATCTTAAAAGGATATGTAATAGTTATTTTGTGCAGTGTACTATAACTCTTGGATGAGTACAATGCACAATTATGAAAGTCATTACAACGTATTCAATTACAGAAAATCCCGCATCTTGATCATAACCCACATACCAGATTTTTCCCTCTCATAACTCGTAGAATAGAAAAATATAACATATCTTAAAAACACAATGTCATACCTTAACAAAGTTAGTGTTACAAGACGTTAAAAAGTCTCACAGAAATAGTTACCAAATAGATAAGCTAGAATAGATATGGAGAGATGTTCATTCACTTCTAACAAGTTCAGTGCGCTGCCGCCTGCAATTTTTCCCAGATATGTATAGGTAATTTATGATAGACAATATACAGTTATGCTATATTACCATTGGATTATAATGAGCACTTGTGGGTATCAACTATGGTATATATATCGTGACAAATTTCATAATAATACCATGTTAGTTTAATTATCACGGATATATGCCAATATTATACTATGATACCATATCGAACTAGTAGGTAAATACAAGCAAAATATATTTATATGTATAATATATACTATTGTAGGGTATATGTAGTTTGTCATAATATACCTTAAAATATGCCATAGCTGTGATATATAATATATACCACAGATAATACATTATCCCATATATATCAATAACACATATTAACGATATTTTTATATATCATAATTTACGATAATATCATCTTATTAAAGATATTTTGTTATACTAATTAGTAATATATACCAGAAAATAGGATTAGAAGGCGAACATACGGTTAATAACTTATATCATATATCAGAATTATGCTTGTTATATCTTCCTGGATAACCCTATTAAGACAATGAATATTGATAGTTTAGTATGGTGACAGATATTTTACATAATTATAAATATGCATTATCGTATTACTTACAGGTATGCCTTACGTAATATTAATAATTTCGAATACATGGATTATATGGATATCTACCAGATATCCTCTATTTACCATTTAAATATATTATAAATATAGTTTATTAATCGGCCATATTTACCAGGAATCAAGTTAATCATTTACAGGTATACAACATATATTATACCTATATTAAGTTATGGTACTAGTGAGATAGTGTAATACCGACATATGTCATAATAATTACTCGTAGATATATATGATTTACTATAGGATATTCATATGTTATTTGACAATTGTAGACACATAACGGGCCAAGGGAGTTCAACGTCTCACAAGATTAGATGATTTCTTGGATATTTTATATGATTAGATAAACATATATTGTAATATCTCATACTAGTAGACATAGGCTATGATCATATTTAGAGATGGTATACGGAAAAATTGTGACTATCTGAGAGCCAAAGCAAACCATCATTTACCGTCATGTGCATTACGAGTACACCATCAGCCTTTCTAACTCTGCCCACTCACCCTCATAGTCCTTCTCAAAATCGGTCCCTACCACTCTTACATCAATGTCTAGAAAGTTGTAGTCTAGTAAGTTGTAGCCTAGTAAGTTGTGTAATCAGCCTTGGAAGTTGTTGGCTATTAAATGCTGATGTATGTCATTATCAATATCATGATAATTCATTTAATATTAGTACAAAACTCGTGAATAATGTCCTTCTATTATGAACTTAATTATACTTAACATATTACTAATACATGTTTTAGGTATACATATTTTTAGCAAATATCATTATGTTAACTTTGATTATTTGTGTACTAAGTTAGGTAATTATGATAGCATGCATATCAGAAAAACTAATTAAATCGGATATCTGAGTCGGGATACATGTACTTACTGGTACATATGCATATAACATACATTAATATATCCAAATAATTACATATCATAACAGTAATTTATATGTTAAGCTATTTATATTTAGCCAATAATAGAGTGTATCTATGTATAGGGTATATCCATGGATACCCAGTATTCCAGCAGAGATTTTTGGGGAGGAGTGTTCTCTTCCATGGCTTCAACTTCTTCCCTTCTTCTTCTTTTCGCGTTTAGACGCCTTACGGTGGGGTTAATTTCCGGGTCAATAGGAATTAAGTCGTCTAGACTCCTTGTATTCTTGCGCATGAAAAACAAGAAACACCCGTGAAGCAAGAATGGGATAACTATTTTAAATTTCTTCATGAATACAAGGGTAATGCACGATCGTGTAAGGCATAGTAATAGTAAGGGTAAATGACACACGTCGCAGTATTAATTATGTTATCTATTGGCCACAACATAGATATAATACTTAGGCCTGGATATCAAATAGATACTCAAATATTTCATGGAGATATTTTGTGACATTTAATAGGTATGGTATACATGTACATGTATTAAAGGTCATGCAAATTATGGATACAATATAGTAATTAGAGAATGGAGAATATATTAAGATTAATTGCGGGTAAGCATGTATATTGATAGTGCTATCATATCCTATCATTATTCGTTACCACTATATCCTATAATATAAGTATGACACAATTAATATTGCATATAACGGTCTCTGGATATTTGTGCCTTAATTGGAGGGTAATAGTTGTGACCATAAATTAATGTAGATATACTGACTGATGCATGTATTTTGTATTACTATACTGGTATATATATACTGAAATCTGTATACCTGTAACATATATGTCATAGCATAAATACAAAGTTAAAGGTTTACCCTATATTGGGTACGGGAATGAATACATGTGCCTACGATATGGTCAAATTAAAATTACTAATACCTTACTACATGCTATAATGAAATGAATTGATATATGATAAAAGATAATTTTAAGTTATTGCGTATACAGGTATTGACATTTAAGATCCCAGTGCGGTGGTTGTTCCAAGTGTACTTGCTACCCACGCCCTTAACTGACACGAGTATCTATTTGACCATACTATTGAGTACGTAAGTTCATCTTTTTTAATATTGTATATGTACTACCATACGAGTACATATACAAAATTAATGAGAAATTCAGCTACCTACATATAGCTATTAAGTATGAGATAGAGGACATAATGACCTAATACTTAGAAATTACCAAATAAATTATTGGTATTTGGTAACAAATAATTATCTAGTGCATACATATAGATTTACCAAAACATGTATAGTATATATGTCTTAAATATCGTCAATATGCCATTAGTAATACCATATGTAAGCTAATAAATATGAGTATTATTGATTATTGCAATTATAATCATATCAGATATATACATAGTATATATATATATATATATATATATATATATATATATATATATATATATATCTATTCTATAAAATAGGGATGTTATCAAGAGAAAATAGATAAGAGAAATTGGACAAGAGAATTTAGACAAGAGTATATACATACATATATATACATACATACATACATATATATATACAAATACATACATACATATACATACATATACATACATCTATTCTTTAAAATAGGGATCTTATCAAGAGAAATTGGGCAAGAGAAATTGGATAAGAGAATTTGAAGAAGAGTATATACATCTATTCTATAAAATAGGGATGTTATCAAGAGAAATTGGATACGAGAAATTGGATAAGAGAAATTGGACAAGAGAAATTGGACAAGAGTATATACATACATATATATACATACATATATACATATACATACATACATACATATACATACACACATATATTATACATTTGACAACGTTTTTTTAATTCTAGGGCTGATTAGGACAAGATAAAGAGTGGCTGAGATTTGATCTTGGTAAATCAATGGTTGAGATTGGATTTTGTGAAAATTTTCGTGGAAAAACTTAAATTTTGGTGGAAAAATGTCTTGGGAATCAAAACTTTGAAATTAGAAGTGTCTTGGAAAGGATTGTGGAAATTAAATTTGGGGAGAATGCCATGGGAAACTAAACTTTGAAATTAGAAGTGCCTTGGGAAAGATTGTAGAGATTAAATTTGGGAAAAAAGTGCCTTGGGAACCTAAACTATGAAATTAAAAGTGTCTTGGGAAAATATTGTGGAGAAGCACGATACATTAAATTAAACAAATTGAAAATTTTAGCGTAAAACAATTTAGCAGAACAACAAATTAGCGTAAAAACCTTGAGATTTGTTGTTTCGCGCCGAAGGCGCCCACTAAATTTTTTTACATTAATTTGTTGTTCCGCGCCAAAGGCGCGGGCGCCAAATTTGTTGTTTGATGCCGAATTTGTTGTTCCGCGTCGAAGGCACCTGCGCCGAATTTGTTGTTCCGCGCCAAATACGCCTGCGTCGAAGGTGCCTATGTCGCTAAATATTTTTACGCTAATTTATAGTTCTGTTAAATTTTGGCTGTGGAAATAATTTTTCGGGGAACAAAGATTTTGCGGGGGAAATCTTAAATGAACCGTGCCCGCGGGCACGGGTTATGACTAGTATATATATATTATGCAATTATAACATTATATTATGTAGTGATACTAATCATATAAGTTTTAACTCTATCGTCAATATCCAATATAGTTATATTTATATTATATGTATGGATAACTTGTATATTCCTGTATACTATATTAATCTCAACTATCCACTATACCCATTTATCAATATAGGACATTAAATATTGGATATGTATACATGTATGTGTTGATATCATATCCATAGTATAAGTTAATATGTCCAGTGCAAACATATTATTATAACTATGTGGATATATTAAGGTCTCAAATAGCAAAAATACTAGCATATTCATCTGATATGTGACGGTCCTAGTTGGTATCAACTCGTTTTTATCGTTTTATGACAGTCATAACACCCTCCTCAGGTATGACTTGGACATGACTGACCCACTTGCTATTTGAGATAGGGTAAATAATGTTTGCTTCGAGCAGTTTCAGAACCTCCTTTTTAACAACCCCCTTGTTACCAAACAACGCGACTTGGTAGTCGGTTATAGGCTAAAAAATCACCCCTTACCCAACTTCAAGGACTGCACCTTACTATGTGGGCTAATGAGGGTATGATTCAGCGATTCAACCCCTGCCATCTTGATCAGTTGCTTGACTCGTTGAAAGGGGCCAAATAGCGACACCGTCGCACATATACGCTCCTTAAAACAATTATTGATTTGTGACAAATAAAGAGGTATGTGTCAAAAGGTGTCTGTGCATACCTAAATTGGGTACATGTCATCAATAATCGGATATATTATGCAAACTAGGATATACAATAGTTATGTGGATACTAAATATTGACTATAATAGGTTACATATATTAATTTGTTGTATACGTATAGTATAGGCATGATATAGAATACTAGTAACCCGATACAATATTGTTACATTATAGTATTTTGATTATGCATATAGATTGAGTATATACACATATATCTAATATATATATGTTTATCTACTATTATATCGTATATTAGACTATATGATATACAGTAATGTTGGTATATTAAATTATTCTATTTGGTAATATCTGACTATGAATGGCTTGCGATGCTCGATCGACCTTCGAGTGGCCTGTAGGTCGACGTATCAAGGATGGAAGCTCTGGTACGACCCTTATAGAAGGTCGAGACTCAGTGATCTGCACCATATGGAAGCATCAGGGGAGGTCGGATCTGGGTTCCGACCCAAATCCACTCAGATGCTTAAGTTAGAATAGAAACTTAAGGAAGAGAGGAAGCTTGGAGCAGCTGAGATCGACACATGGAGGTTCGTCTCAGATCTGACATCGCAAGCTCTTTAGTGGAAGAAATATATATTGAAAGAGTAGAGTCTATGTATTAGATCTTGTACCTTGGAAATTGGAACCCCTTTACCTTTGTCCTTTCAGGTAGTTATAGGCAGTTCCCTGTTAATTGTAAGTAATCGTTCCTTATTGATTCGGACACGATCTTCTCCGGGATTCGAGATAATGGCTGCCCATTTATTCGGCCCTATTAATTTCCCCCTGAATATCAATAGGAGCTTAACAGTCGATTGAGCCGTTCGCGTGACTTGGTATTACTCTGCCTTAATGACCAACCTCAGGAACCCCTGCCAGTAGTCTCGAGACAAGAGGCCCAGGGAAAGGAGCCATCAAAGCAAGGAGCGCCCTAGCTATGCTAAGACAATTAATCCTAAGGCGAAAGTCCTCGTTTACGCCCCACGAGAGGAGCTTATCCAAGAGACAGCCATGAAGGGAAAATATGAGAAGAGGGACGACCTCAAATTCTGCAAATATCACAATGACTATGGGCACGATACCAACGACTGTTGGACTCTTAAAAAAGAGATCAAAGCCCTAGTTAAGCCCGGCTAATGATTCACCTAGCAAGGAGGGATCCTTAAACCAGAAGGGCAAGATGACGAAATCACCTGTCACCAAGGTGATCGACTAGAAAACCGTCTAAACTTGAGGCGAATAAAGAGGCGGTAGACAGCAACAGCTCCGACGAAGTTCGAAAACACATGTACGACTTTTGTATTTCTTTGTCACTCTTTTTTCAATAAAGCATGTCTCTTTAATCAAATAAAGTTTCGCTTTCTTAAGCCTTCGTAAAGTTTTCAGAAGCTGTCCCATCAAAAATCTCCTTTAAAAGGGTCCGATCCTCGGGAAATTTTGGGAAAACTGAACTTACGCTGATGCGAGTGACCCCCTAAAAGAGCGTCAGCCGTAAGTCGAAGGGACCAACCCTTCGCTACTGAACGACTCTCCTAAATGAGCATCAGCCGTATGTCGAAGTGACATCCCCTTCGCCACTGAATGGCTCTCCTAAAATGTCGTCAGCCGTAAGTCGAAGGGACCATCCCTTTGCCACTGAACGACTCTCCTAAAACATCGTCAGCCGTAAGTCGAAGGGACCACCCCTTCACCACTGAACGACTCTCCTAAAACATTATTGCAATTAATATTGTCGTAATGAATCACAGATAAAGTCTAATACTATTATTCATATATTATACTTAATCTAGTGAATGGGAATATGTGCGTATACTCGAAATTGTTATAGATAATATGGTGATTGAGATAGTCCACAAAATATATATTGATAAGTAATATTCATGATTATATTATATCTACAAGCAATGGGTGTGGATATATTTAATCCTATATTGTATTATAAATATTCCCGCAACAATAATTACAAATAGGATATACATGTATAAAGTACTTGGTTATTAATAATATGGAGCTACCATGTGATATATACCTTGATATATCGATCCATTGCTAATATGAGGTACATTATCCATATAGGTTATGATATACTAATGTTAGTATGGATGTTGTCCCACGTATCATATGATACTAATTACGTATATGTATTACATATGCATACTACTTGTACATGTTATAATATTTACATAAGTATATATATTTGCGTATAATGATATCCCTCCCTTACATATTATACATTCCTTATAAATATTTTGATAATAGGGTATATTACAACCATTCATTATGGTAATAATAGGATTGTATGTCCACAAGTATAAATTGTATACTATGATAACATGTATTGGTTAATATATCAATATATTTGTTATGCCAAGCAGTATGTACATGTATAACCCAAGTATGGTATACTATTATTTAACATACTATACATAGATTATACTTTGATCATCATAATACTGACATCATATTCTTACACAATTTAATAATATACTCAAAATGGTAATATACTATAAATTTCATTATGTTTATACATAATGCGAAGAAGGCACATATTTTAATAAACTGTCTACGAATATATTTGGGTAAATGTAGACAATTTTGGGTAACATGACAAAGTATATCATTCAGGTATACTGTCCATAATGGTTAGCAGATATTATAATTAATTTTGATATATCGTAAAAATTAGGACTAAGTAAATCAAGAGTGGGTCGATGATTCATTGGAAATCCGATATCTTGATCATTTGAACGAGGAAGGCCAAAACATTCCGGAGTATGTCATTTATCGCCTTGACATATCGGATTTCAACACTTCGTTATATGCCGTATTTTATCTTGGGGGTATAATTATAGAGGCATAGTACTTCAATACCTGATGTTGGCCCATGCTATTACTAAGTATTGGATATCGGATAATCGTAAAGTATATGGATATCTAAGCAGGAATATATATATATATACTAATATATCTGTACTGGTATAATATAAATGAATATAGTATTGTTAGCACATTTGTGATACTTGTGATTATTGCATATAAATCCAAATATAATGATACCACGTTATGGTATATATGTATATGTTCAGTGTATTGTGACATATATTTTAATTCGTAGATATCATATACTTCACATCATAAACAGATATATCATAATATACCATATATCTTATGGCAACTAGTATCCTCCTTTGAATAAATATTATTATTACCATAAATATGCTTATTAATAATGATATCAATATAGGTAATAATACATATCTTATTGTGCAAATGATGTATACCTATTATATTAGGGGATATGTACAAGATAAGTATCATGTATAGTATGTGTTACCCATTTACCAACTTTGCCTACTCCAATGATGGTTCTCTTTTGATTGCCTCCAAAAGTGACTGTTGCACCTTCCTTGATGCGAACCGCTTTGGAGAGCAATGTGGGATCTCCAGTCATGTGTTTGGATCATCCTATATCGAGTATCCATCCTTTTTTAGAGCCAATATGTCTATTATTGCTATCTTTCTTGTTCTTGGGTACCTACATAGTATACCATAAACTCATGGTACCCAAGCTTTGTTGGGTCCAAAGGGATTAGCCCTTTGGAAACCAAGTCCAAGTGGACTTTGGCTTCCTAACATAGTTACCACTATTTATCAGATCGCTAAAATAAGAGGGAGGATTTGAACACCATCCTAGCTAGAATTTCTCATAATGTCCAACTCTTATCCCTAAATCATGTCTATTCAAACAAATATATACATGGCAAAATGCACTCATTATCATTAGCATTGGTCTTATTCTATCAATCCATTACACGTAATGCGATTATGGTCATAGCATTAGGTTAATTCTAATATACTGGAGATTATGAATTTAGGCGAGAACATGATTATAAATGACCTACATGCAAAACAATCCTTGGCATACTTTGAGTAATTGATTGAAGTAACCATATATTGTTTAACCGGGCATATATTCATTAAATATTGTGGGATAATCATGCAATGTTTTATAGGTATATATATTGACAATCAGTATATATACCATTACCCGTAACATTATTAATATGGTATAACTGGGTGAAATAGTCCCATGATACATACCAGGATAGTGTATGATAGCGGATTATGAATTAGATATTGAGTAAAAACATATCCAACTCATAATTCTACCAGGATTTACCAATATTAGTAATAACACGTAATTGTATTTGACAGTGAGTATATTGGTCCGGTGTAATATCCAGAGATAATGCCTAACTATGTCACATGTTAATTATGTTACGGAAAGGATAGCTGACCATTAATGCTATAGCCCATAATAAGAATCTAGTACAGATATAATGTATATGTTATGATATATATGATATTGGTGACATTAGGATAACCGATAAATCATTTGGTTACAAAACCTAGTTAAATATGTTATTTGTAATTATCAGATAAAATATTCCATAAGGTAAGCCACAATATATGCATATACTTATTGTGATTATATTCATGTTTACACATACTTATAATAATTAGTATGTACACGATAGAAATTAGAATCTGATAATAAACTGGATATAATTTGTTATATGAAGGTTATGATTAAAATATAATTACAGATTATCATATATTATAGTCCGGTATGATATACAATTAATAGAAGGGAGAATATACACTAATTAGAATCTCCAATCTAGATGGCACGTCCATTTAAACCAATATGGTGTCAAGTTTATTTAAGGGTGGACTTTGGCATCTAATTTTCTTCCGCGAGCCCTAGCATATATCATCCCTTCTCTCTCTCCCTAGCTTATTCACTATATTACGTATCATAAATTTTATCATATTATCATGTAACATAGATTAGTACGACTCTTATATGGGATATATATACATTATCCAAGTAATCATATGTTATACATTTATCATAAAAATATTGTAATATGCCAGTTGTCTATCAAGTTACTATGGATATTACCTAATGAATTATATGTCAAAAATACTGTATATATTTTGATTATATACACCCACTACTTTATATGTTAGGAAATTAGTATGTATCAATATGACTCCTGTCGTATGTTCAAATAAACATACCAATATATATTTTGATTATATTACGTGATATCAATATACGTACAATAGGTATATGCATAATAATATGGGTTAAGTTGTCATGATATAATATTTAGTGCTACCATATATTATGGATATAATATAGTACCATATATGAACCGTATATGTAAATAGGCCTGATCTTGTATAATAAGTCCCAATAGTATAACATATACTATTCCCAAATATTTATCAGTACATAATATGATAGTAGCTAATTACATATTAACATATCTTCATGAGTATTAGATAATCATTAATACTTTGTCTCATTGATGTAAATAGAGTAATTATATTTATGCATATAGGGAATATTATCCAACTATTGACATAACTAAGGGTCCGCGTCTCCTCGTGCTAATTAATAGCCTTTCATAATCAATTTCTATCTGGTAAATGTTTAACATGATATATCCGACGCTATACAGAACAGAGATTTGCGACAAGTATATGTCTTATCCTAATGTAATCAGTGATATCCCAACAGTTCGATGCTCTTCCTACTTGGTTCATTCTTCATATCTTTTGCCTTGGCTTTTTTCGAGTCCGATTCCGAGTGGATCTGCCTAAACTGTTGGTGCTGATGCGAGTGACCCCCTAAAAGAGCGTCAGATTGATAAAAGAGTGACAATTAAGCCCAGAATGTATATGATGGGACATTAAAGGAAGCATAGGATATAACATAGATGACTATCAATATAATCATTACCACTATACTGAACACACAGCAATACCGTATTTTATAAGATAATCATAGATAGTCATAGGGGTCGTATAACATGGCGATAATACACATGTTAATCCTAAATACTATTTGTATATATCCTTATATTGTATATAACCTTAGGTCTGATATACCAATATTAATATTATACTATTGGTTGTATAGTATGTCATATTTGTAGTAATCATAATTATGACATATGTGTTCCATTATATAATTAAATAATATGTACAATTGATATAAAGTTGCATACTGACATGTTTAAATACATAGCATTTCAAATGTATATTTGGTTATATGTACTTTATATGAAAGTCATCGGAAGATGCCTTCGTATGGATTACAGCTCAAAATCGATAAAGTTGTTATTAAAATAATAATCTTTTAAATAAGAGATGAACTGGGCAACCAATATAATTTCGAAAATAACCTTCCAGAAAAATGTGATAGTGAAAAGGCATGACGGTAAATGTTCACTATGCTAGTATACACATGTCAATAGCAACACATGTTAGACGATTGACTGTAAATTGATGATAAAGGTAATAATATACCCAAGATTATTAACATGTGTATACTACGGAAGAGAACTCGCAAAAGAGATATAAATCAGAGCCTAGTGAACTGATACCGATACATGAATGTCACTGTTGTTTATAGAATCGCTAGCATTTATTAAGATAGTAATCAATTGTATAATTATTTCATTAATCACTGGTAACATATATCCAATATGTACACTAATATATTTAGCCCACAATAATTTATATTATTGATATTATTGGATAATACATGTACCGGCCCTCGAATATATGTACGGTATTATCACCACGCTAAACATAATAGTAGTAGAGAGATACCATATACTATATGTGGATATACGATAATGTACTATACTGGGTAAGTATATGTTAACACATTATAAATATATAGCTGACAAGAGTCTATATTGTCTAGGCAATGTATATTTACACTTATCTGGTACAGTATTTTCATAATCAGATAAGTGTAATGTATACGATATGTCTATGTATTGTCATGATAGTAGAGTTATGTACTATATTAATACCAAGCATCGACATCCTAGGTGCATACGACACGTGCATTAAGAATCGAAAATATTCACGCCACAGTTTAAATATTAAGACGGATATGATATGCACGTGTTGTGTCAAAACGTCTATTTATTTGACAGTCAATAAGAGTTCTTTGCTAACTCCTCGCAAACCCTTCCAATCCGCTATCCATTATTCACAAGTTACGGATTCGGACACTTCCATTACGGTGGCCTAGAGGAGTTAGCAAAGGAGGATATGGTACACGGGCTACCAGACATGGATTACACCAAGAAATTTTGTGAGGGATTTGTAACCAATATACTATAACAGTATTATGAATTAAATATCATAATACTGATATGTCTATACCATTAATAAAATAGACATATTAATATGTTGGTATCCAATATAGTTATCGCCATTGAGGATATATTGATTAGCTTTATTACATGAATATCTAATATACTATATCAGAGTATATTATCTATAATACTAACATATTATATAGTTAATAGTCCTCATACTTATAATATATAATCCTATCACTCGGATAGGATATATAGTTATATACTACATATATCAATAATTTTATCCTATATACTAGCATATCCTATACTGAATATATAAGTAATGGGTTATATAATATTATAATACGGATATACCCATAATATTATATAATATATTAATAGTATACATTCCAACTAAGTACAATACTAATATCTATACATATCCATATCGAGTATATTATATAATTGGGTAATCTGATAATATATTTACCCGTGGACATGATTAGAGGTATCCCCATTTGCTAAAATTATTGGGAAGAGGGATAAATGATTTTGTGAAAAAAAAAATTGGGGGAAAGAGTGGTTCGGGCTCCATAGCGATAATCTCTAAACACAGGTTAATGTCCTTTGCAATGAAGTTTGTAATCTTTAAATGATATCATATCTGGGGGATAATAAAGATTATGAGTTGTGAGGACAAATATTATTCAAAATTCATGTACTGGGCATGCATGCTTAGGATAAATCTTGGATGAGTCGATGCAATACTCTACACTCCAATTGATATCAGGTATCTCTTTTATCTTGGATATGATAAAAAATGGCATACAATTACGTCTTTAGTATTAATTTATCGTTATATCAAATTTATAATATTAATGGATGATGATTATATTAATCATGGGAAATGTACACAATTCCCACGACTGTCTTACCATATGTATTAAGTATAAGTTATACTATCTATAAGTTACATATGGTTCAAAACTAATATCTTATAATATCGAGATATACCGTCATATGATGCGTATATAAATATTATTATATGACGGTAACCTAAGTATTTGATGACCATAGTATTTACTTTAAAGATACACGAATATATTTATACATACTATTAATATAAATGATGTGTCCATAATTAGACATGGAATGTACATAATAGGATAAGATATGTACGATCAACTGAATATAACAATTAATACTGTTATAAATTTGAGAATGTTAGGGATTTATACTTCAGCCCAAAACACATTAGATAAGTATCATGAATATATTACGTATTATAATAGGGTATAATGTAACATAATATTATAACTGTATACTTAAAATGACACTACGCAGTATATCGGTATTGAATTATGGACTATTTTAGCTATTATACCATATCCTATTATTATCTCCGCGTGGTTATACTAGAATAGGTAGGTGCTTATAATATCACCATGCTATATACTATAATTATTGGTAAATCTCAGATATGGTATATGTATTTATATGGTTTTACAGTATATTATTGCTATACATATATGCCTCTAATTTATAAATTATTTATATTAGATATAACATAAAGATATATTATGTCCAAACATATGAATATACTCCATCGACTATTATATGACGTAATATATAGAAAAGTAAATTATATATTTCTTCAGATACATAAATAGTATTTTATTGATACATCATACTACCCCTTAGTTATTTATTCTGATAAGTATGGCTTGTAGCATAGAGATTTTCCCAACGACCGATATGATATGATATGAACAAACATATTCCCCTGTTATGGATGCGATCACGTTCCGATTTTTATTAAGCCTATCATCTCTAGAAAGCCCAGAAATGCAGCTCATGGACGTTGTGACTGCATATCTATATGGCAATATTAGATACTGTATTTTCATATCCTAATTGTATAACTGAATAATATTACCTAAGCACATTAATCAGGTATATAAGTTATTGATCACCGATTATGATATAATATTAGATACTGTATTTTCATATCCTAATTGTGCATATAATTAGTATCATTATTAAACTAAATCAGTATATATATTCCCAATATATCCATCCTACCATACATTGTATTTCATAATGCTATGTCAATATCATATGAGAATATATACACAGTATACAATAGCAGAATTGGACCACGGCATATCCATACTGAGATATAGTATCAACTGTATGTGATTTACCATTAAAATATAGTGAATGGTTATATCTTAATAACGTGTATAATGATGGTGGTGTCTATAAAATATTTTACGTTAAGTTATTATAATATTACACTTTATCGGTATAATAAATTGTTACAATACCATTATAATAATCTAATGAGGTATTGTATATCTTCCAAATAATTTATCATATAACAGTATACCAATACATATTTGTACTCGTATTTAGTATATGTAGACCATATCTTGAACAACTCTACATTTATAATATATTCATAGTGATATCCTTTACATGATATCCAATCTAACTATATATGGATATCTTATAATATTAGATATTTGGATATTACTTGACTATATAGAATTAGTTAATATACCAATGGCTACATAATGATATCTAGTCAGGATATCGTGAACACATGTATTTTTTTAGAGTTGACGGTATGTAACCGTACGGTTAAGTTATTGTCATGACATTCAACTCCATTTTATATATCTGCATTGCATATATCAGCGTCATTGGTTATCAGGAATTATTTTGTCTATGATAACTATGATAGGGATATCATGTGTTCTAAAAAAAATACATAGGACTATATTTAATACCTGATTATGATAACCAATGATCAACCCTAGGATATAAAATATTATTCATAAATGACGTAATATCGTAATAGGTATACTAATAACATAATATTATTCGTACAATATAGCCAATACTTATGAATGATATAATCCGTATATGAATAATATGGGATATTGGATACATATCTCTCATTTAAGATATGTATTTACGTATACATATGTTACCATTACTATATATCCGATGTAATAGATTACAAATATGTATAATCAACTCCGTATTTACTATACATTATATATAGGATATAATATGATATCTTATAAGACAATATATCCATTTATGCCACGTTATACAAGAATATAATAGAACATATGTGGTATTATTACCATATATGGTGGAGAACATGATATAATACACGCATTTATCAATAATATCTAATATTGATATTATAGATGTACATTATGATAATGTGCATTATATAAACTTTCAGATTATATACATACATAACCATATGATATAATAACTCTATCGTCATTATTAAAGTATATACATAAGATATGAATTATAATATAAAACTATAATAATAACGTGATATATTCCATAGGTATAGTATATAAACCATAATTTTATAGTATAATTAATATTATAGGACAAATTGGATATCACATATATATAACTTAATATGTCCACATATTGGATATGATATCCATAGATGATATACCAGTAATAAGTACATATACATTACGTTAAATTTGGATAATTGTATATTACTATTGCCATGATCATAATAACTTAATACAAAGTGGACAGTATGTATAATATATACCAGATACTTACCTATCATATATTGGATAACCATATATCCATTATAAGATTACCAGAATATGGCAAGTATCCATGTATATATACGTATAACTTTTACTCATTATGATATATTGTCTATAATAACCATATATGTATAAGGTATTACTAATATGGATATTTTGATACCCTTAAACATAATAGGAGTATATTGATTATAAGGATATATATTTAAGCTCTCATATGTCCTGTGCCGTATATCATATGTATTAAGGTAGTTGTGTGACAATTTTAAGAGAGAGGGCATACGTATATGAATATAATTAATAATTCCAGGTTATTTTGTATATTAGGTAATGTATTACTAATAATTGATATATGATTAAATAGACAATATACAATTTAACGTAATACTATATAGTGTTATACCATATAATTGATAAGATACTTTATCCAGATCAAAATATATTATTATAAGCAAATATACATATGATATCACGGATATATCTATATTACAAATGAGAGATGTTTTTGAATCTTTGTCCCATGTGGCAATGTCACATCGCCACATGGGACAACTTTCTTAAACCCAAAACCCAAAAAAACACAAAACTCCACTCAACCCCAAAAAAACACACCCAAACCCAAACACCCAAAATCACACCCCAAGCAAAAAAACAAAAAACCCCATGACACTACACACACTCAACCCTATCATTCTCATTTTCACCCGTTTTTGCACTCATCAAAATACCCGTCCAAAAAAATTGAAACCAAAAAAAAAACACAGGGAATGTGCTTTCAAAGAGGCGGGCTGAGCTTTTTGGGCATCTGTTTCATTTAACCCCTCAAGCAGAGGTCTGAATCCATCCGCGCCGAAGGCGCCCGCTAAATTTTTATACGCTAATTTGTTGTTCTGCGCCGAAGGCCACTGCACCGAATTTATTGTTCCTCGTCGAAGGCCGCCGTGCCTCTAAATTTTTTTACACTAATTTGTTACTCTTTTAAATTTTGGCTGTAGAAATATTTTTTTGGGGACAAAGATTTTGTCGGGAAAAATCTTGAATGCACCGTGCCCGCGGGCACGAGTTATGTCTAGTCTATGTATATTATGAAATTATAGCATACTATACCTATCTGGTAATCTTATATTGTGATAACATATGGACAAATATCATACTATTCTAAGTAATGGGATACTAAGGTATATATAACACTATATAATTGCACAGATACTAATATTGTACTATCTAATCATACTCCAAAATAGTATATTAGTATTAAATCGGTTTATGATAACAGGTGTATGTAGAATTATACTCAACATAAGTAATTTCCTCCTATGATTGTCATATTAACTGATATCAGTTGGCTATCCAATAAACGTAATATTCATATGTATACGAATTGTGCTCATTCCATATGGGTTTACATATGCTATAAAAGTTTAGATATATTAACATAATAGCTCGTACTATGATTAATATCATTACTAATATATAGTCATTGGTAAATATTTGACCCTTTCATTAAAGCATGTTAACAATGGTTCCTAACATATTTGCCAGTATCTGTATATTACCTAAATCCGCACTAGCATGTTCACCACTTGCGTATATCATATGTGAATAATATCCCTATCATATTAGTATACTCATTATATATCCTCACATTCCATTTAAATGATGGGTACATCCTAGCATACCCATGCCAATCTTATCACTTGTCGAATCATCAATCTTAATATTGGTGTGGCTGGCCAAGATGTTATGTCTTTTTACGACAAATTCATGTGCCAGATCAAATAACTGGAGCGGGAACATCCCTAGTTATAAATATACATATTACCACTATTTTGTGTTTGACTAAACATAAGCAATTGTATTCTTTTCTCCAAATACACGCATGGCACAGACAAGAATTCCAAACGGTGATCACATATGCCTTTCTTGGGCATATAGTTTCAGGAGATGGTATCTCTGTTGATCATGAGAAAGTCACATCTGTTAGAAACTGGCTGACCCCCCGATCAGTTTCTAACAACCGAGGTTTTCACGGATTAGCTGGTTATTATCGCCGATTCATCAAGGACTTCTCAAAGATTGCTGAGCCGATGACTCGAAGGATGTTAGGATTGTTTGGGCTGAAGCTTGTGAGCAAGCATTCAGAGGATTGAAGATGAAGCTGACAACCGCACCAGTTCTAACTATTCCAGATACTCATAATCTTTATTATCCCCCAGATATGATATCATTTAAAGATTACAAATTTCATTTCAAAGGACATTAACCAACAATCATGATAGCATTACCACAAAGCACTTAGGATATTAAAGTTGTCATAAGAAAATCTCTGAACACACACACAATGCAAGAGTTGAACTTGTTATACGCATGATGTGAAAGATTCCAACTTCTTGTACTACTCTCTATCTGCTTATTTACGTCAATATAAGCTTTTTTTTAAAACATATGTTTTTTCTTCTTAATCACCAGGAAGGAAATGTGGGTTTCATATCAAATTGTACAATCTAAATTCAAACTAACATCAAATCACAAACTAGCTTAAATAAAGAATATCTTTACGGCCGCTAAAAAATCTTTTAAAAATGTATGATTTTCTTCTGAGCAAAAATTTCACAACCAACCATGTTTTGTACCATGAATTTGAGATAATTTTCAAGATTTCGTTGTTTCTCACACTAAGGTGGCTTCATCAAATCATAAGTGTAATCTTCTTACATTAATTTCATCTCTCCTTATTTATAGCTAAAAGATATTCATTCTTTTTCTCAAAAAGATATCCCCAATGATTTAGGCAACTTGTTTCACAGTACATCTGTTCAAAAGATTTGTTGAAAAGATTCAACAGCACAGTACTTTTTGGCTGTGTTTGGTTTGTGGGGGAAAAAGAAAAGAAAAGAAATTAAGAAAAAATCAATTTTTATTTTTTGGTTGGAAAGAAAATGAAAATAAAGAAAAATTGTGGAAATATATACTACAACTATTCTGTCAAGTTTTCCTCCTCTTCAATACCTTTATTTCAACAATTTGCTCGTAGAATAATGTACAATAAATTATGTATGAATTAGGGATAAAGGTATATACCTATATATTAGTCACCAATATCATAATACCACAAAATATGCATATGTTATAAATATCTTACTATGATAGACATACTCGATATTTGAGAGCACAATGAAGATAGATGGCTGATTCATGTAATATACACGTAAGACTAAGTGATCCACGTATACTCTGATCACTCCCTATTTTACACCTTTTTTTCTGCATGTTTGCATGCCATTTAGATCGCTCAAATCGTGTTTTTCACGTTTATTCGACAATATTGCGATGCTTGTCACGATTTGTTGTTTTTGTCGTATTTCAGGAGATTTGGAGCGATTTGGAGTGATTCTGAGATGCACCCACTCCGGAGTGTCACCGACGACTCTCTTGAGGGGTATTCTGTGATTGGAGAGGAGTGGAAGAAGAAAGAACGTCGTAGGAGCGACAAGGAGGCAAAAATACGAAGAATGGGCATTTTCAGCATGCCACTCGGCCGAGTGAAGGAATCACTCGGCCGAGCATAGACAGCCCGCTCGGTCGGCCAGATCGGACACGCAACAGAGCTAATATCAGCGTGCACTCAGCCGAGCATCGCCAGACCACTCGACCGAGCACCGAGTCATCCCTCGCCCGAGTGGAGCCAAGACGATGGCAACCAAAAATGTCCAAATCTCTGGAATCCGTCAGTCAGCCCCAAAGACCGACTCGGCCGAGTGACGAACGCCGTCTGCCCGAGTGAAGAACACCCACCGGCCGAGTGAAGAAAAGTCACTTGGCCGAGTGACTCCCGAGGAGACGACCCCCAAGACCCCCAACTCTCTGGAATCCATCAGGGTCTCTCACTCGGCCGAGTGACATTTGTCACTCGGCCGAGTGAGCTGCGCTGCCTGTAGCGTAAGTTGCGATTTTGAGGCTGCACAGGAGCATTTTTGTCAGGATTTTTTGGGCGATTTTGGGGGATATTTAACCCCAGTTTTTAACCTAGTTTGGAGAGCTTTTTCAGAACTTTTTGCAGCCTTTTTTAGATTACTTTTTAGGAATTAAATTTAGCTTTTAGGGAGGAGAGAAAAGTGTTAATTTGTTGGATGCTACTTTGTTCTTCATTGGTTTGTCTCTCTCCCTATCAAAAACTCCATTTTTATTGATATATTGAATATTGCTATGAATTCTATTGATTTTATTTGTGAATTTTTATTGAATTTCATTATGAATTGTGAGTAGTTCTATCGTCTTAAGGCGTATGGATGAACCCTACGAGCCCAATTTCAAATTTGTGATGAATAGGTGAAATTATTGCTAGAATTGATTAGGGTTAGTTTGGGATTGCTATAATACGAATAGCTAGGGAATCATACCGATTGGGATTTGCAAGAGATTGGATCCCAACTCGATAGGAAGCCCTAGAAATTCGAATTGGGTTGCAATTGAATTTCTCCGGAATCGGTTTGCAAGAGATTGGACCGAAACTAGGGTTTTCGATTGCAACTCTATACCAATACCCGTTTGCAAGAGATTGGACGGGTAGGAACTATCCCAACCTAGGTCGTAGCTCGAGTTTGCACGAGAGTGGGCTCGAGATACGATTGAACGATGATGTTGTTCTTCAAGCTAGTTTGCCTAGGTTAGGGTTTGCAAGAGATTGGACCCTACCCTAGGTTTGCTATAGACCGGCAATAGCGCGAGAGCGTGAGCTTGGTTCTACATTTAGTTGCAACTAGTTCACCCGAATTTCAAGTCTAGCAATTGTGAAACCTACGAATCACAATGATGAGATACGGCAAGTAGCGGGGATTCCCTATCCCTAGGCGTCTTTATTAATTTGATATTTTCTTTCGTATAATTGAACGACTAGGACTGCATTACCACGAACATTTCTCGACTTTTCCTATAGCCAGGTGGACTGAAGAAGACACTGTCATTAGGCCTCCCTGTGTTCGATACCCGCTCGCCGCTACACCGTGCGCTTGCGGTAAGACTAGCGAGTCGCTTGTCCCGGTTGCGTGTGCATACCGGGGTGCGATCAAGTTTTTGGCGCCATTGCCGGGGAAGGCATTTTGACGGAGATCGATTTGGATCACCCGGTTATTTTTTCAATTTCTTTATTTATTTCTTCATTCTTTTCTAACTCTGTTTACATCCCTATTTTGCAAGCTCTCCCGAAATTTTCCACAAGATCTTAATAGGTAAAATGGGGGATGCAATTCAATGATTGAGTCTGGCCAGGGAGATGATGAATCTTTTGCGGAGCTCCTTAAGGAACTAATTGATGAGGTCCACGCTACCGGAGCTTTTGCTATTAATATCGAGGACCCCGTCGAACAATTGTTTGCTAGCTTTGTGATGGATCAAATCTCCCCGGATGGGACTATTGGGGACGATATCAGAGTTGATGTGAGGGACGACAAGCTATATTTTGAAGGCGATAGAACATGCGTCGAAGAGTACTACACTCCCGAGGAATACTTTGAGCAAACCGACATTCAGGGAGTTACACTCTACAACCCCCACTCTTGCAATTATGAATCTGCTGACGTATTTCTCGATCTCAGGAATGAACCAGAGCAAGGTGGTGGTCTTATCGATGCTAGCGCAGAATCAGAGAGCGTCTATTTCGATGCACCGTCCTCACTAGGAAGCGAATCTGAGCATCCACTCGAGAGTGAGCTAAACTCAGATGTTGAAGGAGAAGCCAAACTCACACAAGATGACGAAGCAGAGGGTACGGCACCCTTTGAGGTAGAGCTTAAACAATTACCGCCGAATCTGAGGTATGCTTTCTTGGGTAGTAAATTGACCTTCCCGGTGATTGTTAATGCCCACCTTGGCCAAGATCAACTTGAAAAACTATTAGGAGTCCTTAGGGATTACAAGGATGTCCTTGGCTACACTATCTCTGATCTTAAGTGAATAAGCCCTAGGCTATGCACGCATAGGATCCACTTGGAAAACACTGAAGCCACTTCTATTGAGCCTCAAAGGCGGTTGAACCCGAATATGAAAGAGGTAGTCAAAAAGGAAATCCTAAAATTGCTTGAGGCCGGAATTATCTACCCTATCTCTGACAATAGATGGGTTAGCCCCGTTCACGTCGTCCCCAAGAAAGGGGGGATGACCGTTATAAAAAATGAAAAAGGAGAGCCCATTTCTACACACACTGTCACGGGATGGCGGATGTGCATTGATTATCGAAAACTAAATAAAGCCACCCGAAAAGACCATTACCCACTACCCATCAAAGATCAAATGCTTGAACGGCTTGCTAAACATAAATACTTTTGTTACTTGGATGGGTATTCTGGGGTTTTCCAAATCCCTTTGCACGAAGACGACCAAGAAAAGACCACATTTACTTGTCCTTATGGCACTTACGCCTACCGTAGAATGCCCTTTGGTCTTTGTAATGCACCCGCCACCTTTCAGAGGTGCATGACCTCCATCTTTTCTGACTATATTGAAAATATTATGGAAGTTTTCATGGATGATTTCTCAGTTTATGGAAGTGAGTTTGATTCTTGTTTGGCTAATCTTACCAAAGTTCTTAAAAGATGTCAAAAAAAAATAATCTTACTCTTAATTGGGAGAAATGTCACTTCATGGTCACGGAAGGGATAGTGCTTGGGCACCTTGTCTCCTCAAGAGGGATTGAGGTTGATAAGGCGAAGATTGAGGTAATCGAGAAACTCCCTCCTCCTATTAATGTTAAGGGCATTAGGGGCTTTCTTGGTCATGCGGGGTTTTACCGCCGCTTCATCAAGGATTTCGCCTTGATTGCCCGGCCACTTACCTCCTTGCTTGCTAACGATGCTCCATTTGTTTTTTCAGGAGAATGCTTGCGGGCGTTCAACACATTGAAGGAAGCACTAATTTCTGCGCCCATCATACAACCATCGGATTGGAACCTTCCCTTTGAGCTCATGTGTGATGCAAGCGACCAAGCCATTGGGGCGGTATTGGGGCAAATGAAAGATAGAAAGCTTCATGCAATATTCTATGCAAGCAAAACGTTGGATGACGCACAGAAAAATTACATAACTACGGAGAAAGAGCTTCTAGCGGTCGTGTATTCCATTGAAAAGTTCCGCTCATATCTCCTTGGATCCAAGGTAATTGTCCACACCGACCATGCAGCATTGAAGTATCTCCTAAACAAGAAAGAGGCCAAACCTAGGTTGATAAGGTGGATACTTCTATTGCAAGAGTTTGACTTAGAAATCAGAGATAAGAAGGGTACGGACAACGTTGTGGCGGATCATTTATCTAGGCATATTCACGATAAGGAGGACGAAAGCTTGCCCATCGATGACTCCTTTGTTGATGAGAGGCTATACGCCATATGGCCCGGGGAAGTCCCTTGGTATGAGGACTATGTCAATTACTTGGCCTGTGTGATTAAACCATGCGGGATGCCCACACAGCAAAAGAGGAGATTTATGCATGAGGTCCGTAGCTATTTCTGGGAAGATCCGTATCTCTTTAAGATATGCAAGGATGGGGTTATCCGGAGATGTATTTCTAAGGAGGAGGCCACCTCCATCATCTTGCATTGCCATGGTATGCCATGCGGGGGACATCACGCCGCTTCTAAGACTACCGCTAAGATATTGCAGAGTGGATTCTTTTGGCCAACCATGTTCAGAGACACGCACGACTTCGTCAAGGCGTGCGATAGATGCCAACGGACCGGGAATATTTCCAAATGAAATGAGATGCCAATGAGGCCCATTCTATAGATTGAGCTCTTTGATTGTTGGGGAGTGGACTTCATGGGACCATTTCCGTCAAGCAATGGTAACAAGTATATCTTATTGGCCGTGGACTACGTCTCCAAATGGGGTAGAAGCCATCGCCACCCCTACCAATGATGCGAGGGTTGTCTCCAAGTTTTTCAAGCAGAATATTTTTCCACGCTTTGGGGTACCCCGTACTTTGATAAGCGACATGGGAAGTCACTTTATAGAAAACAAATTTGAAGCCATGTTGAAAAAGTACAGGGTAAACCATAGAATTGGCATGGCCTACCACCCTCAGACGAGCGGACAAGTGGAGGTTTTAAATAGCGAAATCAAGCAAATTCTTGAAAAGACCGTAGATCGATCTAGAAAAGATTGGTCCATGAAGTTAAACGGTGCTATATGGGCATATCGCACGGCCTTTCGCACTCCGATTGGCACCACACCGTTCCGACTTGTTTATGGGAAAGCTTGTCACCTACCGGTAGAGTTGGTGCACGGCACGTATTGGGCCATCAAGACCCTCAATTATGACTATAAGAGTACGACGGTGAGGCGACTCTTGGACATCAACGAGCTTGACGAAATTAGAAGAGATGCCTACGAGAGCTCAAGAATTTACAAAGAAAGGACCAAGATTCTCCACGACGCACGCATAACTGTCACGGACTTCAAGGTCAGAGACAAAGTCTTGCTATATAATTCCCGACTCCGACTATTCCCCGGAAAGTTGAGGTCACGGTGGTCCGGACCTTTCACCATCAAGCACATACAACCGGGAGGAGCATTTGAATTGGAAGGGAAAGACGGAGCCACTTTTAAGGTGAATGGGCAACGGCTAAAGCATTATTCCGAAGGAGTCCCTATGGGCGAGGTAAATAGAATATATCTACTCAAGGGATGGCCGGATGATCTTTCATACCTCCTTGATGAGGTCATCGAAGAAGCTATCCCCCACTCCATCGGCGCACCCCACGAAGATAGCTTCGAAGAAGGCCAAGATTTGGTTGAAGAAGAGATGATGAAGGACTTTCCCAATATCTCCATGGTGATTGATGATGGCGACGCTGAAGTCGCAAGAATACGGGAGCTCTGCAAGCTCTCGAAGTTGAGGACTCCGAAGAAAGCTCCACCGATACGACGATCGGTGTCACCGGCAAAGTCGAAGACCGGAACAAGCTCTAGCTTGGGGGAGCCACCCCCCAACATTGCCTGTGACAAAGGGACGCTGAGGAAGACCACACACCACCATGATCCAAATCCGAGCGGTCTTCCCGGCAAATTCGACGGGTGCATCTCATATGCACCCACATCCCGCGCTAAATTGAAAATTTAAAGGGGTCGAGCTCAAGACCTTAAATGAGCGCTTGTCGGGAGGCAACCCGACGGTTATTGCATTATTTCTATTTTAGTTTTTATTTTTGTTTTAGACTTTATTAGTGTTTTTGAGTCGTTTGCCCGAAAAATTGTGACAACGGGTCCTATTTTCTTTGACAGGAGGAGGAGAAAAGGATATCTATCATATAGAGGATGACCGAGGCGAAGAAGAGCGCTCCAGGAATGCGCTCGAGGCTTAGGAGGAGGAAGAAACCACCTGGAGGAAGAAAAACAGAGAGTAGAGCCAAAACGGAGCCCCGAAGCAGGAAACAGAGCCTCACTCGGCCGAGTACCATAGTCACTCGGCCGAGCGAAGAAAGCCGTCTGCCCGAGTGGCGCACCAACGAGGGAAGTCTAATGTACCCAACTCTCTGTCTTTTTTATGATTTCAGTATAAACTGCCACTCGGACGAGAATATTTCTTCACTCGGCCGAGTGAAACTGATACCCTCCTAGGGCAAGTGCTACCGAGTAGCTTGTGCCACTCGACCGAATGGACTTTCTCCACTCGGCCGAGTGTGGCAAAGACACTCAGCCGAGTCGTAAGTGGCGAGGAGTTTTAAAAAAAAAATTTCCGTTACGTCACTCGGCCGAGTGACAGAGTCACTCGGCCGAGTCGTAACTACTCCTATATAAGGAGCTGCAGGCTCGGCGCAATTTTCGAAACGCCCAAATCCTCATTTCTCGCCCGAGCCCGCGTGACCCTTCAGCTCCTGCCCGCTGTGATCACCACCCGCTCGCCCGATTCACCCCGTCGCCAGCCCTGCTCGCCCGACCGCCATCGGCCGAGTGCCGACCACCGACCCCCGACCACCAGCGACCACCCTCGCCGCCGGCCGACCGCCGGTAAACCCAATTTCGCCCCCTTTGCTCCTTTTTCCCCTATTTTTGACGATCCGTACGCCCATTAAGCCCCTAACTCAAATCGACTTGTTTACTTATCTGTTATACCCCATCTCCCCCATGTATTTTGAATTTTATACGCTGATATCATTGTTTGATGTGCAGGCTATCTTGGGGGAGCTTAGGGGAGCTTTCAGACGCGCTATTGGCTTCGTGGAGGCGGCGTCTTCGCACTTATCTGCTGTTTTGCTCTCGCGGCGTGTTCGGGTACCTTCGTTTCATTTTTTTAGCACGCCGCATTTTTCATTAGTTGGGTGAGCACTCGGGGCACACATGCCGCCCCGTACACGGCCACGCACTCGGGGAGCTTCCGCCAAGCGGAAGCGGTAGGATGAGCCCGGCCCCTCCCACGCTAGGGAGGACTCCCCTCCACCTTCACCACCTCACCCCCACACAGCCACTTCCAGCCGATCCCATTCATGCACAGCCGCCACCGGCTCCATCCGTCGGGCCGCTGGGCATCACGTTCAGAGACGACGCACAGCGCGTCCGATTTGAGCGTATCACCCAGCGCCCGATAGTACCCTCCAGGTTCGCTCATTTAGCAGACCTAGACCGCCTGGGGGTACTTGAGGGGATGCTCACGTTGTACGACAACGTGGGTTGGTGAGATTTTTTGTCTGTGTCGGCGGACACCTACGTCCGTCCGACACTCGAGGTACTTAGCTCGATCGCCCGGACCGATGAGGGATGCTCCTTTAGACTCATGGATCGAGAGTGTCAGATCACTCTCGATATGCTTAGAACATTCTTTCAGTGGCCCGCAGTCCCCGTGCCCGACCGAGCCTATGCCCCACACACACATCCCTCTGCCATCTTTCGATTCCCACGCCTTTTGGGCCAGGATCACGGGTTTACCACACGCCTTTGACCCTAGTAGGGCCAAGGCCTCACCCATAGTCCACCCCTGCCTCTGCATAGCACAGCGTCTTATGGCGACCACCTTTCTAGCGAGGTACGAGCCTGGGATGATGTCTACGCCTGAGCTCTATATGCTCTACGCGATGACTCGCCCCAGAGTTCTGGATAGGGATGGTGTTGCGATGGTCCCCGCCGTTGAGATTGACGTTGCTAGCTGGTTTTTGGACCGCATCATAGTATCGGTGGGCGCTCGCTCCCTGATAAGTTGTGGCGGCCTGATCACCCTGCTAGCCCTGATGACCGGCGAGGACCTTCCGGCCGGCCTACGTCGACCTTCGGGCCCCACTTCACTTTCGATAGACGTCATGGCCCGGATGAAGATGCTTCGTCCGCACGGCCAGCGGCACTGGGTATGGTTGCACGGTCCCTTCGGTGCTGACTACATGATCCTCCCGAGCCCCGCTCGGACACACATAGGACCAGTACACGAGGACTGGCTTCTGGCGATGGATCTCCTGATCCCCACCGCCTACGTACTTAAGGCTGAGGAGGCTGAGCAGGCACCCCCTGCATCTGTTGACCCTGTGATCCCTCAGCCTGAGCTTGCACTTTCTGCCGCTCCCGACACCACTGTCCACACTTCTGCCGGTGTCGGGAGTACACTTGCTGAGTCGACCTCCACTTCCACCACGTCTACCACCACCCCCTCTACTGCTGTGCCCCTGTCGGTTGAGCCCCTCACCTCTTTGCTACCTGAGCGTCCACCCACCATACTAGAGAGCGGCGAGTCTTATTTCGCTTCCGTCGTGGAGACCCTATCCACTTTGATCTCCGCTGGGGTTTCACCTTTTATTCCCCACACTTCCTCCCCATCGGTCGACCTTTCTGTCTCCACCGTAGCTGTCCTATCCGAGAGCGTCGTGACGTCTGTCCTCACACCTGTGTCACCAAACTCTCTTGCTGCCTCTTCGCCGATTTTGTCTTTCACTTCCACTGCTGCTGCTTCCACCTCACACCAGCCTGCGTCCCAGCCTCGCACTGAGGCTGGGCATCCACTAGTGAGCACAACCCCTTTCCACACATGCCTGTTGGCCCGATTGTTTACACCGCCCGTATCAGACAGCCCCGACCTGCTCAGCCTAGACCTGTCCGTCCCTCCGCTCCACCACCCCCTGACGCCTTAGTTCAGAGCATTCGTGCTCTTGAGGGGGCGATGAGTGGACTCAGGGGCGATTTTAGGGCTCTGTCTGCCACAGTCACCGCCATACAGCACCGCCTCGAGCTACTTCCCAGCATTCACTTTTGCCTGACCCAGATTCTCGAGCGACTGCCACGACCACCACCACCCACCCAGCAGACTGTTCCACCACCTCCTCCTCCTCCACCTCAGGATGGAGATGGCGCAGCACCACCAGCTTAGGCACACCCTTGATGCCATTGATATTTTTTGCTGTTATGCTGCCCATTCTCTGCTTGGTCCTGATGATTTTTGCCCCCCCTCCTCCCCGCACTATTTTTGTCCCTACTCTGATCACATCATTATATATATTTTTTGGGGGATGAGGGAGAGTATTTTTGGTGACACACACATATCTGCATCACTCTTATCCTTGCATGCATCACATCCGCATCATATTTTCATTTTGTTATTTTTATTTCTTTTTATCATGCATGCACCCACCCCCCACCCATTACACGTCTCTCGGTGTGCCACACTTTGCACATTGAGGACACTGTGCACTTTAGCTTTGGGGAGTGAGTTCTCACACTTTTTGCTTTTATCACCTTTATTTTTAGTTTTTTTTCACGTTTTTCCGCTTTTGCACCCATTTTTCATCACGTTTTTCTTTGTTTTACCATGCATCACGTTTTTTCTTATTTTCCTTGTGTGCTACATTGTAAATATCTTTGTTTTTCGTTTATCTTTATTTCTTTCATCTTCTGCTAGAGATGATTTTTCTGTGATGATGACGACGTGGTGTTAGCTTTTCTCTATATGCATGCTAAATTTGTCATGTCATAGCTTTTGTTTCTGATATCATATGCTATGTCCTGTGTTGCATTTAGAAATGGTAACCCACTTCTTTTTCCGTATGAAAATAGATGAAATTCTATTATTAGCTGATGTCTGATGATTCATATGTATGCTATCGTAGAAAACACACCAAGATTCACGCATTGATTGCTTATATCTGGAGTACTGCTTTCTTTTCTCATATCACTTCTTATTGCATGCTTGGTACGCTTCACTTCGGGTTGATTGAATTATTGCTAGCAATGATAAATCTGGACTAGTTTACTTTTTGAGATTAAACTGAGTAGATTATATTACCCTGCTGAAGTTGTCATGCACGTCCTATAGAGTGAACTGAGAGATACATTTATTTCTTTCTCCACATATCTTGAACATAATTTCTCTATTTTATATTCATTGGTGAATCTCCCCTTAGCAATTCTATTATTGGCATCCCCCGTTATTATATCACATGCTCCAAATTCCCCAAAACCCAAAGAAAAAAATACTTGTATATCCTTCTCTTTGATTTGGGATCATTTGTGTATATATGTTATGAAAAGAAAAAAAAAGAGAGAAAAAGAAAAAGAAAAAGATTTGAGAATGAGAGAAGAAAAGAGAAAAGAAGTTCGAAAACGATCCCATCTCATACACTTTCTCTCTTTCTCCCCTCTTTTTGTTTTTGTTTTTTCTTTTACTTTTAGAACTACAAAAGGAAACGGGGATGTAAATATTGTTTTGTTTATGCCACCACGCTTATAGATAAGCTTGGGGGAGAGGATCCAATGATGTGTGAGAGAGTGACTACTTGACGGTGCATGACAACCTAGGCTAAGTAATATTTTATACTCGGTGAGATTGCTTAACGTTTTACGAAATCCAGAAATCTACGCTTAGCATTCATTTCATGAAAACCACACTTTTTCTATTCTTACTACTCTATCGTGTGATATCTCTTATACTCCTTATAGAAAGCATTCAATTGAAAAGTGTGTGATCTACGATATTGTATACCGCTTTAGATGCTTCAGACGATGCTAATTCTAGAATTATTCCATTTTTTCATGCTATATTGACATTCTTGGGTTTTCTATTTCAAATGCACCATTATACTATGATATCAAAATAAAAGTCCTTGACATGTGTTTTATATTCGATGCATGCTATATGAGTAAGCAAAACCCACGTCCTGAGAAAAATGATCTAGCAACTTCCCTCTTCGTTTTCTACTTTGTTTTTCATTTTTCATTTTCCATTTCTCCATCGTTTTCTTTATCTTTATCCACCGGGTTTGCTTTTTACTCATCTTCCTCGAGGACGAGTAAGAGGTAAGCTTGGGGGATTTTGATCACTCCGTATTTTACACATTTTTTTCTGCATGTTTGCATGCCATTTAGATCGCTCAAATCGTGTTTTTCACGTTTATTCGACAATATTGTGATGCTTTTCACGATTTGTTGTTTTTGTCATATTTCAGGAGATTTGGAGCGATTTGGAGTGATTCTGAGATGCACCCACTCCGGAGTGTCACCGACGACTCTCTTGAGGGGTATTCTGTGATTGGAGAGGAGTGGAAGAAGAAAGAATGTCGTAGGAGCGACGAGGAGGCAAAAATACGAAGAATGGGCATTTTCAGCATGCCACTCGGCCGAGTGAAGGAGTCACTCGGCCAAGCATAGACAGCCAGCTCGGCCGGCCAGATCGGACACGCAACAGAGCTAATATCAGCGTGCACTCGGCCGAGCATCGCCAGACCACTCGGTCGAGCACCGAGTCATCCCTCGCCCGAGTGGAGCCAAGACGACGACAACAAAAAATGTCCAACTCTCTGGAATCCGTCAGTCAGCCCCAAAGACCGACTCGGCCGAGTGACGAACGACGTCCGCCCGAGTGAAGAACGCCCACCGGCCGAGTGAAGAAAAGTCACTCGGCCGAGTGACTCCCGAGGAGACGACCCCCAAGAACCCCAACTCTCTGGAATCCATCAGGGTCTCTCACTCGGCTGAGTGACATTTTTCACTCGGCCGAGTGAGCCGTTCTGCCTGTAGCGTAAGTTGCGATTTTGAGGCTGCGCAGGGGCATTTTCGTCAGGATTTTTTGGGCGATTTTGGGGGGTATTTAACCCCAGTTTTTAACCTAGTTTGGAGAGCTTTTTAGAAGTTTTTGTAGCCTTTTTTTAGATTACTTTTTAGGAATTAAATTTAGCTTTTAGTGAGGAGAGAAAAGTGTTAATTTGTTGGATGCTACTTTGTTCTTCATTGGTTTGTCTCTCTCCCTATCAAAAACTCCATTTTTATTGATATATTGAATATTGCTATGAATTCTATTGATTTTATTTGTGAATTTTTATTGAATTTCATTATGAATTGTGAGTAGTTCTATCGACTTAGGGCGTAGGGATGAACCCTACGAGCCCAATTTCAAATTTGTGATGAAGAGGTGAAATTATTGCTAGAATTGATTAGGGTTAGTTTGGGATTGCTATAATACGAATAGATAGGGATTCATACCGATTGGGATTTGCAAGAGATTGGATCCCAACTCGATAGGAAGCCCTAGAAATTCGAATTGGGTTGCAATTGAATTTCTCCGGAATCGGTTTGCAAGAGATTGGACCGAAACTAGGGTTTTCGATTGCAACTCTATACCAATACCCGTTTGCAAGAGATTGGATGGGTAGGAACTATCCCAACCTAGGTTGTAGCTCCAGTTTGCACGAGAGTGAGCTCGAGATACGATTGAACGATGATGTTGTTCTTCAAGCTAGTTTGCCTAGGTTAGGGTTTGCAAGAGATTGGACCCTATCCTAGGTTTACTATAGACCGGCAATAGCGCGAGAGCGTGAGCTTGGTTCTACATTTAGTTGCAACTAGTTCACCCGAATTTCAAGTCTAGCAATTTTGAAACCTACGAATCACAATGATGAGATACGGCAAGTAGCTGGGATTCCCTATCCCTAGGCGTCTTTATTAATTTGATAGTTTCTTTCGTATAATTGAATGACTAGGACCGCATTACTGCAAACATTTCTCGACTTTTCCTATTGCCAGGTGGACTGAAGAAGACACTGTCATTAGGCCTCCCTGTGTTCGATACCCGCTCGCTGCTACACCGTGCGCTTGCGGTAAGACTACCAAGTCGCTTGTCCCGGTTGTGTGTGCATACCGGGGCGCGATCATACTCCATGTATTCATTTACATGTACAACGCCATTGCATTTGATATTTAACCACCATATTTGATATATGCAAAGTTATGTTAATCATATCATAAGTAATATGAACCATTAGTATGTATACTACTCCAAATTATCCTAGCCATCAAATAAATTAAGGTATCCGTGGTAAACAAAGATGGTTATGATTTATGCAACATGCTATCCAAATTCCATGATTATATTGCCATATCAGCCCATATTTTGTGTACCTAAATATTGGAGAAGATGTTTGCCACTATCGTGGATCACAAACCCTATATGAGATCTTCTACAAACTTGACTGGATCAGCCAAAACGCATCCCTTTTATACTAAAACAACGTAAAATTCCTAACTTTGCATCTAAATCCTAAGATCCTAGGGCTAATCCATTAGCCTTAGAAATGACTACTCATAATTCATAGTGATATTAACAAAAGCATTTAGAATAGCAATAGAAATCATGATCGCAATGAAAAACATCAAAATAATCATAGAGAGATGCGAGATCGTTACCAAAGTGCTGAAGACGAACAAACATATCACCTTTGCATAATTGTATGTGAGATAATAGGGCAATAATACGGACATAACTCAAGGAATATAATAAATTGGATTGATGAGTTATTGGTATCATATTATCTTGGTATGCTAATATTTATTTACCGATATCCTTGTAATGATATACTGTTCTAAACGCATAAGTATATTAATTATCAATATTAGAGCATATCTACAGTATATAGTATTGTTAGATAGGTTAACAAAGATAATATAGATGGATATATTACAGATATAACCAAAATATCCTATAGGGTTTGTGATATGATATGACTTATCATGGACTGTATAAGATAGTATAGATATTATATGACATATTTTGTATATCATAAATAGGTTACATATGTATAGCAGTATATAATTACGATTGCCTAGGTATAATGGATAATACCCAATATGTAAGTTAACTATATATCACATCATGATTATAGTATAATTCTAATGATTGCACATTAATATAAGTGGATAACGTCGACATCTGCTTAGGGTTTTGGACAACCTGATGTTGAGTACTTATCGTGTAAATCTTGACCAAGTTACCCTAAGGTAACTTATTTTAAATGAAGTGATGTTACCATTGATTCATTTGCGATTAAATACGAATCTACCCAAATTCGCATACTTAAGGGAGTGAGTAAACATAAGTTTAAATGTACATATTTTGCAACCATAGATATAAGTGATTCACCCGCACTTGTCTATCATCACTAAGAGTCATTTAGGGCACCTGGGTATATAAAATTTGTCATATTACAGTATTAATATAAATAACAGTATCTATCATATTAAACTTATCTCTTAAATTTACACCTTAGAATATTGTGCATATCGATGATTATATAACTGAATATGCATATAATACACTTGATATCATTTGGTTTAGTGACTGTACATATTCCCAAATACAGTCATTATGGTATATTAGTGTTAAATGTATCTGTTACCTGTAATAATATCGTCAAAATATCGGTAACTTAGTATAATTAGAGTATTGTAAGGATATGTAATGAAATAAAATATATCTTAACCTGTAATTATATTCAATTTTTACATGGATTTATAAGGAAAATATGATGTGCTATCTGATATTCTAAGGTATGAAATACGTATTCACTTAATCCCCACATATAATATGTTGACTAGTATAAGTTGAATATGGTATGTGATAAATATTTGCAAAGATAACATACCTAAAATGGCATAGTGGTACTAAATACCAAATATATGCATAATACACATTTGGTTATAGAAATACACTAGTAGTTTGTATGAGTATACCACGTATGCGATATGCGATATACATGTAAAATCTGTCAATAATATATCCTGATAAAGTGTTATACCATATAATTGAACCTATCATATAGATATTGTTATAGAATAATTTATTATAATAGTACCCGTTACGAATTGGCAATATACTATACATATTAATATATCTGTATTGGATATCTATTAATACCATAATGAAATATTGATATTCCTATATTTTAAATTGCATGTACAAGTATTAATTTAGTGGGTGTACCGATTCATAGTGTATATCCTTCTATCATAATACCAAATATGAGTAATCCTAGAATTATACTTTTCTTACTAGCTTATATATGATATAACCCAAATAATAAGTAATAGAGTTAATGATGGCAATATCATAATATATGAGTATATGATAATTATGGGTAAAGATGGTATATCATATAAGATATTTGCCTGTAGATATAATGCACATGGTATTATGATAGAAGTATTTTGGGTTATATCCCAAAATATTGTGGCTACGTATATAACCATGAATTAGACTATCATAATTAATATTGGCATATCCGTTATATTAATATGTGTATAGTATCATTTATTACAAGTATTAATATGTAACACTATATATTATACTATGATACTATATATTACAATTAATACTATCGCTATTATATCCCTATCATAGACCCATATGACCTAATTGTACATGTATACCAGATAAAATATATATACACACACACACACACAATAATCATATTACTTGTTCAGGACCTTTAGTATAATAGTTATTGTGTACGTATATATAACCATGTTCATCATTATTACCTGTACGTGATTTGCTTGTATAAGTCATAATATAGTTTTAGTATGTATGTCTTCTATTGCATGGTATTATTATGAAATATATAGTATTACACTTATACAGATATATTATACGAGTACATATGGTATAACGGATATATCCCCTAATTATGAGTTATTGATATATTACTATCAGAATAATGTATAGTACCTACTGTCCATATATATTCACCAAATAATAGGATATACTATTTGGTCGACTAGATATAAACATATGTATCAGTAATTAGGATTCAAACTATATAATGATATAAATGTACCAATACACTGCCACTATTACCAAATATATACCTAATATAAATTACACCTAAATATATTTGACATTTCTTAGTATATGTACCCTGAATGGATATTTGACTATATATTACATGATTAAATATAATATTACAGATACTATATACAAGATATCTATTAACTATATATGGACTAGTCATAACACGTGCCCTCGGGCACGGTTCATTTAAGATATCCCCACAAAATCTTTGTTCTCCCCAAAAAAATTTTAACCTTCCAAAATTTAAACAAATAAAAAATGTGCCTACGTCGCTAGCGCCTTCGGCGTGGAACAACAAATTTGGCACGGGCGCCTTTGCCGCGGGCGCATTCGTCGCGGAACAACAAATTACTTTCGTGCGAGCGTCTTCGTCTCGGGCGCCTTCGGCATGGACGCATTCGAATTCAAAAACATAAAAAGTTGAAAGAGGATGGCCCAAATTTAGGCGCATTAAAATTTTGAATGTTTTGCTCTGCCATTAAAATCTGCTCAAAATTTGAAAGTTCCCCAAATTCTCAGCATTAAAATTTTGAAAGAAGATGGCCCAAGTTTTAATGGTAGAGCACAACTTTTTATGCATTAAATTTAAACAAATATTAATAATGTTGCACAAAAAGTTTAGTTCCACCTCCAAAAGTTTCCCCCAAAATTTTAACATACTATCATCCCAACTATTCACTCGTCAAGATTAAATCTGAGCCGTCTTTCTATCAACATGTTTGTCCTAGTCAGCTTGTCCTTCCAAATTATAAATCTTCAATGGATTGACAAACTTACACCATAAGTTGACCAACACATCTACATCATACATCAATGATGCAATAGAAAAAATGCCCGAATAATTAGGCAAAACTACAAATTTTTACAAACCAGCAAGTTTTAGCAAATTGCCATAAATCTGAAACTAAGGATAGAGTTTTAATAAGCAGATCCGAATAGTTGGGATTCTACGCTTCAAGCCCAAATATTTGGAATTAACACAGTCAGAAAGAACACCCTGCACTCGTAAATGTGAATACACCGAAACATCAAACTATCAATTTCCAGTATTTTCCAAAAACACAGTTCTTTTTATATTAAACATCTCTCAGAAATACAAGCAAAAGGGAGAAAAAGTACTCCCGCAGAGCGCAAGTTCAAACCTTTGAAATCACCAAACCTAGCCCTAAATTAATAAAGAAAGAAACTAAACTCTAAGCTTAATTCATCAATCTACACCATTCCTCCCAAAAATTGCAACATTTGGGCGATCAAATCCAAAATCCTCTAATAATCAGTAAAAATTACAGATCTTAGCTGCGGGTTTGTGGATAAAAAAATGATGAAATCGTTTCAAAAATAGAGAAACAGATAGACATTGGCTCACTTTACACACGTCCAGATCGACCAAATCGATGGCGCCTTCATCTCCTCCCTCCAGTTTTTCCCCTTCTCTTCTCGTCCCCTTTCCTTCTGCTCGCTCTCAATATCTCCCTCGCATGTGAGAAGCTCCAGGTAGATCGCCGCAAATGGAGGCATGAGGGGAGAGCCTGAGTGGTAGCAGACGGCGATGGCAGGAAGACGCAGCTTTTGGAGGAGAAGGTGGCGATGCTGCCCATCGTCATTTTGAATAGAAGCCAAAGTGATACCATTTGCTTTTGTTTTTAGGATATAATAGAGGGGTGGAGATTTGTTTTTAGGATATGATACATGGGTGGAGATGTCTGGCAGTGTAAACGAAGAGGTGACCATTAAAAGCTATGCCCTCAAACGCCTAACCCCCAAGTTTCGAAATTACCAAAAGTTTCCCCTCAACGTGCGGCATGATTTGAAGCCGCGAGGTTCCCCCCCTAACGTGCGGTGGGATTTGAAGCCCAGTCAGTGATCCATGTGAATAATCCATCAACGATCCGCATGCTACGATTAAAATTAGATTTCTTTACACAAAATCCTCCCAACGGTTAAAGATTTTCCCCCCAAAGGTCAATCACAAAATATCATCTTAACCCTTGATTTATTAAGATCAAATCCTAGCAGTCTTTCTATCAACCAATTTGTCCTAGTCAGCTTGTCCTAGTTAGCCATAGGATTCAAAAATCGCTGTCAAATGTATAATAGATATATACATTTAATAATAATAGGTTATTAAATACAAAATGGTGTGCACATATTATTATAGTATATATTATATTACTTACCTATGATATCTTTTACTAAACATATTATAATGGGTAATATGCAATGGATATCCTGTGTCATATCACTTATAATCATGTTACATTAATCCACTATTCTTCCAAATTATGAGCTCCATAATGCATATTACTCGGTATATCTATATGGACATATCAACTACATAAGGTATAAGTCATATTACGTATATATTTTAGAGTTTAATTCATATCCTCAACGGTGATAGTAACAAATCACCTAGTATAATTGTTAACATGCATATCTGTCATATGTATCTGGTAAACCCATTATTATAAGTGATATATCAGGACTATCCGTACAATATGATTAGCTATTAGTTAGCCATGCCATAGTCACTATCTGGGATGAACTAAATTAAATATACATATCATAAGATCCATTAGCTGAAACTCAAGGTATCATACACTATCCATATCGTAATATTTCACATATTCATAAATCAGTAAAGATTTTCCATATATATAGCAAATTTGCCTCGCATGTACAAGAACATTTATGTACTTAGATAACTGTAGGTAACATCCATCGTGCTATAAAATGACTAGTGCACCTATTATATAATCATATCTCTGTTGAACTCATCCAGATGTTATATACCAAGATTTGTTTAATATATCTAGCCTATATTATGATATGTATATTTATAACTGTATTATGATAAATCTCCACTAGTTCACTTGAATTCGCTCAGCACAACGATATTTCTGATCCCAATTGACAGAAATACAGGGAAAGTAGTGGAGGTGGTACCACTTGGAACGGGAAAGTAACTGCGGTATGAGCTATTGGGAGGGTTTTCTTAACAAAACATGAGTTTACCGCTGTCTAGCATAAAATACCTTCCACGCTAGACATCATGGACTACATATATTTCGCATACCTCAAATATATTATGCCAACATCATTTAAAGGTACTTATCAATTGTAATGGGGTTTGGAAATAGATAGGAACATAACCGCTCTATGGTGTGTGTTATTTTAGTCCCTTTAAATTAGTGCTATGTCTTATCATAAGTTACCAAGGCGTACACACTATGCGAAAGGATATCCATATGAAATGTGATAATAATATTTTTATCTGGAAGTTAGAACCACCATACTTGTACACAGTCGTCACCACACTATCGCCTAGATAATAGCTAGAAAGTTCCTATTCCAAGTGTTTTCGAAAACGATGCAAGTTGAGAAGATGTGGAGTAGAACACTCGGTGCAAATTCTCGCCTTCCCTTTATTCTCGGTAGGTGGGAAAATATTCAAACATGAATTTTTTTTGGGTTTTGGATATATGTGTGTTTTTTGGATTTTTGGCTATACATATATATTTTTCCTTTTCTTTTCTCTTTTCCTTTTTTTGGGTTTTCTTTTCTCTCTTTTTTTGGATTTTTGGATTTTTGGATATAGACATATGTACTCTCCTAAGTGGGAGAACGGTACACGACGAGGGGATTTGCACCAAGTAAAATAAAAAAGAAATCGGATTCTAAACACTTGGGCAAGGGAGATTTTCTTCGCTAATCAGAGTATAGGCTAAATGGGATATCCTAGTCCTAATTGTGAAATCCCGACATAAGCGAATTGAAGTATACGATATAAATATATTCATGCATATGAAGCAGACAGGAGAAGCAAATACCGCATATTCAAATCGAAGCATAATAATCTAGGGGTCATCCCAGGACACGTATAAAAATCAAAATCACAAAGTAGAAGCACACTGTAAGCTAGTCACGACACACGACTCACATAGAAGCTAAGTGGACCCACGATGCATGAAATGCAAGAGGACTCGGCTTCCTAGGGTTAGTGAATGTGATTATCGAAGCCATGCTAGGGGGGTGTGTGTGTGTGTGTGTGTGTGTGTGATTCTGTGGCAATTCAGCATATGTGATCATCTCTAGGAGAGAGAGGACAAAAGATGAGAAGAAAAAAGAAAAAACGATGAAAACGACTCAAAAACGAAGAAAAAGACACAAATGACGCACGAAGTGCGACCCCCCCCCAAGCTGAAACTTGCATTGCCCTCAATGAAATAAAAGTAAATACGGGAGGGTAATGAAAATGGGCGGGAATACGCACCGACACAAAGAGAATGAAAAACGAGAAAAACACACATACGAAACTGAAAAATAAAGAAGGAGGAAAAAGAAATACAGAAAATAAAAGATAGATAATCACACCACACGACATATATAAACATGCACACCACAACGAAAAACACGACATCACACATAAATAAATCGACTTCCCCTCAAGCTGGACATGACAATGCTAGCAGTATGATATGATCATGATGATGCAGAAATATGCTAGGGGAAGTCAATCAGAGCCACTGTCGGTAGAATGGTATGGAGATGGTAAGGACGGTGGTGAATAATGGAGGAAGGAATCCTCTGAGGACGAAGGAGAGGGTGTGCCGATAGGAGAATGAGGGGCAACAGGCTGGATCACTGGAGGATCGAAATTAATTGGTGGATCGTGGTGGATAATGATGGCACCGGGTGAACCGACACACAGGTGCCAATCGGGAGGTTCCAATGGTGGAAGGTGTACGAGTGTGGCATACCAAGGATCTGGGTAAAACTCCCATGGTAGATGTGAAATGCAAATGGGGAGGCGCTCAGGAGATGAGGGTGGGAGGATGGAAAAAGGAGTATTGGCAGGACTATAGAGGTAGACTGCATGTTCCTCACCAAAGGGAGTTAGCATACCGATTTCAATCATGTAGTCGCGATCGATACGGCTACGTCCCGGTAGAATAGGGCGGTGGGGCGGCAGCCTCAAAACGCAACTGACAATAAGAGTGATCACCCCACCATAGCGATAGATCCAGAGGTTGCACGGCTAACAGATAAGATCTCATGGATGATCCAATGAGCGGTGTTTATGGGTAAAGGGATACATCCATGAATCCTGTCGTGGGACATGGCGTAAAGATCGCAGAGCTCGTCCCGAGACACCGTGGAAACATCCACGCGGGAGACGATGGTGTTGGCAAGGAAGCAATGGGCGAAGCGGGTAGCAGGGATGTATGATGTAGGAGGCAAGAGCTACCGATGGAAAGGTGGTATACCCGGTGAATCGCTGCCAAACACCATCATCCCAAAAGTAAGAAAAGATGTCAGACCGATCATGAGTTGAACATTCAACATGGCGATCGGGGTGAGGGAAATACAGAATATTGTTAAGCTCGGCAAAGTTCATAGAAAAATTGCCATTGAAGGCGCGGAAGCTGAAGCCACAATCGGACACTTTGAGGGAACTGAGGAACTCGAGTGTGAGATTCCTGTATGTGTGAGCATGGGCACGCAGAAGGAAGTCGCAACCAATGAAGCGAAAAAGTGTGCACACGCCCCTAAAGAGTCCAAGCGATTCAAGAGTGGGAGAATCGACGAAAAGAGTAGGTCGCATGGGGCGATGAAGCAGTGCGTGCAGACGCGCAGATTGCTCTTCAGAAATTGGGTCAATGCCCAGGAATGATTGGGGAAAAGGGCCGTGTAGGGGTTGTCTGCGTGAAGATGAGGCAATATCTTTTTCCTTCTCAGACATGGTGATGACGTGGAGGGATAATGATACAGCAGGGGTGTATATAATGATGAGGAGGCAGATGAAGCAGATAGACACAAATTCAAGACATTGCATATAAGGAAATAAATATGAAGAATGGAAAGAAATTACCCAATGATGATGCAAGTCCAAACTCCTGAAAGATTCCACGATGTATAAGGGAAAATCTGGGGAGCCGCCGCTCGCTGATCCGTCAAGGAAGAAAATTTGGAAAATGAGCGCTAGGGTTAGGGTTTCGGCAAATTATGGGGGAATGTGGTCAATAGGAAGGATATCGATGGTGGGGGGAGTAGGGGAAAAGGATGGGGGTGTGATCTCTGGGGTGGAGGGTTCTATGGGGGAGATCAATTTGGAAGATGGGAGGAGAGAACGTGCGAATTCGAACTGTGGGAATCGAGTGAATGAGTTCGGGTGGGGAGTATGTATAACAGCGTCGGTCAACCGATCGGGTGAATCACCGGATCGGCTGGGTGAGTTTTCAAAATTCCTTGTCAATTAGCAGCTACAGGTGAACCGATCGGATGAGATCTCACCCGATCGGTTGACCGCTTCCCAAATTTTCTCGAGAGCACTGTGCTTTTCACTCGGACGTCCACCCGATCTCGGCCTCGGCTCAACCGATCGGTTGAATTAACCTCAAAAATTCCCGAGGGCTCTTCAGTGTCACCCGATCTTTCACCCGGTCTACCTCATATGCCACCCGATCGGTTCGCTATTGTGCTGACACAAGCCATCTTCAGACACGGTCCAACCGATCTGTTGATTCATCACCTGATTGGTTGGAGATGATTTCCTGTACGATTACAAAGATTAACCTGAGTTTTCCGACGGAGACCCCCGTTGCTGAATTTATTGACTAAAATTAGAAAAATAATCCTAAAAATAGCAAATAAAGTTGAGAACATGGGGTGTCTCCCATGAAGCGCTGTTGTTTAAAGTCGTTTGCTCGACTCCTAATTCGGTGGTCAATTCGGATCCGAAGGATTTGTAGGTGAGCCATCGGTTGTGGAGATTCCGACCAAGGAGATTGCTGGTTCACTAATCGCATAATGTTTTAGACGCTGCCCATTGACTTTGAACGGCTAATCTCTTCCATGTATCTCAATTGCTCCATGCGGGAAGACCTTGGTGACGCGGAAGGGTCCCGACCACCTCGACTTGAGCTTTTCAGGAAAAAGCCTCAGCCTCGAGTTGAATAGGAGAACTAAGTCTCCTTCCTCAAATTCCTTCTTCAGAATGCGCTTATCGTGCCATCGCTTCAACTTTTCCTTGTAGATCCGGGCGTTTTCGTAAGCATTGAGCCGAATCTTGTCAAGCTCATTCAGTTGTAGCTGTCGGTGGCTTCCAACCTCCTTGGCGTCAAAATTCAGATTCTTGATGGCCCAAAACGCTTTGTGCTCCAATTCTACGGGCAAATGGCATGCTTTCCCGTAGACAAGTCGGTAAGGGGTTGTGCCGATCAGAGTCTTGAAGGCAGTACTGTAAGCCCAGAGTGCGTCTGAAAGTTTCGATGACCAATCCTTCCTAGAGTTGGCCACCGTCTTCTCTAGTATGGTCTTGATCTCTCTGTTTGAAACTTCCACTTGGCCGCTTGTCTGTGGATGATAGGCACGTCCGATTCGGTGTTGTACCACGTACTTCTTCAAGAGGGCTTTGAATTTCTTCTCTATAAAGTGGCTCCCCCCATCACTGATCAAAACTCGAGGCACGCCGAATCTCGGGAAGATATTGTTTTTAAAGAATTTGGCGACCACCTAGGAATCATTAGTGGGGTTGGCTATCGCTTCTACCCACTTGGATACATAATCCACTGCTACCAAGATATACTGATTCCCAAAGGACGAGGGAAACGATCCCATGAAGTCGACTCCCCACACATCAAAGATCTCGACCTCTAAAATGTAGTGCTGAGGCATTTCGTTCCTCTTGGAAATGTTTCCCGTCCTCTGGCATTTTTCGCAAGCTTGGACATAAGCATAGGTGTCCTTAAAAAGGGTCGGTCAATAGAATCCACTCTGGAGGATCTTCGTCGTTGTCTTGTAAGCGTTCGCTTGGCCTCCACACTGCTGATCATGGCAATGAGAGATTATGGAGGCCGCCTCAGTTTTGGGAATGCACCTTCTTATCACCCCATCGTTACAGGTCTTGTACAAATAGGGGTCGTCCCAAAAAAATTTTCGGACCTCGTGAAAGAATTTCTTCTTCTACTGATAGCTCACGTTATGGGCGACGATGGCGCATGTCAAATAATTGGTGATGTTGGCATACCATGGAGTCCAAGCGGAAGAGACGGAGAAGAGATGCTCGTCGGGGAGAGAGTCGTCAATGGGAGTAGCATCCGAATCGAGAGTAGGCATTCTGGAAAAGTGATTGGCAACGACATTCTCCTGCCCCTTCTTGTCCTTGATCTCCAAGTCAAACTCCTGGAGGAGGAGAATCCACCTTATGAGCCACGGCGTAGCCTCCTTCTAGCTCAAAAGATATTTGAGAGCCGCGTGATCCGTGTGCACGATTACCTTGGCACTAACAAGATACTGCCGGAACTTGTCCATGGCGTAGATGATAGCTAGAATTCTTTCTCTGTGGTCGTATAGTTCCTTTTGGCTACGTCGAGGGTCTTGCTCGTATAGTATATAACATGTATATTTTTATCCTTCCTCTGCCCCAAAACGGCCCCAACTGCATAATCACTAGCATCACATATTAACTCGAATGGTAGACTCCAGTCTGGTGGCTGAATCACGGGTGCGGAGATGAGATCTTGCTTCAGAAGGCGGAAGGCTTCCATACACTCATTGTCGAAGATGAAAGGCGCATCCTTCACAAGGAGTTGAGTCAACGGCCTGGAAATCTTGGAGAAGTCCTTTATGAAGCGGCGGTAGAATCCTGCGTGCCCTAAAAACCTCGGACTCCCCGAAGGTTAAGTGGATGCGAAAGTTTTTCGATCAATTCTACCTTTGCCTTGTCTACCTCGATCCCCCTTGAAGAGATGACGTGCCCCAATACAACTCCTTCTTGGACCATAAAGCGGCATTTTTCCCATTTCAGCACTAGTCCTTTATCCCGGCACCTTTCCAAGACTTTTGTTAGGTTGCAGAGACACGAGTCAAACTCTGTTCCGTAGACGAAGAAGTCGTCCATGAAGACCTCCATTATATCCTGGGAGTAGTCGGAGAAGATTGCGGACATTAATCTTTGCAATGTAGTCGGGGTGTTGCTAAGCCCAAACGGCATTCTCTTGTAGGCATACATCCCAAAAGGACAAGTAAAAATCATCTTCTCCTGGTCATCATTATGGATGGGCATTTGCAAAAAGCCGGAGTATCCATCCATGAAGCAGAAGTAGTTGTGCTTCGCCAGCCTCTCGAGCATATGATCGATGAAAGGAAGAGGATAGTGATCCTTCCTTATGGCCTTGTTCAGTTTACGGTAGTCGAATCACATCCGGTACCCCGTGACGGTCCTAGTGGGTATGAGCTCATTTTTCTCGTTGTGAATTACCGTCATTCCTCCTTTCTTGGGTACAACGTGCATCGGGCTAACCCAACAACTGTCGGAGATAGGATATATGATCCCGGTATGCAAGAGTCTAATAATCTCCTTCTTCCACCTCCATCATGATGGGATTCAGTCTTCGTTGTGGCTCAATTAAGGAGGCTTGCTTGTCTTCAAGTAGTTTCCTATGTGAGCAAATCCCCAAGCTCACTCCCTTCAAATCTTCGATTGCATACCCAAAAACATTCTTAGATCTCTTTAAAACACCAAGTAGCTTGGTCATCTGGTCTTCAGGCAGCGAGGAGTTCACTATGATTGGAAGCGTCGAATTCTCCCCTAAATATTCATACTTCAGTCCCGGAGGTAACTCTTTCATCTCAACCACTTGGGGTCCCGACACGTATTTCTCAAGCTGAGTATCCTCTAGTGAAAGGATTTCGTCATGGGTCTCCTGGGAGCCAGCATCCGAAACCTCACTTCCACTCATGGTTTCACAAGACGAAGTTTCGCAAGGCAAAGAGGGGATAGGTGAGGAGGGCTTTGGGTACTTCTCATGAAAATGATGATGATCCGGGTAGAAGGCCTCAACGCGAAAATAAGTCTCAACAGTCGATAGTTCTCCACCACTGATTTCTGCTTCCTCACTGTCCCAAGATCCAGGGTGCTCGATAGATGTCTGCAAGGGATAGATTGATTCCGGTTCGACGTACTCGATGAACTCCGTCTGATAGTCCTCGGGGCAAAACTCCTCGTGGGTGCATAATTCTTCCCCACCGATCTCGGAACTGGGTACGTCAATATACATCGCTTCATCTGGAGGAAAGAAAGTTGTCGTGACTGGATGCTGCTGCACATCATGATACCTCCTTTGATTTTCTACAGCGGTTGACAGAAGGGATATGATGTTCGAGGTGCTTAGAGATTCTGTCAAATTCCATGTCAAACAGCTGACGTGGTGCGAATGATCCCAGATATCGCCCGAAACAGCACACAACATCCTTGTCACGGAGCAGAAAACCTGTAGGAAAAGGAGAGAGGGAGAACTGCACGGATAGAAAGCACGTCAATAGCACCGGTTGTATGAATGGGGAGGCGAGGAGCAGTGATGGTATCAATTCTATACAACTAATATATATAATATGTCGAAGTAAAATAAAAAAGGTGTAGAATGCAAAAATTATCGCGAGGTGAAGATGTGAGCTAGACTCAAGAGTTCAAATGGTCCTAAAATCAACAAGCACGTTGCCTCCCCGGCAACGACGCCATAAATCTTGACGTCCCCTAGTTTTTGATCATGCAAGTGTGCAATAGGATTGTGGATACCATATTTAAATATTTATACCGCAAGCGCATGGTGTTGTAGTGTGGCTTAGGGGTCGAACACAGGGAGGCGTGGTTCTGCTTGTGTCTAAGAGGAACTGATTCACCCTACGGGTGAGCTAGCCCGAACGATCGATGGTTTGTCACGGAATGTAAATACAGAGGACAAACAATATAAAAGGAAACCTAGGACTTCGGTTTCCACCCTATCATGTGTTCTCGCTATTACGACCTACGGATAGGAAAGCGATCGGATTTAGGGTTTAGTGGTGAGACGTTGTCTCTAAGAGTGATACCATCGTCCCATGGGCCTGATATTCTGGTCGATGCCCAGGATGATACGCCGGACTACCCGGGTTCGGTCGGTGGGCATTCCCATGTCCATTAACACCGACCGACTTCGGGGGCACTAAACTCGCAACGATAACTCCCAACATATCATCCCGTCGTTTCCACGTGCTAGGATTCAATGTCTAACTAAGGATGTGTGCTGTGGCTAGGGAGTCAACCACCAAGTTTATTCCCCCTTGGCCCGACGATCAAAGGCGGTCTTTTTCCCGCCGATGACAATGAAACACCCCGCGTAACCATCTAAATTCATAATCCCTATCGAAATCCTAGCCCTATAGACGCATTAGGGAGAACCCACGAAGGGGTTTCCACCAAAATCCCAGATTTGGGAACTACTCACAAATCATAGCTAAAAAGCAATCTAAATGAAAATCAACCGTAGAAATCATGATCAGGCGATTGAAATGAAGTAGTAGCAATGCTATAAAGATAGTATTAAAGTTTGAAAGCAATCAGAAGACTTACAAAAAGCGATAAAATTCCAGCCGTCACCGTATAAGAAAAAGACAGAAAAAATAACAACTTCCGTTTTCAGAAACCTAGGGCAACTATATATACAAATCTACGTCACCCGATCCGTTGAAGCATCAACCGATCGGGTGAGCTGCTTGATGCTTCGGCCATCGACTTCAGGGGCTTCAACCGGGCGCTGAGGAGAGCAGGTGAAGTAAGCGGGTCGTCGTTTGAAGAGATGCAGCATCAGGTCACCCGATCGGTTGAGTATTCAACTAATCGGTTGGAAATATCCTCAAAAATGGCCGAGAGTTCTGATGATTTGGCACGGTCAGTGAACAGTCGGTTGAGCTCTCCGGGTCGTCGTTTGGAAAATCAGCTACAGATGAACCGATCGGGTGAGATATCACCCGATCGATTGGAATTTAGCTCTAAATGGCCGAGAGCTCTGCTGTGTTCAACTGGTCAGCGAACCGGTCGGGTGAACTGCTCCTCTCTCCAGCTTCTGTCCGGGTCGGACACACGTGCATCACCCGATCGGTTGGCTGTGTCCAACCGATCTGTTAAGGGCTGAAAAATAGCGATCTTCGTCGTTTGACCCCCTGGATCGTGTGTGACTCCTCCCATTGCTCTGGGGACTCATGATATCTTCGTTATATGTCCCCTACGCTGGCAATCTCCTGCAAATACACAAAAACACCAAAAAGTGAAAGAGAACTAAAAATTCCCAAGAAAATGGGCCTGGGACGACGAAAAACAACGGAAAAACACAAAGAAGACGTGCATGAATATATAAAATATAAACACACGTCATCTTTCATTTCAAATTCTTTTGTTAGGCTTATAGATATCTCAGCGATCTCTTCAGGAGATCCAATGAGATTCAGACCGTCTACGTAGACAGCAATTATTACGAATCCTTTTCCATATGATTAAGAGATATGTTGTGGTAACTGAGGGTAATTACGGAATATGTGAGGCTATCACCAAACCAATTCATCCCTTCACTACAAATACCCTAACAATGCACATTAATGATACGCTATCTATATATTTGTAATGATATGATAGTATATATCCAAAATATATAGTGGCATGCAGAATGATATCACTACGAATGATATCGAAATACAATTATTACATATACTAGCTAGATTATAGTGCATTACATCATATTACAATATATCCTATACGCATTTGATGAGATTCCACAGTATATGATCATGTTTGGGGATATGTCAATTTTTGTGGGCAAATATGAATCTTCAATTGAGGAACAATTTAACTATATGTCTAAATTATTAAGTTTTGAAAGCTTAGAAATTTACAGCATAGATTTTAACAATTAGGGCCAAAAAAAATTTTACCTTTTAATTGTAACCTCTGATAGATATAATACGTATAACTGTGGAGTTGGAGAAGATATATGCCCCAACTATATACAAATAATTCGATTATCACTATGATAGTTAATATTATATTTATGGGTATTTATTTCAACTAATTATAGACATATGTAATATACCCTTTATGATATGTATATTAATATCAATTTGGTTACATTGACTATTTTTATTATATTTATACTCGTAAACTTATATTCTACAAACATTGTACCGATATTCATATTAGAGGGTACAATATAATACTTTATATAACATATCAGGTAATTAGCACTGGTATTATGATATTGGTGACTAATATATAGGTATATACCTTATTAATGAAGGGAAAATTTATATCTTCATAAGGCATGGATCAAATATGAATATCTAGGAGTATAAGGAAGACTAGGATTGTTACTTACCCTAATGATCGACGATGACACAATGTGAGCCATTGAACTTTGGGTATATTCATATGTTTGGATTTATTCCTCGCCATCGATAAGGAATATGTAATACCATAATATCTTAATAACCCAAGCTATTAAGATTATACACAAATACATGTGTTTAATACTTATCCACTACTAATATATGATATATGATTATCTTCCGTACACAAATATCGGTAGTTATAAATACGTATTGACACATAATATAACGATAGTATACCAGATTAATATCATTTATAATATATAATCGTTACATGTTATAATATTTCCACAAAATTTTAATCGATATATGGAAGATATATCTTAATAACATATAGATAAAATTATAAACACATTTGATTAAGAATATGAATACAATTATTTTAGGTTATACATTATTAATCCTATATACATATGCTATCCGTATTAAATATATAGCAAAATATATACCTGTAATCCAACAATAGATAACTAATCTGATATATATGTATGTAGGCTATCTTGTATATACTACCAACTGGACTATTACCCGGGATAATCATCGTATAAAATAGTTTCTACTGGTTTATAAGTCAATACACATTGTACATTACATATAGTACTCTACGTACTAATCGATATCCTAATTATGATAATACGCCAATCTTAATCGTGATTAATAATAGATGTTCGGAAATTTAAGCCCTTGCATAGGCGCAAGTTTAATTATGAGGTAATGGCCACAAATACAATTATTACATTTATTTCATTGTTTTACTGTGAATGGTATTTCATGCTTGCCAAAAACATGCCAAAACGGATAACGTCTTTTTATTTGTTGATTCCATGGCAATGGATTGGATTCTACAGTGCATTTCCTGAGAGTCATCCTGGAATTAGTTTGAAATTTGACAAAGAAAAAGGTCTGAATTACAAATGCGGACCATCCTTAATATTTATTTAACTGCAAAACAGTATTTGACTGCAATGAAGAAAATATATGTGTCAGTTATAGACTTGCTCGCATTAACTATATCATGCATTTATATATTAACAAATTGATATGCCCGATGGTAAGAAGACGCCAAATAAAATGAACTAATTTAAAATCATGTCTGGAGATGACGGTTGAGATATGGAGAGATATTAGGGTGATACATTAGAAAGTAAATTGGACCGAGGATGAGTGTGTTCGACACGTGAATAGACAGTGATACCTATACACGCTTATTGCCATCATTTTGCCCCCTAACTCGTTGTCAAATAAACTGGATATTACAACCCGAGGGTAAATAACTATATTTAAAATTATAGGTCACACATCATAAGTTTATTTGACAAGATTTGTATTATATATTGCGCATACACAACTCATAATTTGCAAAGCACAGTATACACTAAAATGAATCATACCATACACAAACTCCAACTATAGTAGTCATAAGCAATTATAGTTTGTATAATGGACTATATCATAGCGGAATGAATATACCTATAGCAGGTGACTGCTGCTCTGTGACACTATATAATGTCATTATACCATATACTTATATCCTAGGCATATAGGTAATACTAGTTACTTATCATGTTAGGTGATATATAAAATATCTATGTTGCAATTGAGCATATGAATGGATTTCGTAATATATGTATGAATATCTAAGTCGATGGTATCAACATATAAATACCACAGATATCGTACATAGTGCATATATGGTAATCATGCACACACATACACATTAGTGATTAGCCAAATATATACCTAATATTATATCTAGTTCAAAATTGATTATCTATGTAGATATAGTATAACCTATGAAAACTATATTTATTGGGTAATCTGGCAAAATATCTATACGGATATATTGGTTTGTGCATATATAATATTATGAATCAAGGTTATTTTGTCTATGTATTTATCAAATGTACATGCATGGTACATTACCAATATATATGCTTATAGCACTGCTTTAGTCTAGGTAATACTGATGAACTGGATGTATTATAATTTACATTGTACCGGCTTATGTTTACCTATATCTGTTATACTAATTAGATTTCATCTACCAGTGACATATATAATCATGTATATGCTTATAATTAATACATGACATGAGTAATATTTAATAGGATAGAGTGTATTGATATGGTATTCTATATTTGATACACTGGATATCACCTGGACTAAAGCATATTATTTAATGACATAAGTACGGGAGATATCGTAAACATAATCTTGGTAATGTATGGTATGATTGGATATCATATATAGAATACAATTTAAGTTCAAGTAAACTGTGCTATAAGGTTTATCATATATTATACAATCGGTAGATATCCCATATGTATACAGTGATATACTGGATCCAATGGCATATGATTAACTATAAATTAGGATAATATTATTTCATATGAAATACCTTGTATATTTTATTATCATCTGTATTACGTATATATGTAAAGAAAACCTATTATCGTAATATACCATTGTTGATAAAATAGCCGTAGATTCAACTAAATATGTTAATAGATATCGATAATATCATACTAACCATATTAATAGGATATTAATTGGTATAAACATAATGTTGTAATCGATAAATCCACGTGTATATCGTAATAACTTATTCGTAATAGAACATACTATTTACATGGTGTAGTCAATTACCTAACTAGTAATTAAGTATGGCTATTATATATCGATTACAACATTATGTCCTGTATTACAATCATACCTAAAATGCACTGAAAATATCCCCGTTACCCTCTCATAACCAGGTGATGCATCTGTACGAATCCACAATTAATGGGTGTTAAACATTGGAGGATGATACTTCATATTGTAAGTTCAAATCTTTCGACCCTTGGAGAAGCGCAGAAGGCTTAACTCTGGTCTAATGGCCCTTTTAGGTGCCAACTATCAAAGAAGTGGGCCTATCAAAGAAACCTGCTTTTGATGTAGAAAATTGAGATGGCAATGGATGGAGGAAATAGTTTGGCATTTCTCCTTGTACAATATAATAAGACTATGACAAAATGCGCAATAGTACTCATGTCCAGCCACTCTCTCTAAAGCAAAGTACCTGTCCCTTTGGTTAGTAGTGTGTAAAGTAGCCCAAAATATTATATAACAACGCTATGACATTGTAGAGTATTAGGATACATATGTATCTCGTACATTATCATAATATCTATGATATCCAAGATGATGTCATGTATATCTCATTGGTATTATATATCGTATATCCGATTATTTAACATAATACCATAAATTTGTATTATCCATACGTCAAGGTCATTCGTTGATAAAATACTATATATATGAATTAGATACAATAAGTAATAGTACTAATTTGTAGACAAAGTACTATCAAATATGGCAAGTGATCAGATACTGCCTTGTATATGTGATATGTACTAGTGACAATGGTAAGTCATTGGTAAATATTATAACCTAGCATGAAATTACTATCCTATAGTCCCATAGCAGATTAAAATAGTACTTACAATAATTGGTATAATACTCTGAATGTTAGAGTTATTGTATAATATAAACTGACTTCTGGTCATATTATGTAATATCCTATTTTAATACTCATTATCATATTAATTACTATTGTAGAATAGACGTGTATGTTTTAGTATATGACATTGTAATTATTAATAGATATATACATATTAGATAAGGAATTTATGCTATATGTCATTTTAATCCATATCCGAAGACTATATCGTATTTTGGATATAACAATAGTATAATTAATTATATTTATATCGTTATCAGTAAATATTTATTAGTACTTAGTATATATGTTAATCAGACATGTTAGGTATGGTAATTACCCGGATAGGTTAGCAAATATATTACCACAGAATATATGATAAGATATACGGATAATTAACATATCGATGGCTGTAAGTAATTAATATTATATGAGTTATTAATAAGGTAGTAAATGTAACATACTGCACGATTGGTATATTGAATATATTAGTATATAATATACCATAATATTAATTTTTTCATACTCCAATATATTAGTATATTAGATATATATGGTATACACAGTATAATACATATGTAAATTATTTAAGTTACATATATTACTAGTGATAAAGATATGGAAACATATACGATAATACCATGTTGGATTACAGGTAATATATCAATACGGGTAGTTAAAATATAGTGCGGCATGATGATATGTGCCATTGTATATGATATTGTATGGTAATGTTTACTATAAGTTATGTATTGTACTATATTAGTAACAAACATAATTGTGCCATACCAATTATATCATATATCCGATATAAATATTATAAATTTGTTACCCATACTATGCATATTACTGTATATCTTAATAACATATCTTGAAGTCCTTTAAGTTGTCTATATATAATTAATTTCACATAATATATACAAACAAGTATAATCAAACCACAATCGATGTCCTTATACCAATATAGTATAAAGAAATTTGATATATTACTTATCATATATGTAATATACAAGAAGTTGTTATTATACATATGGTGTATAATCGTATTATTATTATGTATAAAAATAACATTAATAGGTGGCCTCCATTATATATACATATCCTATTTAGTAGTTATTAAGATAGTACCTTACTATGTGGTTGATTTACTATTGATTATATGGTATATATTATTTATGGGATATTACATATGATATAATATGATATAAATTGTAATACATATATAGATACTGCCCAATGATATTAATGGTATAAGTTACTTCATACAGAATATATGGATAATTGATATTATGTCACACTGTAACCGATATCATAAGTGTATGGTCATATTATTCATATACGGATATAATCCATATTATTCTGTATGTCATAATTGCTTATATTCACCTAATGTATAACGAGTATCTAATAGATATGTATATCATAGTAAGATACATAATAACTTATTAATTACAGATATGCATATAGTATATCCTTTTAATATATGTATATATTAATATCCAATATCTTAGTATTATACGATATATACTATTGTTATACTGCATGTAATATGTATATGTATTTATATGATACCATATCCAAAGGATAATATTCATGCATAACTAAAACTATTATTGCTATGGTATGTGTCTGTATGTAGATATGTGTAACTGATACTATAATTAATACGTGACATTATATATAATCTCAGTTTATAAATTATATATCACTATGGGTATAATTACTATACTATATGCATATCTGTAATTAATAGGATAGTATATGATAGATATAATATACCACATTATATAATTATAACTTATTAGGTTATCCATTATGAGTAATATAACATGTATAACTACCAATGTAATATATTGTATTACATGTATATCAATCAAATTATTACAGGTTTGTATAAGGTTTACCCTATATTGGGTACGGGCAATTGCCATATTACTAGAACTTGAGATAGACAAGGTATATTTGATGATTGTTAGTTCTGATTGATATGAGGAATTCGTGATATATAGATATTAACGTGATATCTATATTTTGTCACAGTATCCTAACAAGTATATAATACACAACTAGATATTGTATAACAAAGGTATCCATATAATATCCCCTTATGCATTATATAGCCATGAATCCAGTGACTATTTTTGATACACAAGATATCCCAAAATGATTTAAGTACATATCATTGGTAACAGGAAGATCAGAAAACCACAGACTTTGCCCAAGTTGAGGAATTAAGCGTCAGAATGACCCAAGATCTAACCGCCCAAAAAAACCCCTACTCCGAGCGCCGCTGCCCCCTCTTCCAGTGGAAGGAAGGGGTCCTTATGTACATCCAAGGATCTAACGACCATTGGTGTACTTAGAGGATGACATTTATCCATTAGAAAATTTTTCAGTAATTTCCTTGTATATGTGGATTGGTGTAACAGGATACCACCACGTATGTGTTTGATCTGTTAGTCAAAACAATAATTTGCTTTGCCTAGGTCTTTCATTTCAAAAGTATTCTTTAGGCTTGCAAATATCTCAGCAATCGCTTCAGTAGATCCAATGAGATTTAAGTCGTCCACATAAACGACGACTATAACAAATAAGTTCCCGATCTTTTAATAAAGATACATGGGCAGACTTCATTATTGGTGAAACCTTGCTATGCAAGGAAATCACACAATCTGTTATACCACATTTTACCCCAATTTCTTAAGACCATATAATGATCTTTGAAGCCTTATAGAGTAGACGTCCCGAGGTCTCTCTGCTATTTCTGGAGGTAATTTATATCCGTCAGGGAGTTTCATATAGATATCTTTATCTATATTGCCATATAGATATGCAGTCACAACGTCCATGAGCTGCATTTCTGGGCTTTCTAGAGATGATATGCTTAATAAAAATCGGAACGTGATCGCATCCATAACAGGGGAATATGTTTGTTCATAATCTATCCTCAGTCGTTGGGAAAATCTCTGTGCTACAAGCCATACTTTGTAGCGTACGATCTCATTATTTTCATTTCTTTTTCTGATGAAAACCCACTTATAACCCACATGTTTTACACCTTCAGGTGTTTGGACTACTGGTCCAAATTATCATTAGGTTGAGTGCACAGGGTCATTAGGTTCCCCTGCCTGCTTTGTTAATGAGTTCATACATAGTTATATTCTAAAGGGACTCTATCATTAACATTTGATAGACAAATCCTATCACGTTCTTAGATATTGGTGGACATTGTAACAAGATGTTACCCTTACAAGCATGCATATTCCAATGTTTGTTAGAGTAGATTAGACATCATAAGTGTTTCAGAGTGTTTTCTCACTACAGATGCGTTGACCGTGGACAACCCGGTCAACGTGGTCAAGGGGCCCGCCTGGGTCCCTCGGGTGTGTCGGGTCGATGCGGACGAGGCACGAGTCGGAGCTACAGACGACGTGGAGCGCATCGGCTCGGCCGACGCGAGGTCCTCGGTCGCTGGAAGGGTGAGGGGAAGCCTCGGCCCGGGTTGAGACGCTCGGCTTCGGTCGGACGTACTCGGCCTCGGCGGTCAGACGACGAGGGGTAGCCTCGATCGTCCTGCTGGTTGCGTGGTCGGCGAGGGGCGGAGGGGAAGCCTCGGCCCGCGGATCAGCTGTCCTCCTGCGTAGACGAGAACGCTCGTCAGGGGGCCGGACCTTGGTTCCGGCCAAATCCCCTCCGATGCCTAAGTCAGACAGAGATCTGAAAGAGGGGGGCCCGGCGGAGACGGTTCGACTCGTGAGGAGATCGTAACGGCGTCTCACGGCACGAGCGGGGGAGGAAGGAGATGAAATGGGGGAACTAGGTCGTTGATGGAGTACCTTAGGTTTTAGATACCTCAGATGCGGTCCCCTGTCCAGTCGTCCTTTTAGACCCTTTATAGACCTCCGCCGTGATTGTCCCCGACCCACGTCGCTCGTCCGCCCTCGATTGTGCCCCCTCAATCCGCCCCCCGTCGCCGCCCCTTGCGCCATGCCAGCACCTCCCCATAACTGTCGTTAAGTGGTAATGGGATCGGGGGAGCGGTTATCGCAGGAGTGGGCGAGTGACCAACGTGTTACCGGGGCCGGGTCGGATCGACATTCGGGGGGGATCCCCTATAGGGTCTTATCGAATGGGCCGGGGCACGCAGATGGGCTCTGGACCGGCAGTCGGGTTTCTGGGCTCGTGCCTTTCGGGTCTCGGTCAAATAGGCGTAACAATTGCCCCCATCGGTCGGGTTGATCGGCTTTGGCTGGTTCGGCTCGGCCGATGTGACTTCCGCCGACTTTGACAGGCTCGTCAGTTGATGCCGACTTATTTATTAGTCGTCTTCATGAGTTGGTCCGTTCGATACTTTTAAGGCGTGGGTTCTGAAGCGCCGTCGGTCCTCTGATGTTGCCACGCGTAGCTGCAAGCTTATCCCCCCCTCCCCCCGCTCGCGGGGTCGTCTTAAGTTGAGAAGCCGAGGGGTTCGTGAGCCGCCATCGGTGGGGCCGATCGGCCTTGGCTAGCTCGGTTCGACCGCTGTGCCTTCTGGGGTTCCGAGTGGCGCTTTAGTCGAGGCATGGTCATAAATGTAGGTCATGATGAGGCGGATCGATTGGACTCCCTTTGGCGCCGATTTCGAAACGCCGCCGGTTCTTCGAGGCCTGCCACTCGTTCTTGTCAGGCGCTTCGAATTCGCCCCTGCGTCCGGTATATAAGATCCCCAGCTGCGTTGATCTCCGCTTCTCTCTTGCTCTTTCCACTGTTCTAGGCTTTCCACAACTCGGAGTTTCCCGTCGCCTTCGCTTCCTTGTCTCCTCCAAACTAGTTAAAAGGTAATTCCTTTCTCGCTTTCGTATTATGGCTGCTCTTAGGATAGGCGGTCCTGGCCAAGGGGCGAGGGATTCTCCGGAGTCCAGGCGGGGCGGGCCTCGGCTAGTGGGATCAGGTTCCTCTGCGGGGAGTCTTCCCCTCCGAGATAAGAAGAAGGGGAAGCTTTTCCCAGACTACGCCTGCGATGACGTGGCGTCGGCTGCCGTGTGGCTTAACGTGCCCCCGGTTGTCCTCCGAACGCCATCGGTGACCCCTCCTTCAGCGGCCACGGAGATCCGGGAAAGGTATCTCTGCTTCCCGTACGATGTCCGAGTTCCATTCATCGACGAGCGGATTTGCCTTCCGAGGAGCAATGAGGTCGGCGTCTACGTCGAGATGTTCCGCCTGGGTCTTCGTTTCCCGCTCAATCCCTTCTTCATCCAGGTCATGGAATATCTCATGGTGCCCCTTTGCCAGTTCACCCCTTGTTCGATCGCGATGCTGACGGGCTTCGTGACGCTCTGCTGTACCCGCGGTCTGGAGCCGTCTCTCACCCTTCTCTTCCACTTTTATCAGATCCAGACGGTCGGCCCGGGGTCATGGCTGCAACTCCGAGCCCGCTCGAGGAGGGAGTGCCTGACCGGGCTACCCCGCTGGTCGGGGGATTGGAGTTCGGATTATGTCTTTGTGGTCTTCCTAGAGGATGCCCAGATTTTGACAAGTTGGGGCGGGTCTGTCCAGCCTCGCCCGCCGCTAGCCCTCTCCGACATTGATCAGGCAGCCGCTGCGCTGCTGTCGACCTTCCTCTTGGAATCGAAGTCCATCTGGTCTTTGTTGGACGACCTACTCCTAAAGGCCGTCTTGTGGTCTCCGGGTAGGTCGCTTTTTCCGTCTTGAATCACCCTGTGACTCATCCTGATTTTGGTTTCCCTTGTAGGGATGGCTGGCCGCGAGTTCGTCCGTGACGTCGATGAGCTGATCCGTCGTGGAGCTGCTCGGAGCCGAGGCAGTACCTCCGGAAGGGCGCCTCGACAGACCGTTGAGGAGGAGGTGCGCCGAGCCGAGACCTCCGTGGGCAAGGTGGCGGTCGTGCCTCCCGCCTCTTCTTCTGGCGATCTCCTCCTCGGGGGCGTCGTAAGGGCCGGACCCGCCCCATCAGCCCAAGAGGCAGGGGGTAATGATGGGTCCGGTGCAGTCCCTCCTGCCCTTGGCGTGCCCCCTCCCATCCTCGAGAGTGGAGACGGGGCAAGGCGGAAGCGCCCCCCTTCATCGCTCGCGGAGCCTCACGGAGGGAAGAAGAGGAAGGAAGATGTGGAACCCTCCAGCCCGGCGTGTTCCGTGCTTCCTGCGGCTACCACCGGGGATCTTCCGGTGGCTCTGACAACCACCCCCGCCGCAGCGTCCCCGCTCCCGTCGCCGGGAGTCGGAACCCTGTTGGCAAGCCATACGGCTTCCCTCGATGTCGCCCCCGGGAGTTCGGTGTTTGTCGACCGAGCCCTGGCCCAGCAGGTGGCCGAGGGTTCCGTCCTTCCCCGGGACCGCAGCCTCCTCGAGAAGATCCATGCCGACAAAGTGTCGGACTCCTTGGTCTGGACCCTCCAACAGGTTCGGCTATTCTGCAGTCCTTCCCTTCTTTCCACCCTCTTCTTGGCTCATGTTTCGTCTTTCAGGGTTCAACGCTCGCCGTTGAGTTGCAGCGTCGAGCCGTCTTTCTGAGGGAGCTGGAGGAGTCCTCTATGAGGGCCCATGAGTGGGCCGGGGCGGCGGAGATAGCTATGACGGAGGCTCAGATGGAGTCTCGGCATCTCAAGCTTCGTATTGCCGAGCTGGAGGGACGAGTGGTGACCTCCAGGGAAAGATGGAGGACGCTCAGCAGTCGGCTGAGGAAGCGGCGGAGTCGTTCTGCCTGGAGAGGGAGGAGCTTCAGAGGGAACTGTCGGATCGGCGCCAGGTGACGCGGCTTGCAGAGGAGGTGGAGAGGGGCGTCGTCGGGACCCTGGGGAAGAGGATCTTCGAGGTTCTCAGGGAGGCCTTCGGTACGTACGAAGACCTCATCGCCCCTCGGATCGTCGAAGTCGTCCAGTCTTCCTTCCGGGAATGTGCGGAGCGCGTTCGGCAAGCCCCTCCGTCGGTCGATCCCCCTTGCTTCGAGCAGGGGGAGGCGCCCGAGGATGCGTCCTCTCGAGCCCAGGTCCCCTAGGTCGTCCCCCCTGGCCGGTTATCCTCAAATTTTTTAGCATCCGCTTCGCTTTGGGCCAGTCTACTTGAAATGGATCCCTGACCTCGCTCTCTCCTTCGGCTTCACCACCGACTCCCTGCTTCAGAGCTAACAATTGCTGGTTGCATGGATGTTTGCTTAGGCCAGCAACTTTGGGTTCTTGGTCGACAAGTTTTTCTTTGCCGGTGTTGCCCTAGTTTCTGTAGGTGACAAGCTTTATTGTTCGTTGAGAGCGGATTATTTGTAGAGAGGTTTCTTCACTTTGATTTCCTGTAAACAAGACACATTGTTATAAACGAAATTTGACTTCCTCGAACTTCTCATATATTTTGCTTGGTTGCTTCATCCTCGGCCTAGGGCAGGCTGACGCCCGAGCTGGTGGGGGGAATTGTCTTCAACTTTACGAGCGATGGAGCCGGTCGACGAGGGCGAAGCTCCTCGGCTTAGGACCGGTCGGCGTCCGCGCTAGCTGGGGGAATTGCCCCCAGACTTACGTGCGCAGGAGTCGGTCGGCGAGGACAAAGCTCCTCGGCTTAGGACCGGTCGGCTTCCGCGCCGGCTGGGGGGGTTGCCCCCAGACTTACAAGCGCAAGAGTCGGTCGGTGAGGGCAAAACTCCTCGACATATCACCGATCGGTGTCCGTGCTGGCTGGGGGAATTTCCCCCAGACTTACGTGCGCAAGAGTCGGTCGGCGAGGGCAAAAACTCCTCGACTTAGGACCGGTCGACGTCCGCACCGGCTGGGGGGTTGCCCCCATACTTACGAGCGCGAGAGTCGGTCGGCGAGGGCAAAACTCCTCGACTTAGGACCGATCGGCGTCCGCGCTGGCTGGGGGAATTGCCCCCAGACTTACGAGCGCGAGAGTCGGTCGGCGAGGGCAAAACTCCTCGACTTAGGACCGATCGACGTCCGCGCTGGCTGGGGGAATTGCCCCCAGACTTACGTGCGCAGGAATTGGTCAGCGAGGGCAAGGCTCCTCGGCTTAGGACCGGTCGGCGCCTGCGCCGGCTGGGGGAATTGCCCCCAGACTTACGAGCGCCTCCCCTCCAGCGAGGCAGCGGTCTTCATTCTTTTGCGCCCTTAGTGAAACGTTGATTCCGCCGAAGATTAAGAAAAGACAAAAGGGAATGTGATTGTACTCTTAAGAGTCCTGTCGGACTAGTACATTTGGAGGAAAGGAAAAAAGGGAATGGAGCTAGACAGAGGGATGTAAACCTAGATAATCCCCTCGGACTAGGCTGCGACTGGGGGGAGAGACCTCGCCAGCTTACTCTATGATGCGGAGGGGTCCTTGGACGGTGTTGATCTTCTTCCCCTTGTCTGGTTGCATGGAGGTCCCTTCTCCATGGACCGGCTCGTCGGCTAAGCTCCTGGCGTGCCCCCGGCTCATCAGCTTCTCAATGTCCTTCTTCAAATGCCAGCAGTCTTCGGTGTCGTGGCCATTGTCCTTGTGGTACTTGCAGTACTTCTCCACATTCTTCCCACCTCTTTTTGCCTTTGGTGGGGGGCGATCGGCGCGCTCTTCCTTCTGTACTTGGGCGAGGATGGCGTCTGGGGTGGCGTCCCTCGTACCTTCTCCCCGCTGCCTGTTCCTTGGCCTCTTCTTGGTCCGGTACCCTTTGGGGCTGCCTCGTCCGCTGTCGACGTGCTTGGTCCCTCGAGTGGCTTTTCCCGCATCAACGGCCAAGGCCTCCTCGGTCAACATGAAGCGCTTGGCCCTTGCCATGATCCCAGGGAGGTCCTTCGGGGGGTCGTTGTGCAGAGATTTCTTAAGGCCTCTATGGCGCAGCCCTTTCTTAAGGGCCGTTTGGACCACCAGGTCGGGAGGGCTGTTCACGTTCAGCCTTTCCGCGTTGAAGCGGCGCATGAACTGTCGGAGCGGCTCGGCTGGGCCCTGCACTATGTTGAACAGATGTTCAGCATCAGGCTTTATCTGTCTCCCTGCCATGAACTGTTTGCAGAACAGTTGGGTGAGTTCCTCGAAGCTGTCGATGGAGCGGCTGGGTAGGCTGCGGTACCAGGTCCTCGCCGCTCCTCTGAGAGTCGAATAGAAGCCCCGGCAGAGCAGGTCATCATCGGCCCCTTGGAATGACATGTCCCCCTCGTAGTCCACCACGTGGTTTCCCGGGTCTCCTATCCCATCATACTTCCCCAGTGTCGGGATCTTGAATCGAGAGGGGACCCGCGCATCGGTTATTCTTCGCGATAGGGGGCACCGGTCTCCGTGGATGCCCCCGGGGGTTCGACACCCACCTGCCTCCGGTTCGTTCGGTGGTGGAGGGGGCACCGGCGCCGGCGTGGTTGGCTCCACGGCCCTCGCCACACTGGGGTCGGGCTGACCCGGCGTTCCCGGCTCCTCCGACTGGAGCTCCCGCTCCACCGAGATCGGTCTCTCGAGTGGTGTCGATCGCTTCTCCTGCGGTGGGACGACCGTGGCCGTCGAGATGATGCGGTCACCGATTCGTCCTCCGTGCCTTCGGTTTCTCTTTGGCTCCTTTCACGATAAGGGGAAGAGGCGCGTGATCTCGCCTGACGGGAGCCGGACAGCGTGAACCGACGATCCGCGTTCGGTTTTTGGGTCCCGCGGTCGTCGACCACAGCAGACCGCAAGAGCGGGGGACCCCCCGCCCAGCGATGGCCATCGCCCAACGCGCCTCCGTTGGATGGCACAGGGCCGACGAGCTGCTGTACCGTCGCGACCAACGTCTGGAGGCTCGCGTTGGTCTCCTGGGCCAAGGCACGGAGCTGTCCCTGCGTGGCCAGTTCCGACCCGCCGGTCTCTTCGATTGAGGGGGTGGGGTGATTGCTGACGGGCGTGTCTTCGGGGTTGCCGTTGGGTGCACCATTCCCCTCCTCCGGGATGGGGGGCATGAGCTTCCTTCCATTGCTGGCTCGTGCCATTGCTGGTGTAGTTTGCTTCTTCGTGGGACCGTTCATTCCCACAAACGGCGCCAGATGTTTCAGAGTGTTTTCTCACTACAGATGCGTTGACCGTGGACAACCCGGTCAACGTGGTCAAGGGGCCCGCCTGGGTCCCTCGGGTGTGTCGGGTCGATGCGGACGAGGCACGAGTCGGAGCTACAGACGACGTGGAGCGCATCGGCTCGGCCGACGCGAGGTCCTCGGTCGCTGGAAGGGTGAGGGGAAGCCTCGGCCCGGGTTGAGACGCTCGGCTTCGGTCGGACGTACTCGGCCTCGGCGGTCAGACGACGAGGGGTAGCCTCGATCGTCCTGCTGGTTGCGTGGTCGGCGAGGGGCGGAGGGGAAGCCTCAGCCCGCAGATCAGCTGTCCTCCTGCGTAGACGAGAACGCTCGTCAGGGGGCCGGACCTTGGTTCCGGCCAAATCCCCTCCGATGCCTAAGTCAGACAGAGATCTGAAAGAGGGGGGCCCGGCGGAGACGGTTCGACTCGTGAGGAGATCGTAACGGCGTCTCACGGCGTGAGCGGGGGGAGGAAGGAGATGAAATGGGGGAACTAGGTCGTTGATGGAGTACCTTAGGTTTTAGATACCTCAGATGCGGTCCCCTGTCCATTCGTCCTTTTAGCCCCTTTATAGACCTCCGCCGTGATTGTCCCCGACCCACGTCGCTCGTCCGCCCTCGATTGTGCCCCCTCAATCCGCCCCCCCCCCCCCCCCGTCGCCGCCCCTTGCGCCATGCCAGCACCTCCCCATAACTGTCGTTAAGTGGTAACGGGATCGGGGGAGCGGTTATCGCAGGAGTGGGCGAGTGACCAACGTGTTACCGGGGCCGGGTCGGATCGACATTCGGGGGGGGATCCCCTATAGGGTCTTATCGAATGGGCCGGGGCACGCAGATGGGCTCTGGACCGGCAGTCGGGTTTCTGGGCTCGTGCCTTTCGGGTCTCGGTCAAATAGGCGTAACAATAAGCCTTCAAGTATTTGCCTATGCATATGAGTTAGGTAGAAGTATATCGAAATTTACAAGTACATCCTAATATCATTATTTATAATATTCTGTAAACACTAGTATGGATATGGCTATATATATGTACACTTTAATTTGATGGCAAAGGTAGGAGTCATGTTAATAAAATATATACTATTGGTTATTATATAGCTAGCAATATAACATAATCATATTTTCACAATTATCCAATACCATCGCTATATATTTTATTATAACTATATACGGATATTATAATAGTTGGATATACTCTAATTACATACCTATATATCTCAACCAAGTATTATATGAATACATTATTTGTATCCACTTGTTATAAGTAAGTTATTTATACTGATGGATATAACATCATATGTAGATATATTTATTATAGTAATTAGATAACAGTCATTTAATGAAATATATTAATCATACATGTATCCAATAAATTATACTAATATTATAGATAGTGTCGTCAAATAAAGTAATGGCATAATATTGTACCTCTAATGATAAGAATTCAATTAGGATATATGCAGTACATACCAAGTATACTATGGTTATTTATATTATAATACAGGTACATACATTATATAAATTACTTATACTTGGTATACTATTAGGTAATGTGATATTATAAGTTAACATTGCCAGTTAAAACAGTAAATATTATAATTTGACGACAAATACTATATAATTTTATACTGGTATTTACCTAAGATCCCGGAATTCAAAGAATTTATTAACATAATACTTGGGTGTCAATGTAAACGATAACCATTATACCCATGGAATTTTAGGTAAATACCCACAAAATAAAAGTTACCATAGACATGTTGGGATTCGAGTGAATACTAAAGTACAATGTGCACATCTTTGGTTTCCCCATTCTTAGGACGACGCTATCCGTCCCTACGGGTATCACCCCGATTTTGACGTCGATCTATTTTGGTTTCGCCTCACCCTACACGCTCACTATCCTCGAGGTAAGGCCAAGGCCTCCTCCATCATTCACCCCATATTCCGTCTGGCCCACTGAATCATATCTTCCACATTCTTTCCCATGGATGAGTCATGTACAGTGACCATCCCTGATCTTTTCATTTTGTGGGCCATGACCTTTGCTTTTGTTCGCGGTGATGACAGGATTGCTTATCAAGTGATACCATGTAATATGGGAAATATTATATCGCCATGATGGCTAGCCTATATGCTATATATATAACTACTGAGTTTGTGATATGTATATTATGATATTACCCGTTTATTTTTGAATACCTATGATATAGGTGATACATGTACATACTGCTTGGTGTAATAATATATTTAATTTTATAATATACTACTTTCACATATATCATCATTATAAGTGATATCATATAATCCACCAAAATACTATATTAATGTGGTAATGTATACCATAATATTAGATCACAAGTATCTGATATTTGTACGCGATTATATCAGATAATAAAGGTCGTCCATAATGTAAACAATGACCTATCAATGCACAATACAATATAAATTAACATATTAGATATAATTACAAATATGCCGATGAAATGCGTTAAAAAGTAATAGTGCATATGATAATATACATTTCATATTTAGATATTAATATTGATCATGATGTATTACATAACTCTATATCCATATAATACCTCGATATTAATCCAAAATATAGTTGGAGCAGGTTTTTCCACATATCTTATTACTCAATACCCTAATTTGAATGAGTTATATGTTGCTGTATTGGATGAGTATATTACCTTAATTCTATACTCCACAATATATCCAGTATGTGTAATATTATTATGTTATTTATATTATTAGTACCCAATACACAATACATATACACTATATGGGTATTCGCATCATTGTTTAGCATATCTATGTATTACCTTGTATTTGGTATATTATGGACAATCGCTCATAGCTATTACATATTGTAAATAATCCATATTTGTTACTGTACGGTACCATATGCGTAAAACATAAATAATAGAGTCTCTCATAATTGCGTATCATATTTTAAGTATGATATGTATTCACATATATTAAAGAAACGGCCACTATTACCGAACGATTATATACTCTTATTAATGATATTCTTGGATAAAATTATAGACGAACATGCACACCATCTTATGGTATATATATTACATACTCATAATTACATACTTAAATAGTATGTACATATATGAGATATTGATACCTATATTATATATCACAGCATTATTATGGTTCAGCTAATTACAACATTTGTACACCTAAATACTCATATTAGGAAAAAATTGTTAGTAATCTATTATAAGATTAGTGTTGGGAGTATACTATTTATTATACCTAGTATTTTTTACCAGCATAATATTATATAGATTTTATAAGATGCACACATATTCAGATATTGTGTATGAATACATTCATATATATTTCGTTATGAACACTATTTTCATATATATGCCGTCGACCCCGACGTCGTGTCGCTCGACGGGCGGAGGGATGCGCTGGAGACGGAGGCGGAGGTCAAGAAGGACGGCAAGCTGCACGTGACAGTCAGGAGGTCGAACGCCTCGAGGTCGGATATTTACTCCAGGAGATCGCAGGGGTGAAGATCACAATGTGTACATGTTAATATGGATGTGTAAAATGATCACTAGAATATTTTGCAATGATAGAAGAGGTACAATGCTGTGTGGATTTGATGTTGTATACAGGCTAACTCTTTTAAAATTGTATGATCTACTAGCCAATAACATCAATTTCCATATCAATAACCTCAATTAGTATTTATACCTGGAGTGATTGTAAATGATATGCAAATTGTTGATCCACCGGTACTAATGATATAGTCCTTGAGTTATGTTGTATATTTACGGAGTATTGGATATCTGTACTAAACTATCATCGCAAGCATGTCTTGTATTCAATATGATCAACACGGTAATTGTTCTTAATAATTACATTTGGGTATAGTAAATATTAATACCTGATATATGATAGTTAAGATTTTCATATAGGTAAGATAATATGGTATACTAAAAATATCATGTATACGCGTAGGGATTATAACATGTAAATCAATACATACTAAGAATATTGGTATATAGAGAGCATTATTATCAGGTGGGGTATATTATATCATAGTTAAAATATACTGGATATAACTGTTATAATATGTGAGATAGTCCCAATAGTGTAATCCCCATCATATAATGATATCCAATAGATTACAATATATCAAAGTATTAAGAATGGTTATATACACAGGACATTATATACGATAAATATGATATCTAATAACATGATCGTGGGCTAAATATATCTATTACCCGTACATATGAATTTGATGACATAAGGGTATATATGCGTAGGTGATATCCAATATGTCATATGCCAAACCTATATTTACATGCATATACCCTAATTTTGATATAAAAATTACATATATGTTTTGTGTAAAAGTATTAAATTATGGATATATCACACCATGGACTTACCATAGTTAACATATAATATCATATGAATTAATGAGTAAAAGTTACATATAGACTCCCTATTGGTGAGATATAGGGAATCTTCTGAAGATTATTCTTTGGGCAATCATTAGCGAATGGATTTGGTTATTGCATATATTACAGGTGTGTTGGGTAGATTGCCAAGTTCAGGAGTAGACCATTTGACAGCAGCCAAATGGGTCTTACCTAACAATGTTCAGACTTGTGTCAATAACCTGATTATTTAAGTGAGATAAACGATCGTAATTATAGACAATAATTAATAGTGCTATGGTATCATATAATATTTGTATAGAAATATCAACTATATAGCTTAAATTTATGTACTGAGTGCTTGGAATAGAAATGTTATTTGAGATACATGTGACTAACTGTATTAGTCTACACGATATACAAAATTACCATATTAGATTCCAATCAAATGCTCCTATATTTCTATACGTAATATAAAATAAATATAATACTAAATGCTATAATAGTAGTATTCACATATTACTAGATGTATTATCCTCCCAAATGACTAGAATACATATACGTAAATACATGCTATTTAAAAGTTAATCAAACTGATATGATTACATACTTAGGCTATATATATCCTTAAGATCTGGGTATACCAATATAATAGTCAACTATAGCTAAAACATAATATAAGATATTTATGTGGGATTTCTATTTTAAGTTTATATGTGTATCCTTAGCTATGGTTATGGCATAAATTATACAAATCTCCAATCGATCTCTGGTTCCAACGGCCATTTTTGTAGATTTTCTAAGTCCCGAGTATTTTCTACATTTTCTGTATAATATTAATCTTAATATTAAAAGATATAATTTTTAAATCCAAATTTTATCTTCTCCTATTTTTCAGTTGAATATGGCGATCTCCCAGTTTTAACAGACATTTTTACGGATTTTTCTAAGCTCGGGGCTATTTCTACAGTTTATTGAATATATAGATATTTTTATTAAATGATATGATTTTATAGCCTAAGTATGTCTTCTAAATTTTTAGTTGAAGATGGCGCTCGCCCGGTTCCAACAAACATTTTTTCCGGATTTTTCTAACCATGAGGCTATTTTCTATAATTTATGGAAGATATAGATCTTTTTATTAAATGGTATTATTTTTGGCCTAATTTTCTCTTCTGTAAATCCATGGGCAGAAATGGGGGAATGTGTAAATGGGAGAGGATGGTGTATAGAAAATAGACGGATATATTAGTTTATCCAGTTAGTGTATTGTAAACTGGTCCCATATAAGGACAAACTTAACGTTCACTAATATTTGTATTACCGTAATCTGATAATAAAATTGTACTATGTGTATACATAATCTACCATATATTAACAAGACAGATATATTTATAACAATTTCCAAGTATATGGTCGGATTTAGATATTACATATGCAATTATAAGCATATATCTATACCATATAGATATGCATTCAATATTACAATTCCATTAATGTATACTAATTGGTCATAATATTAATTAATACTTATAAGCATAACTATAGCTATATCATATAATGTCTATCAAGTATATGATAAGGAACATACGGATGGACCATGGATTTACTGAATTACGGTGAATGTTTGTATATATACTCTGATATGGTATAACAGTGATATTAGATATGGGTATATATGTCGTATATTTGGATATAGTAAACAAATCAAGTCTATCGGTATGACACAACCCACTTTTTCATAACAGACTATAATATTTAGATTATTAACTGATCAATAGTCAGGTATTAGTATATATGTAGTATTAAGTATATACTCGGGATATACTGTTAATATGTTAGAGATATATGTATATCAACTCCGGATATTAAGATAATATTGATCACATAATACTAACTCAAATTCATTGTATGTATTATATGCCCATACAATATTCGGTATATTGTAACCAAGTATATGTACTTTATACCGACGTATGAGAGGTAATTTGTACCATTAGGATAGTACAGTAATATCCTTAAAATTTTAATACGATACCTAAACTATGATATTTGGGTTATATAATATATTAAGATGTACAACTATTTGGGTAATACATAGGATATTATTCGCATAGTACATGTCTCCATATAATATTGGGTAATATACCCTTATATGATTTAACTGATATATTTTTGGTATACAATTATTATTCGGATATGTTTAACTATCCTATTTCGATATCATATATCATAGGTGTCCTATGTTATCTAATATGTTTAACTATCCTATTTGCCATTGTTGCATGGTTATGTTATATTAGTCCATGAATATATTATCCAATAATTTAAATAATTGACAGTAATATGTGCATGGACTGTATACCGCATATGATGTATACTAATAAATTCATATTAGGTTTGATATCATTAATATATACTAACCATAATTGTAAATCGATTATTAAACATTGTTATAAATCATTGGAGAATATCCTATTATTACTAACCACTAAATATAGTACATCTATGATATATGTACTACCTGATTGGATAGTATAGTATTGATGGTTATAGTACAATATATGCAGTATGTGTATCATATAATATCGTACCATAGTATATCGGTTACAAATAAATAACATTGTGCTATATACAATAGTTACTAACTCATGGTATATAACCAATATATGATATAATACTTTATTATAATGGTAGTACGTATACCTCCCCTTCTCATCATATCCGATGTGGAATTAAAGGTTTTGGAGGAAAAAATTAATTAAAATTTGCCTTTCACAAAGGCTAATCTTTAGCGAATTTTCATCTCTCACCGTTGAGCTTCGCAAGTGATACAACCTATCAAATCGAAGAGCACTGAACAGTTAATAATGCAAATGATGAGATTTCACTTGGGATTATGAATGCTCAATATCTTCTAAAAATATACGTACCCTTAATATGATCTATATATATAGGATACTATGATATTACACTAACAATAACAAGACCTATACATATGTTATGTACGTAATATTATACCTGCAAAATATCATATAAGCTATTAAGATCATATGCTAGTGTATGTTTATATCCATTGCATATCATAGTTAAGAACTTGGTATAATATGAGGCACATTCATTACTGTGGTAATATTTGTATAGAAAATAATATCCAAATATGCAAATATTGAGTATTAAATATGGATAACTATGGTAAACATGTATCGACCATATTCATGATAATACTATGTCGAAATCTCTCCGATATATTTTACGAATTTGTATGTATTTAACTACATACAAATTACATGTACTATTCACGATACCAAGAAATTGTAATAAGTGTGTATCTATATTACCATAACAAAAATACGTATTAATATGTATAAGGTAATATTGATAATATCCTTATTAAGTATTTTATAACATATATATAAATTATTAATGACATTACTACACAATAATATTATGTGTATTATAATACTGTTATAGATAACTGATACATATAACAGTTATATATTTATCAGTATATCGTCATATTATACTTATCCTTCATATATATCGTCAAATATCTCGTAAGATATATGTAAATCATACATCGTTGGGTTAATTCCAAGACAACATATCATTTATAACAATAGCATAGAGACTCTTCACATCCTTTGTTTATTCGTTCTAGTCCACGACCAGTTATTGTTTTAAATATCATGTTAGAGATACTTTGAGTTACGTTGGCGAACCTTCTTTTTGTGGTGGTCTCGCCAGATATAACATAGGTTGAAGAAGTTGCAACAGGGACTACAGATGCTGAGTTTGCTATAGAGTTTGACCAGGAGGACGCTGGTTACTAAGTGTGAGTGTAAGTGTGTTCTTATTACATGAGTATATAACAAATTAGGATATATAGTTATTGTATACCCTCAGTCACCACACGATTATACAATGACATTTAATAGGATATACGAATACTATATTTAAATATACACTATATTATTATAAGTTATACACAAATACCCTTAATTACCATATGTTACGCCTATTTAACCGAGACCCCAAAAGACACGAGCCCAGGAGCCCGACTACTGGTCGAGAGCCCATCTGCATCCTCAAGCCCATTCTACAAAGGCCCTATTAGGTATCTTCTCGAATGTCGATCCGACCCGGCCCCGATAACCCACTGGTCACTCGCCCACTCCTGCGATAACCGCTCCCCCGGACGCGCGACCACTAAATGGCGGTAATGGGGAGGTGCTGGCAGGGCGAAGAGAGCGGCGGCGAGGGGCGGGTTGATGGGGCACGATTGAGGGCGGGCGTGGGACGTGGGCCAGAGGCAATCACGCTGGGAGCTCTACAAAAGGGCCAGGAAGACGACGAAGAAAGGGACCGCATCTCAGGTATCTAAAACCTAAGGTACTCCATCAACGACCTAGCTCCTCCATCTCATTTCCTTCCTCCCCCGCTCGCGCCGTGAGACGCCGTTCCGATCTCCTCACGAGTCGAACCGCCTCCGCCGGGCCTCCTCTTTCAGATCTCTATCTGACTTAGGCATCGGAGGGGATTTGGCCGGAACCTAGGTCCGGCCCCCCTGACGATCGTTCTCGTCTACGCAGGTGGACAGCTGATCAACAGGCCGAGGCTTCCCCTCGCCCCTCTCCAACTTCACAATCCACCGGACGAGTGAGGCTTCCCCTCACCGTCTGCCCGCCGAGGCCGAGCACGTCCGACCGAGGCCGAGCGTCTCAACTGGGGCCGAGGCTTCCCCTCGCCCTTCGCCGACCGTGCCTCCAGCAGGACGACCGAGGCTATCCCTCGTCTTCCTTCCTCCGAGGCCGAGCACATCCGACCGAGGCCGAGCATCTCAGCCTGGGCCGAGGCTTCCCCTCGTCCCATCCGCACCGATTCGAAGCCCCCGAGGGACCCGAGCGGGCCCCTTGACCACGTTGACCGGGCTATCCACAGTCAACGCTCTGTAGTGAGAAAACACTCTGAAACATCTGGCACCGTCTGTGGGAACCGAAAACCGTCCCACGAAGAAGCAAACCACACCAACAATGGAACGAGCCAGCAATGGAAGGAAGCGCATGCCCCCCATCTCGGAGGAGGGGAATGGCACATCAAACGGCAACCCCGAGGACACGCCCGTCGACGGCCACCCCGCCCTCTCAACCGAAGAGGCCGGTGCCTTGGAACTGGCCACGCAGGGACAACTCCGCGCCCTGGCTCAGGAGACCAACGCGAGCCTCCAGACGCTGGTCGCGACGGTGCAGCAGCTCGTCGGCCCTGCGCCGTCCCACGGGGGCACGTTGGACGACAGCCATCGATGGGCGGGGGGTCGCCCGCACTTGCGGTCCGCCGTGGTCGACAACCACGGGACCCAGAAACCGAACACAGAGCGTCGGTTCACGCTGTCCGGCCCCCGTCAGGCGAGGTCACACGCCTCTTCCCCTTATCGAGAAAGGGGCCGGAGAGAAGCCGAAGGAATGGAGGGCGATTCGATGACGACATCATCTCGCCGGTCACGGTCATCCCGCCGTAGGAGAAGCGAACGACACCACTCAAGAGACCGATCACGGCGGAGCAGGAGCACCCGCAGGAGGAGTCGGGAGCGTCGGGTCAGCCCGACCCCCAGCGTAGCGAGGGCCGTGGAGCCAGCCCCGCCAGCGCCTGTGCTTCCTCCACCCCCAAACGAGCCAGAGGCGGGTGACTACCGCATCCCTGGGGGCATCCACGGAGATCGATGCCCCCTATCACGAAGAATAACCGACGCACGGGTCCCCTCTCGATTCAGGATCCCGGTACTGGGAAAGTACGACGGGCTAGGGGACCCGGGTCACCACGTGATGGACTACGAGGGGGACATGTCCTTCCAGGGAGCTGACGATGACCTGCTTTACCGGGGCTTCTATTCTACTCTTAGGGGAGCGGCGAGGACCTGGTACCACAGCCTGCCCGGCCGCTCCATCGACAGCTTCGAGGAACTCGCCCAGCTGTTCTGCAAGCAGTTCATGGCGGGGAGGCAGATCAAGCCTGGTGCCGAACACATGTTCAACATAGTGCAAGGCCCGACCGAGCCGCTCCGACAGTTCATGCGCCGCTTCAATGCGGAAAGGCTGAACGTGAACAACCCTCCTGACCTGGTGGTCCAGACGGCCCTTAAGAAAGGGCTTCGCCACAGAGGCCTCAAGAAGTCTTTGCACAACGATCCCCCGAAGGACCTCCCCGGGATCATGGCGAGGGCTGAACGCTTCATGCTGACCGAGGAGGCCTTGGCCGAGGACGCAGGAAAAGCTACTCGAGGGGCCAAGTGCGGCGACGGCGGACGAGGCAGCCCCGAGGGGTACCGGACCGAGAAGAGGCCGAGGAACAGACAGCGGGGAGAAAGCGCGAGGGACACCACCCCAGACGCCGTCCTCGCCCAAGTACAGAAGGAAGAGCGAGCTGATCGCCCCCCACCGAAGGCTAAAAGAGGTGGGAAGAACAGGGAGAAGTACTGCAAGTACCATAAGGACGATGGCCATGACACAGAAGACTGCTGGTATTTGAAGAAGGACATTGAGAAGCTGATGAGTTGGGGGCATGCCAGGAACCAGGCCGACGAGCCGGCCCACGGAGAAGGGACCTCCACACAACCAGACAAGGGGAAAAAGATCAACACCGTCCAAGGTCCCCTCCGCATCATAGAGTGAGCGGGCGATGTCTCTCCCCCCGGCTGCAGCCTAGTAAGAGGGAGTTATCTAGGTTTACATCCCTCTGTCTAGCTTCATTTCCTTTTTTCCCTTTCCTCCAAATGTACCGGTCCGACGGGACTCTTGAGAGTACAAATGCATTCCTTTTTTGTCTTTTCTTAAATCTCCGACGGAGTTGACATGTCACCAATGGCGCAAAGGGATGGAGACCGCCGCCTCGCCAGAGGAGGAAGAGGGGCTTTGCTCTCGCCGACCGACTCCTTCGCTCGTAAGCCTGGGGCAGTTCCCCCAGCAGGCACGGACGCCGACCGGTCCTAAGCCGAGGAGCTTTGCTCTCGCCGACCGACTCCTGCGCTCATAAGCCTGGGGCAGTTCCCCCAGCAGGCACGGACGCCGACCTGTCCTAAGCCGAGGAGCTTTGCCCTCGCCGACCGACTCCTGCGCTCGTAGGTCTGGGGCAATCCCCCCCCCCCCCCCCCCCCCCGCCAGCGCGAACGCCGACCGGTCCTAAGCCGAGGAGCTTTGCCCTCGCCGACCGACTCCTGCGCTCGTAAGTCTGGGGGAAATTCCCCCAGCAGGCACGGACGACAACCGGTCCTGAGCCGAGGAGCTTTGCCCTTGCCCTCGCAGACCGACTCCTACGCCTGTAAGTCTGGAGCAGTTCCCCCAGCAGGCACGGACGACGACCGGTTCTAAGTCGAGGGACCTTGCCCTCGCAGACCGACTCCTACGCCCATAAGTCTGGGGCAGTTCCCCCAGCAGAGGCGAACGTCATCCCCTCCTAGGCCAAGAATGAGGCAGCAACACAAAATACACGAGAAGTCCGAGTAAGTCAATTTCGTTTATAATAGTTAACCAGGGTACAAAAACGTGTCATATTTACAGGGAATCAAGGCGAAGGAAACACTCTACAAATAATCCGCTCACGGCGAATGACAGAGTTCTTCACCCACAGAAGCTAGACCGACAGAGCAAAATTGGTTGACAAAAGACCCAAAATAGTTAGCCCAAGCTAGCAGCCATGCAACCAGCAATTATTGGCCACGGAGCCGATAACGAGCCGAAGGAGATGGCGGGGGCCAGAGATCCATTTCAAATAGACTGGCCCAAAGCGAAGCGGATGCTAAAAAATTTGAGGATAAGGCCGGGAGGGACTGCTTAGGGAGCCCGAGCTCGGGAGGACACATCCTCGGGCACTTCGCCCTGCTCAGAGCGAGGGGGATCGACCGGCGGAGGGGCTTGCCGAACACGCTCCGCGCACTCCCGGAAGGAAGACTGGACGACTTCGACGATCCGAGGGGCGATGAGGTCTTCGTACTTGCCGAAGGCCTCCCTGAGAACCTCGAAGATCCTCTTCCCCAGGGTCTCGACGACGCCCTTCTCCACCTCCTCAGCAAGCCGCATCACTTGACGCCGATCCGACAGTTCCCTCTGAAGCTCCTCCCTCTCCAGGCGGAACGACTCCACCGCTTCCTCAGCCGACTGCAGGGCGTCCTCCAACTTTCCCCGGAGATCACCCACTCATCCCTCCAGCTCGGTCACGCGAAGCTGGAGATGCCGGGACTCCATCTGGGCCTTCACCATCGCTACCTCCGCCGCCCCGGCTCGCTCTTGGGCCCTCATGGAGGACTCCTCCAGCTTCCTCAAGTGGACGACTCGCCACTGCAACTCCACGGCGAGCGTGGAACCCTGGAAGACGGGACATGAGCTAAGAGGAGAGCGAAGGAAAAGAAAGGACTGCAAGATAGCCGAACCTGTTGAAGGGCCCAAACCAAAGAATCTGACACCTTGTCGGCGGGAATCTTTTCGAGGGTGCCGCGGTCCCGGGGAAAGACGGAGCTCTCGGCCACCTGCTGGGACAGGGCCCGGTCGACGAACACCGAACTCCCGGGAGCGACATCGAGGGAAGCCATGTGGCCTGCCAAAATAGCTCCGATTCCTGGAGATGGAAGCGGGGATGCAGCGACAGGGGTGGTTGGCAGGGCTACCTGAAGGTCCCCAGTGGTGGCCGCAGGGGGCACGGAATGGGCCGGGCTGGAGGGCTCCACGTCCTCCTTCCTCTTCTTCCCCCCATGAGGCTCCACGGGCGACGAAGGGGAGCGCTTCCGCCTTGCCCCGTCTCCACTCTCGAGGACAGAAGGGGCCGCCCCAGGGGCAGGAGGGACTGCACCGGACCTGTCATTACCCCCCTCCTCTCGGGCTGAGGGGGCGGGTCCGGCCCTTACGACGTCCCCGGGAAGGGAATCGCCAGAAGAAGAGGCGGGAGGCGCAGCCACCACCTTACCCACGGAAGGCTCGGCTCGGCGCACTTCCTCCTCAACGGTCCTCCGAGGCGCCCTTCCAGAGGTACGACCTCGGCTCCGAGCGGCTCCACGACGGATCAGCTCATCGACGTCACGGACGAACTCGCGGCCTGCCATCCCTGCAAAGGAGACCAAAATCAGGATGAGTCATAGGGCGATCCGAAGATGAAAAAGCGACCTACCCGGAGACCACAAGACGGCCTTCAGGAGTAGGCCGTCCAACAAAGACCAGATGGATTTCGATTCCAAAGGAAGAGCCGACAGCAGCGCGGCGGCTGCCTGATCAGCGTCGGAAAGGGCTAACGGCCGGCGAGGCTGGACGGGCGCGCCCCAGCTAGTCAGAATCTGAGCATCACCCATAAAGACCACAAAGACATAATCCGAGCTCCAATCCCCCGACCAGCGGGGTAGCCCGATCAGGCATTCTCTCCTCGAACGGGCTCGAAGGTGCAGCCATGAACCCGGCCCGACCGTCTGGACCTGGTAAAAGTAGAAGAGAAGGGAGAGAGACGGCTCCCGACCACAGGTGCAGCAAAGCGTTACGAAGCCCGTCAGTACCGCGATCGAGCAAGGGGTGAACTGGCAAAGGGGCACCATGAAATACTCCATGACCTGGACAAGGAAGGGATTGAGCGGGAAACGAAGACCCAGGTGAAACATTTCGACGTAGACGCCGACTTCATTGCTCCTCGGAAGGCAAATCCGCTCGTCGACGAATGGAACTCGGACATCGTACGGGAAACAGAGATACCTTTCCCGGATCTCCGTGACCGCGGAAGGAACGGTCCTCGACGGTGTACGGAGGATAGCCGAGGGCACGCTAAGACGCACGGCGGCCGACACCACATCATCACGGGCGAAGTCTGGGAATAGCTTCCCCTTCCCCTTATCCTGGAGGGGACGACTCCCGGAGGAGGAACCTGATCCCACCAGCCGGGGCCTGCCCCGCCCGGACTCTGGAGAATCCCTTGCCCCTCAGCCAGAACTGCCTATCCTAAGAGCAGCCATAGTACGAGAGCAAGAAAGGAAATTACCTTTTAACTGGTTTGAAGGAGGCGAAGAAGCGAGGGCGACGGGAGACTCCAAGTTATAGAAAGCCAAGAGCAATGGCAAGAACAAGAAAGGGGAGGAGATCGACGCAGCTGGGGATCTTATATACCAGGGACGAATTCGAAGCGCCTGACAAAAACGCGTGGCGAGGCTCGAAGAACCGGCGGCACTCCGAAATTGGCGCCAGGGGAAGTCCAATCGATCCGCCTCATCATGACCTACATTTATGACCACGCCTCGATTGAAGCACCGCTCGGAATCCCAGGAGGCACAGCGGTCGATCCGAGCAAACCAAGGCCGATTGACCCCACCAAGGGCGGCTCACGAACCCCTCAGCTTCTCAACTGAAGACAACCCCACGAATGGTGGGGACAGGCTTGAAGCCACACGTGGCAACATCAGAAGAACGACGGCGCTTCGGAGCCCGCGCTTTAAAAATATCGAATGGGCCAACTCATGATGGCGACTAATAAATGAGTCGGCATCGACTGGCGAGCTTGTCAAAATCGGCAGAAGTCACATCGGCCGAGCCGAACCAGCCGAGGCCGATCAACCCGACCGATGGGGGCAATTGTTACGCCTATTTGACCGAGACCCCAAAAGACACGAGCCCAGGAGCCCGACTACTGGTCGAGAGCCCATCTGCATCCTCAAGCCCATTCTACAAAGGCCCTATTAGGTATCTTCTCGAATGTCGATCCGACCCGGCCCCGATAACCCGCTGGTCACTCGCCCACTCCTGCGATAACCGCTCCCCCGGACGCGCGACCACTAAATGGCGGTAATGGGGAGGTGCTGGCAGGGTGAAGAGAGCGGCGGCGAGGGGGCGGGTTGATGGGGCACGATTGAGGGCGGGCGTGGGACGTGGGCCAGAGGCAATCACACTGGGAGCTCTACAAAAGGGCCAGGAAGACGACAAAGAAAGGGATCGCATCTCAGGTATCTAAAACCTAAGGTACTCCATCAACGACCTAGCTCCTCCATCTCATTTCCTTCCTCCCCCGCTCGCGCCGTGAGACGCCGTTCCGATCTCCTCACGAGTCGAACCGCCTCCGCCGGGCCTCCTCTTTCAGATCTCTATCTGACTTAGGCATCGGAGGGGATTTGGCCGGAACCTAGGTCCGGCCCCTCTGACGATCGTTCTCGTCTACGCAGGTGGATAGCTGATCAACGGGCCGAGGCTTCCCCTCGCCCCTCTCCAACTTCACAATCCACCGGACGAGTGAGGCTTCCCCTCACCGTCTGCCTGCCGAGGCCGAGCACGTCCGACCGAGGCCGAGCGTCTCAACTGGGGCCGAGGCTTCCCCTCGCCCTTCGCCGACCGTGCCTCCAGCAGGACGACCGAGGCTATCCCTCGTCTTCCTTCCTCCGAGGCCGAGCACATCCGACCGAGGCCGAGCATCTCAGCCTGGGCCGAGGCTTCCCCTCGTCCCATCCGCACCGATTCGAAGCCCCCGAGGGACCCGAGCGGGCCCCTTGACCACGTTGACCGGGTTATCCACGGTCAACGCTCTGTAGTGAGAAAACACTCTGAAACACCATATATAATGTCCATACGTATTTGGGATATTGTATATATAATATATACTTGGATATATCTGGAAATATCTTAGTCAATATTTAGTTAGGTATGACCAACCAAGCTGCAATTATCCAATATGTACTAAGTTTAATACACCAACTAGAGTGATATTATATCCGCAATATGCTAATTCTAGCTCACTCTAACCCAAATACGTACATGGATGGCAGACAATGACAGAACTATGTGTGTATAGGTTTCACTGTCATTTTGCTAATTGGCGAGTTTTTTAGAACAGATAGTAGAGTTGATATTCATAGTTCACTTAGTGATAATACCATATATGATATAGAATTAGAATATGAACTTTTAAATTAGATACTCTGAATATAGCGTATCTGGTTTGCTCATAAATTATCACTCTAAGCATATTGCGGTGAAGATAATATTATTTGTATATTATATATGTTATCCTATACTAGTTATACCTATCCATATCATACACAATAGGCTAATAAAAATTCTAGTGCAACCCACGAGCAATCACAGGCAGTTATAACAGATGCAGAGTAAATAATAAGCAATCACAGAGTGCACAGAAGATTTACTCTGGTTTGGTCTCCCCAGAGATATCGTGTAGATGAGAGTGAACCATGTTAGTGCTTCTGTGCATGATGATCCTAATTTCATATATGCACATATCACGGCCAAGACTGCACCCTAATTTTGTATGGCTATGTCTTAAATATTGGAAGGCCATGAAAATAAGTCACAATTAGGATTATCATGCACATGTACTATTATCGCATATGATGTATACTAATAGATTCATATTATAGAATATTTAATGGAAAAATAAAATTAGTATACTATAATATCCGTATATACTATATATATCACTTATATGAGTATATATGTATATTATAGCAGATTTGGGTTATTAACAAGTCCTATTGTATACATATGTCGGGGCTAACCATGGATATATTCGAACTCATATATATACATATACATAATTAACATCATATTATATATTGTGCTCATAGCTTGACATGCAGTAATATTATGGAGCTATGACATAAATACTCCATACACAGTAACCCATGATATAGCCATATATACACTATACACTATATTAACAGATATATTATAGTATATACATATACCAAATATACTATACATAAATATATTATATCCTATATGCTCATAGCTAATAATCGTGATAATATACTAAGAAATTACATATCAGATATAATACATAGGTATCAACATATATTAGTATGCATAAATGATATTATACACAATATTGATTATGGTAGCCTCCTTTCTATGATAGACTTAATTACGCTCCATCATATCCACAAATGATAGTCATACCATAACCTGGATTGATGCACTAACAATGGAGTATATAATATCAAATTTAAACTGGTACAAGACATTATTCGTGGTGAAATGGGGCGTGCCATCTAGAATTTGATTCAACACTTATTGTAAGAGTGAGTCAAAGCTAAATATGAAGAGAAGGTGAAGGTTGTTAGAGTTGCGCCTTGAATTTGGATTTCAAAATGATCAAGGCATCAACGATGAAGTCACAAAATGAAATGGGGAAGAAAGGAGGCTACCATAGAAAGGCCAATTTCATATAGTTGCTATTGCAGCCAGACTATGAAGATGATCCATACATCATTGGAAAGTCTGGTTCCTCAGCCTTCTGGTGGATTAGATAATAGTATCTGGGAGTCATCATTATAGATTTACAATGTAGTTATAATACATTATCTCTATTATGAATATACCAGAATATACTCAGAGTAATTTATTGTAAATATAAATCTAAATATACCAACAATACTGTACTATCAGGATTAAATACGTTTAATCATATTTGTATCTATATGATTGTACTGCATGATATATGTATATAATTCCTATAGTTACATGTTCATATAATCGGTAATTATATGGATATCATAAAGATCTAATATATTTATATCCACATTGCTAGATCCTATTAGGACATGTATATATCATAATAATATTGAAACTTACATATTAATACCATATTATATGGATATCATACGATATTATCAATTCGTATATAAAACATATATCCATATAATAAGTGTAATATAAATTAATACCAGATGATATATCACAAACCCATATACCATATTATATATATATATATATATATATGTCAAAATGATAATATAACATATCATAATCGATATTATACACATATTACATACATAATCAAATTTAATACACTGATATTTAAATATATGAATATATGTTTGTATAGTTATTAAATATTTGAATATAGGATACTGGCTATCTTACATTTATATACAGAATCAACTTAATACCCATTATATTCATTTTTATATATAGTCTTATCATAAACCGATTATCGCAAATCATGATATACTGGTAACTATATACTTACGGAATACCTCTTGAGATTATCATACATGTCCAGATAATTGTTGCAAATACAAGTTACCATGCTATACTACTTACATGTATATCTCTAATGTTCATGTCATTAACTATAGCTAATGATAACTATCTGTAACATTTATATACCCACAGAATAGTTACATACCGGACCGATGCATTTTATATACTTTAACTGTTATTGATACTAGGATATTATATAATGTAATTGTACATCCCATAATATTAATCGTAATATAATGTCAAAATAGGTAAGTATATATGGGTATATGTGATGTGTACCTAACAAGATTAGTATATCAATATAATATATATAAATGTATATATATGTACATTATATCATTATTGATAGTGGATATATCTCAAATAACTGGATACTAGCATAACTATAGTATATAGCATATATATATATATATATATATATATATATATATATATATATATATATATATATATATATATATATATATATATATATATATATTATAAAAGAGGGATGTTATCAAGAGAAATTGGATAAGAGAATTTGGACAAGAGAAATTGGATAAGAGATATCTATATTATAAAAGAAGGATGTTATCAAGAGAAATTGGATACGAGATATTGGACAAGAGAAATTGGATAAGAGATATCTATATTATAAAAGAGGGAAGTTATCAAGAGAAATTGGATAAGAGATATTGGATAAGAGAAATTGGATAAGAGATATCTATATTATAAAAGAGGGATGTTATCAAGAGAAATTGAATAAGAGATATTGGACAATAGAAATTGGATAAGAGTGATGTTATCAAGTGAAATTGGATAAGAGATATCTATATTACAAACGAGAGATGTTATCAAGAGAAATTGGATAAGAGATATTGAACAAGAGAAATTGGATAAGAGATCTATTATATAAAAGATGGATGTTATCAAGAGAAATTGATAAGAGAATTTGGACATGAGAAATTGGTTAAGAGAATTTGGATATCTATTATATACAACAAGGAAATTGGATAAGAGAAAATATAAGAGATGAGATTTTGAGGGATAAAAGAGGAGGTGGGGAATTTTGCACATACAACCCCGGTTTTTGTATTTTTGCCCGTGGACCCTCCCCACACTCCCATCCACACTTTTTATTCTCACCCCTTCCGAACATTTTTTTCCAGCTCTATGAAGATTTTGAATCTTTTCCTACTCGGACAAAGCTTTGGTCTAAGTGGCAAGTTTGTCCTAGGTGGTAATGACAATTTTGGGGGGGGGGACTTAAATTTTGGGGAAAAACATAAATTTCGGGGGAAACTTGAAATTTTGTGGGAAAACTTGAAATTTGGGGGAACTTGAAATTTGTGGGGGAGAAAAACTCAGCCATTAAATAAACAGTGCCCTATGGGCACGGGTAATGACTAGTATATATATATATCATAACCCTATTCATAATCTTACTAGCTATGTGGGTATACATACAACTTAGTATATTTGTCATATATATCTTATAATATGATAGCTGATATAATTGTTATATTTGTATACTATTGGATAATATTCATACTATTATATCTGTAATAACTATTATATAATGATTAGGACAAACTAGATATTACCAAATATAATATGATAAGTAAACATCGTGCTAATGTTTAGTGTGTATGTAATTGTACATAGGATTACATAAATTATGCGATATAACATGTAATGATATATATCAGGGATATTATTTGATACATAATTACTGATGGTATAAGATATCTTAATATAATAGTTGTTATAATATTGTTATATAACATGTAATGATATATTTGTTCTATTATTCGTATAGCTATTACTTATAAATTACATTCACCAGGATATATTTTATATATGGTGAAATACTAATACCCTTTTCGACTTATATCCATATCATATATGGATATAACCATGTGATTATACTTACGAAGCCCTTATAAATGACATGGAAGCAATCTCTGCAGGATACTATATTATTAATAGTCCCATATATGTTTATGGAATTACTAACCTAATAATATACAAATAATATAATCATGATGCCTATATTTAATCGTAAGTATACTCATATATTTGTCATACAATATACTTTGATAATTATACATATGTCCTCATATTGATTATGCGATTGAATCTCACAATTAGGAGTGGTTTTCATAAAAGTAAATGTATAGTACAATAATAGTATATAGGGGATACTATTGTAATGATAGTGTGGGATAAAATATTGTCGTAATCTTGGTTATTTTAAAAATGAATAATGAGGTACCGAATATACATGTACTTTAGGAAATTATATGTCACTGTATTGCACTATTCACAATAACTTGTCAGTTCTCATTACAAGGCATTCCATTATTGATATATATGATTATACAAATTATGATATAATACAATAGTTGCTACTACTAACCAGTAAGCATGGATAATATGTCTCAATTAGGTGATGGTGGATATTGTCTGGTGTTTATATTGTTTAAATTTTTAGAATTTGTCATAACCTGTGGAGGTAATAAAATTATTATATCAGCTTCATGATAATTGCAATATAGTGACATTGTAATTGCCCGGGAATGTCACAATTGCGCTCAAGTTTGTAGGGATTTTGAATGTGCCAATGATATCTAATGTAGGCCTGTGTAGTTATGACAAATTATGATAGGTATTAATATAAATTTATGATATACACTATAATTATATACCATTATATATATATGGTATTACCTACTATATACAGGTAATAGTATATCTTAGTCTACTAGTATAAGATTAATGATATAACCCATTATTTAGGATCTGGGTAATATAAGATCGGTACATGAAATATGCCATATTATACGCTAACATGGTTAACATATATCTCCATACCCATAATTATAAATATTAAAATACACATTAGGTACGGATATCATATGACTAATATTATAATTAGATATGTATAATACCATATATCAGAGTGACAATTATATATCATATCTATATAATTATTGATATAATGTATATAATTTGTTATTGTAGTTGTTACCTCATATCCCATTATATATTTAAAATACCATATATCAGTGTGACAATTATATATCATATCTATATAATTATCGATATAATGTATATAATTTGTTATTGTAGTTGTTACCTCATATCCCATTATATAGTTAATACCATGCATTATAGTTAATATACTATCCTATAACACACGGATAATATTGTATATATGGTATACTATTATGTATATATGGTGATATATACCATTATTATAGGTTTTACATAAATATCATAATAATAGGTTATTGTATGGGACCCTGATATCGAATAGGAAGGGATGTACGCTACTATCAAGACCACTTTTGGTACAGAACTTTTATGAATTCGATACGATATATGTACCAATCGAATAATTAGGTGCATATCTCATATTATGTATTCGGACATGTATATTGTTATGCCATATATTTAATACAATATAACCTTTCTGTATTTCTAGTAAAGGAAGAGATATCACCCTACCCATATATATAGACGATATCAATCTAAAAAAAATTGAATCAGATTGACCAATTATATTTAATATATATATATATATATATATAATTATGTATATGGTATATGTACTAACAACATATAATATAGTATTCCTAACGATTACACACTGGTTTATACATGTATATCTAACCATGAATGATATACTATAATTATATCAGGTATATTACATATATAATATGCAATAACAGTAGTATATTATGTACATATACAATATGAGTTACAGCGTATAACAATATATATTATATATGTATTATAATATATATGGTATATATGTGTTATAATATTAATCATACGGTATAATATTATGATATATTCTGATATATGTATGTTCCAAATAATTATATGTCTACAAATGTGTAGTATATCTTTTATATTAAAATAATGGGTTAATAATGTCAACTATTAACATGTCTATGTACCTGAATTCATATATGGTAATACTGTAACAAATATGTTCTAATATTATAGACACATAATGTATATTTAGCCCCCAGTTATGTATACTATATTATTGTACATAGTAATGTCTCAATATTACTATTTTATATATACTATCTAATATTACTATGTATGTTCCGATAAATTATATGATATAATATCATAAACCGATTTATCCAATATAATATATATCTATTCTTGATATAACCTAGTATATATCAATCTAATTTTGTCCAAATATTATAATGTGTATTTTGGAAAATAATGAGTAAAATTAGCGTCGGTTTTATAGAATTTTGGAAAATAGACATATATCAGTTATATCTTTACACATTTTGGTTTCGCATTAACTATATCATGCATTTATATATTAACACTTAATTGCTTGTGTCACAAATTTTTTTCCAAAATTCTTTCTTCTCCTACGCTTGCTCCTTCTCCATATATTAAGTGTTATATACGATTACAAGAAATACTATATGATTGGTTAATCTTACAGTCTTGGTATGAGGGTAGTATTATGTTATGTATAATAAATGTATTGGAATATATTTGGTCTATCCTTACCGGATATAATGTTATATTTGTTGATATATACAATAATATATGCTATCAAATAGTGGTAGTTTGGAAGATATTTGGGTTATATAATATCAATGGCTATGTATATACTATCATTATTGAGCAAAATGTGTAATTAAGAAATATAAACATTATATAGATTACAGGTATACATATTTATATTCGCAATATCAGCTATAATATACTATTATGATCATATTGGATATAGTACTACAATAAAAGTAACTTATATTATATGTTATAGGCCTTATCAACATATACTATAAGGATATACATAATTTATGTATATGTTAGTAGTGATAATTTCATGGGGCAAATTATTAGGAATATCGGAGGCACATATCACATAGTGTACATGGACATACACCCTAATTACACAATATTAGCATGGATATCAATATGTAATTACTATACCAATATATGATAGCAGTGACAAATATATCCCGTTATTTGTAAAGCTATGGATAAAATCATATTATATCCTGCCATATTACGATATCCAAATGTATTTACGATGATAACCAAACATAATTCTCAACCATATATGTTACATAAATATCATAGAATTGAGGATATGGATATATATTATATGGTAATTGTAAATAGTGTACATTATAGGATAATAGTTATAGAAAAGATATTAATAATCATTGATTGTATATACCCTAACGAAATCACAACCAACGCATACTCTCCATATTAGTACCTTATATCGAACTCACCGTAATTATCGTAGGATTCTCTTTTATTATTTAAAATCATCGATACCTTATCCTTAGGTGGTTGGTTATCATCGTTTTAGTTCTCTTTATAAACTGAAGTTCGTGGTCTTGCATACCCTATACTTGGGTATACCTTATATTATGATATGCATTAACATACATCAATCAATATTATGAGTATATATTACTATGATATATCATGACAGGTAACATATTCAATATTATGTACAGTATTTATTTTACATATACAGATATATACTACATGTTATATGTGGATACATTATAACATGTATATACTAGGCAATATGGATATACTAGGTATTATGTAATGCATATTAAGATGTAATGTACGTATTTCCGCCATAATCCTGTTATTAAAAAATACATTACTTATATGCTATACATCACCATTACTATTAGTGTGATCATTTACATTTTATATTGTTAACATATTAAAATGCGAGTATATACAATAATAGTAATATTTATAATGTTATATTAGTATATATATAAACGTATATCAATATACATGATATATATATATATATATATATATATATATATATATATATAGGGTAAAGTGTTCCTAGGGTGACTCCTTAGATTCAATCTAAGGAGTCGCCCCTATTTTCTCCATATCCCACATTTTTTCGGAATTTTTTTACATGGGGTTGTTGTTCACCTCATGGATGATCCACATGCCAAAAATCAATTCATTCCAATACTTTTAGAGCCCCCATCTACCCCTTGCAACTTCATGGTTTTTCAGCACGTTTTCAGACCGTTAAAGTTGCAAGGGGTAGATGGGGGCCCTAAAAGTATTGGAATGGCTTGATTTTTGGTATGTTGATCATCCATGAGGTGAACAACAACCCCATGAAAAATAAAATCCAAAATAATTGTGGGATGTGAGGGAAAATGGGGGCGACTCCTTAGATTTCATCTAAGGAGTCACCCTAGGAACACTTTACCCATATATATATATATATATATATATATATATATATTAGTATATATACACATGACAGTTTATACTAGTAATAAATTTGTTTATTTCTAAAAAATAAGATAGAAATTTATATTACCTATAAATACCAATCCGTATTTATAGTTAATATGACAATTATATTATTAACACCACTGTATTAATATCGATAAATCCAATATAGATATTGCATGTATCCAATATCATGGTATAATGTTATATTAGTATATATAAAAACGTTATATACTCACCTGATATACTATATCCAAAGGTATATGTATATATAATAATATTTGTAAATATAACATGGTGTTACAACCATATTATGTACGTATTATTTTATATAACATAGTAATCACCAACCGTACATTATATATACCATAATATCACAATTGTAATATATACCAATGTTATATAAAATATTTTTAGTTATATGATACTCCTAGCTATGTATTTATCAAAGTATAAGGTTCCAATCTCTAGACATACTATGATATACGGGTCTAATTATTTTTGGTATATATGGAGGATGGAAATATATTCGACAAATAGGAATATAACCATAACATACATATATCCTATATATATTTATCAATATTCATCTATCTTGAATATCGTAATCTGGATTATACCGTTTCTCATCCTTGTGAATCATGAACATCAATATTGCAAGGCTTGAATGTAGGTGAACTAGTCGCAACTTAATATATCTTGTAATGACCGATGGGATAATGACATATTAGTTAAACACCATATTGTATACCCATAATATCTGTCACCAATAGTAATAACTAGTGGACATAAATAGTTATGGGTTACACAAGTTAGGTATAATCAATAGGTATGAGATACTATAATATTTTTATATAATTATGTCATATAGTGTTACCTATTGAGATATATGATTGTAAATACCTATATGAGTGGGACATATGGTATCTACTATCCAACTTGCGGTTATATCCTTTAACCATATGTTACTTTACACTAGTGATATTGTACATTCCTTAGATTGTATAGTACAATATATATATCTGATGCCTCATATATACGTATATATATGTAGATACATTCATATATGTAGTACTATCACTATATTATAATAGTTATACAAATATGGATATAATATAATGTAATATTATGATATATGTATATAGTATTACATGTCATATTATACGATATCAATTGGATATAGCTAATATGTATATCTATATCCATAATTAATATCAAATAAATGTGGTATAACTAGTATATTATGCATATGATCTGTATACTATATATGGCATACAAACGGTATGACATAAAGAATATAACATATCGGATATTGTATTAAATATTACCCTTATAATTATTAGGGAATTAATATAAACATTAACAATATATACTACTATAATATATTACTTATATTATTCCCTAAGTTATATGGTATGAACATATTACATATATAGTAATCATATATATTACATATCATATAATACCGATATATTAGTAATTATGACAATATAATTAATACTTGCATACATTTTATAATTCTTTATTGACATACCATTAATATAGTATACGATATGATAATTATTAGGCATACCATATTATATAACTTATTTTATGTATATATTAATATAAACATAATTTGTAAAGTATATATTTTGGCATATTGTTATATTTGTATAAATGGTATATAACATTATACTCCATCAATTAATTGACATATGATATATTCATATCTTAAATTAAATTAAGTTATATATGTTAGTAATACATATTATATACATATATTATAGCTGTCAATATATATATTATTCATTATATATTAAACATTAATAGCTAATGGTGAAATTATAGTATATGTATACCATATGAACTATAATATCATATAGTATATTGAGACATATAGCACTAACCTATAACAATTCAATATTTAATATATGATACCAATTACATACCATTTATACAGTTAGTTAACTGACATAGTCACATATCATGATATTGATAATACTATTAATATCATAGTTGTTATAACATTGTATGGGCTAATGTATCATATCATGTATTATATCGATTATAGTAATGGGTGTTTATATTACCATGGATACAAGCAGTAGTGATATGTATATTTGTAATATCTGTATTATTTGATATATGTTATAATATACGTATATATAGTGATGACACATTATAATATATACATTTGTAATATCTATATTATTTGATATATGTTATAATATACGTATATATAGTGATGACCCATTATATAAGTATATTATAATTGTTGTTCCATGTATTAGTTATCCAATGTTAAGTACATTAGGTATAGTACACATTAATAACATGTGATATACATGCTTATAATGATATACTAATTTTTTATGGGTGTTTATATTATATGCATAGGTTCTAGTTATGATAAATATTATAAAATATAACATATATAGTTGTTAATCAGTAGTGATATTAGTTGGACACAAGCAATATTTTTTAATCTTATATATACTTAATGATAATATCGTATATATAATTACACAAATTCATGAGCAAGTGCATAAGATATTATGATATATATTAGGATATTATTTATAGCTTAATATTATATGGGTACTGTATATCACCAATTATTATATTATTTGTATTATAATTATTATATACCCACAGTCAGTCCTATAATTATCACACATATATGGTTATAATTGGGAATTATTGATTTGTTTTAATTTACGCATATATATTAATTACAGAAAACAATCACTAACATCTTAAATTTATCGTCGATAATATATCATTTATATGTATCTAAACAAGTATATAGTATATACTGCTATAATCTATAGATATATAATGTTCAAATCACTGGATATGTACTTGTGTTAATGGACATAATACCATTAAATATTTACATAGCATAATATCGTTATGTCATTAGTATATTGGATACTGATAATATATGCATATACTAATAAGACTTTACTGTTAATTATACTAAATATGTGTTATATGATAGTCAGATATTATTATGGATATTGTAAATGAAAGATTATATATTGTATATAATACTGTTATATTATTTCATATATATGATAGTTTAGCCATATATTAACAGTAATATGGTATATATGTCATAATACACATAGTAATATCATACAATTTATTCCAGTAATATTATATTATACCCAAATGGTATAAATATGTATATCAAATAAATATTTGGTAATCTGATTTTCTTTGTTCTGAGTTTGGGGATTTGATTTGGTGTGGTTGGTTGAGGGCTAATTTGTGTTGAGAATTTGTGTTGGAAAGATGATGGGTTTGGGAAATTCATATAATTGTATGGCTACTCTATAATATATCCATACTTGCATAGGATATTAAATAGTCCGGGTTTTCTAAAATGGCACGATTTGATATTGGTTCTAAGCATATTAACAAGCTTTGATGTAAATATTGATATATCATAATTAATATTTATTCTTACGTATGGTAAATAACAAAGTGCCACAATCGATATGAATGACAAAGCGCTAGGTTTCTCAATAAAGTTAGGCCAAACATGTTATCTATGAATATCAATAGTAATATAGTAGAACCCAGGATTATGCATAACTCTCTTCTTTCATTTGTTGTCTGATCAGGCCTCATATACACAATTTACTCAAATCCCACCTAAAACATGGGTTCTGCTAACTCACCCTCATTAGAGAGGACTGAGACATTCTAAATCATGAATTAAATATCATAAGTCATCTTATAAGAGACATGATGGCATGATTTCACAATGTCAACGATTTTCATTCATATCAAATATATTGATGATATTACCATAGTTACACATATATGAGAATACCTCGTAATTACATACTACAATATATGTAAGTGTAATCTCTCAAAGGGAAAGGATGTATAGTAATAACCCTATACATCCTAATTAGAAATATGTTCTTACCATTATATCATACCCTTGTTATATCAATATACTATTAGTGTAAATAGGCAATAATATGATATTACTAACATATAGTTCTTATCCCAATAACTACATATTATTTAGTTGTCATGGAGTGTATTGGTATAATTACTCTGATTATTTGTATTGATATGGTTATCATACTAATTATTAGGTAATAATTAGGTTATTAACAGGTAATATCTTAGTCATATAATATACATCTACAAAGTTACATATCACCATATAGATATGTGAACTCACTTTATAAGATACACATCAATTTCTGTTAATAACATATAGATAAGTATATTGTATAATATAACGTATTATTTGACATAACTTATAATAGAATGGGTTGATAATACTAACGTATACCCCTTATAAGATTATATCCTATAGGTATGACAAATTACCAATTAATAACATTATTGGTATTTACATTAACCTGAGCTATATCTCATATATTATTATCCTTGGTTATATGGATAATGTGGCTATTTGTATAGATATATGAGTAGGTATACTAATAATGTTATTAATTATAGATATCCATTGTTATCTATAATATATTTTACCATAGTTAGTAAAATAAATATATCCCACATGTGGTATATTTATGCCATAACTGAACATACAATAATATATGGTTATTTATTAACCATATATTGGTATTATAGTTGATCATAGTACACGTATTGTACAGTATCATACGATACCGTAATTGTTATGATATATGTATTCACATATAATATTATAACAATTATGATAATTGATATAATTAATCGGTATATTAATTATATACAAAATGTTATACATAAATGATATTATTCTCAAGAATATACTAGATTTTAACATTATATAATATATTTGTAAATAAATACGTGTTACAAATATTATTTATATATACCATATATTAATTCCGTATTATCATAGTTATTATCTATATAACCAAGGATAATAATATATGAGATATGCTATTAGTATTTATGTATTATATACATATAATTATACCATAGTTACACCATGTCCTGTAAAAATATAATAAATATTACTATATGGTATATCCTTGGCAATACGTAAAGTCTTATTAGTATATGCATATATTATCAGTATCCAATATACTAATGACATAACGATATTATGCTATGTAAATATTTAATGGTATAATGTCCATTAACACAAGTACATATCCAGTGATTTGAACATTATATATCTATAGATTATAGCAGTATATCTTATGTATAATTCTAGTTATACTGTTATAACTTTGTTCGGTAAAATTTACAACACTATCTATAATTATTATGTGATATGATACCATAGGCAGTAGTGGAGTGGATTTTGACCTTATCTGTAAGATAATGGTATGCATACCATAGTTTATATTTTTATATATACATATAGGTTATACTATATATCAGATATTAGTCATAATACAGGTAACAAACAATTGCCATAATTACATGATATATTTAATTAACCATGATAAGGTATTAAGGATATTATACATAAGATATATCTATCACAAATCATAGTAACTCTTAAATAATTACTATATTGTTATTATAGATATCTGACCAGGATATGTATGCCATGTACAATATCATATGTATCATAACATTTAATTGTAAATGCCATATTATGTAACACTATAATCGTAATATTATTTAATTATGTGCAGTCAGATTTGCCTGGTTAAAGTGTATAATGTGTATGTATAATATGACTATGCATATATCAATTATATAGTTAGATTATACATATGGAATTATATACTGAAGATATATCAGATATTTACAACAATGGGTCATAATTGTTATTGTCATAGAAATATAGTTCCATGTCTGCATATGTTCATAAATGGTACGATCATATATATTAATAGTATGTCTATATCATTTATACCATGCTAAAGTCATATCCTCACACGAGTATAGATTATGATTATAATACATTATGTATATCAGACCTAGGATACCTTGCTAATGGTATATCTATGAAATATCTATAGGATATAACTGTTCATAAGTAGCAATGTATATATGTATATCCGAGTATTATTATCATGATATATACATTATACTATTGGTATACAGTTTACGGTTAGTAATAGGCAAACATATTATAATATCCTACCCACCTGCTTTATATATGGTTATAGCTATTAGTATGTAGATGTATATCACTATAAATTAGTTATATCTTATTACACATATTATGACAAATAATAAATTAGAATTTAATATCATATAATATGTATTATAGTCATAATATTCCTGATATGCCCTAACTATCAATATATATACTGATAGTACGTTATAGATCATATTAAATATATTTTATTATATGCGTGCAATAATATACTATATGGTTAATAAAATTATATCTGTTAGTAATTTCACAATGAATGGATTATTATGGATATAATCCATATAGTATATTATATATATTGTATATGGTAATACTAGATAGTTTTAGTCTCGTCGTTAAATTCTTGGTTGATAATGACTTTGTATATCTACATTTACCCAAATATATCGTAGACAGTTTATAAAAATATGTGCCTTCTTCGCATTATGTATAAACATAATGAAATTTATAGTATATTGACAAAAATTAGAATGTATAGTTATATGAATACATTATCTAACATAATAAATGTTATAATATAATAATATCATATTATATAGTATAAGATTAATAACTATTAAACAATATGTATGGAACATAAGATAAGCGATCCTAGTTAATAAACTATCCAAAGTCATGGGATTGAACTGGGATATGGCTTATGAAATGATAAACTAAAATGAATATACATATTGTTACATATATCATACATATATCACACATCCCTGCTGCAAAAAGTCCAGCTAGGATTGACATGTTTGGTTATAGAATCAATCCATGTCCTGATACCCTGAAAAATATGTATAATTACACATTATTAATCAGAATTATGAAACATCCGCAAAATGCAAAGAAGGCATTATACCCATATAAGTATACTCATATGGGATATGACTATACGTAAATAGTAATAGATACATTATTGTGATTATAGTATTATAGTATATTGGACATATAATACATTATATATAACATCATGTCATATAGTGTAGATGTATGGTCAGATGTGTATATATAGTGTCGTTCACTTCATATACAATAAGTTATAATAAGTATTGTGTATCACCTATAAACATCCCAGTATATAGTGGATAATGCCTATCATACCAATCTAAGTAAGTTATTTATACTCATATGACCATGTCATTTGGTATCGCCATTAACAATTTCAGCGTTCCTACAAGACAAATCATGTCACCCAGGACCGTTATATTATAATATCCAAACTTTTAGATTTGAAAATGTCATCATTTATATGTATCAGAGTTGATCTAAAAGTTTGGATGCAGTCACTATTATCACCTATTGATCTATTACATTAGTAATAAACATAACATATATTATGTATGACTATCATGTAATAAATATTTTTGGCATGTTTAAATTATTACTATATCCTATAGTATTAGTATTGATATTTTTTTATTAGGTATGTATATTTGTAATAGACATAATATGTTCATAATATTAAGTCAGATATACGAATATACGTATTGTTTATACATCTATGACATAAGTTATCATATCATGTTATATATATACAATCCTATAGCTAATTTATCACATATTGGGTGATATATTCAGAAATAATATATCATGACACATAAATGACATATACACAATGTTCAAATATTAGATATATGTAGTTTAATATTATAAACTGTTGGATATGGAAGACGTTTGTACACCCTTGTGGGGGATGTACGAGGGAATACGGACCTCGAACGTCGCGTACACGAAGTCATGTACAAAGGGAATCTGTTCCCTTGCGGAGAGGATCTCTGGATGAGTGGAAAAGTCGCATTATATATGCATAAGTGCATGCGACATATGGCTAATAAAGGGGGAATATCTTAAGCTTATGTTGTACCATGCATATGGTACAACTTAAGCTTATAATGTGCCATGTATCATGGTACACCTTAATTAAGTTGTTCCAAAGGAACAACTTAACCTAAAATAACTACCTTGGGGGCTATAAATAAGACCCAAGGGTAAGCCATTTATAACACTTTTTGCATGGCATTCTTGCATGCATTTTCATCCTAGCGAAGCTCTACCGAAATGCTTCCTCTCTTTCTTTATCCAAGTTCTTAATCTAAAGTAGAGATTTAGATTGTGGATTTAGTAGCCTTACTCCGTTCGTGAGAAGACTCGATCCGTCGTGGCGAATCCGAAGGCGAAGTTCGTAGACTACCGTGCCGCATACGCAAGCGTAAGTCTAAACTTCATATTATCGATCCTAACTCTGTTTTGGACAGGATCCTACATTGGTATCAGAGCCATATGGGTTCGCCCCGGTCAAACCGCCGCCCCGTCGAAACTATGAACGAGTCGTTGTCTTTTTCACGAATGGGTCTCCTACTATTACGGATATAGTAGGAACGCTTCGTGACGGAGAGAACGCAGCGGTTGTTCTTTTCACGTTAGGGTCTCCTATCATTACGGATATGGTAGGAACTCTCCGTGACGGGAAGAACCGACCGTTCACGTAGTATGTTATTTTTCATTTTTGGCACACGGCCATTAGGAAATAACTAATTTCTCGACGAACGGGTGCTTCATCGACGAACGGGTGCTTCATCGAGGAAGATGATGGTAGTTATTTCCATCGGGTAAGAGAAAATTTGGTGCATGTGCACCATGGCCAAATGGGCTATGAAGGCCATGCACCCCCCTCCTTAAGCGGAGGGGGTTGGCTACGGCCAATAACCACCGGCGACCACCCCATCAAGGGGGAGGAATAAGTGCGGCAACCCCATTCAAAGGAGGTGGCCGGCCATGGCCAAAGGGGCCATGGCCGGCCAACGCCGAATGGCCTTGGCCATGGCCGGCCATGGCCAGGCCATGACCGGCCATGGCCAAGCCATGACCGGCCATGGCCAGGCCGGCAGTGGCCGGCCAAGGCCAGGCCGGCAGTGGCCGGCCTTGGCCAAGGCCTGCCGGCCCTGGCAGAGGCCAGGGCCGGCGCCCTGGCCACTACCAGGGCCAGGCCGGCCCTGGCAGTGGCCAGGGCCGGCGCCCTGGCCTCAGGCCAGGGCCTGGCCTAGGCCAGGGCAGGAGCCCTGGCCCCGGCCAGCGGCCAGGCCGCCCTGGCAGAGGCCAGGGCAGCGCCCTGGCCGCAGGGCAGCGCCCTGGCCGCAGGCCAGGGGCCTGGCCGCCCTGGCAGAGGCCAGGGCAGCGCCCTGGCCTCAGGCCAGGGCCTGGCCGAGGCCAGGGCAGGAGCCCTGGCCCCGGCCAGTGGCCTGGCCGGCCCTGGCCGAGGGGGCCAGGGCCCCTGGCCGGCCAGGGCAGAGGCCCTGGCCGGCCCTTGGCCAAGCCCCGGCCAGGGCAGAGGCCCTGGCCGGGAAGAAGTTGCAAGACCAAAAAAATTGGTCGACCAATTTGGTGTTTTTGGTCGACCAATCCGACAGAAGGTCTGGGTCGATTGCAAATTTGCCAAATGACCCATACGGGGTAACAAAAGGCCTTGGTCAAACTCGAATATGTCGATTAGTCCATACGGGGCTAACCACAGTGCCGACTAGTTCATACGGGACTAACATTTTAATGAAGTTTTTTCTTTGGGCTCTACTCCTTGAAGACTAGCCATAGTGCTCTACTTCATGCGAGATTAGCCAAGTCATTGTGCTCTACTCTACGGAGATTAGCCAATGTACTTATGAAATTGTGCTCTACTCCTTGAAGACTAGCCATAGTGCTCTACTTCATGCGAGATTAGCCAAGTCATTGTGCTCTACTCTACGGAGATTAGCCAATGTACTTATGACGTTGTGCTCTACTCTACGGAGATTAGCCAATGTATTTTAAATTTTTGAAAAAATACGTTTTTCAAAAACGCTTTTCCGCTGCAAAGTACTATAAGAGTACTAACATTTGATAAAGTGAGGGAGAAATATTGAAAGTTACTCTAGATGGTGATTGGAAACATAGTGACCTTTCCGACTCTAGAGTAACATCTTCAATATTTTGTCGAAAGTAACTTATCAAATTTTCCGCTGCTAGTACTATAAGAGTACTATTGTTTGATAAGTGATGGGGGAATATTGAAGGTTGTTCTAGATGGTGATTGGAATCATAGAGACCTTTTCGATTCTAGAACAACATCTTCAATATTTTTCGAAAGTAACTTATCAAATATAATATAATTCCAAGTGGGATTTGAATTTTTAGAACTATCCAAATGGGATACTCTATTATCATTTCAAGTGGGAGTTATATTTTAAGAATTTTTTATGCAATGTTTTTGATCGAACCTTCGGTTTTGTGTCTTTTGCAGCATTTTAAAAGTAAAATGTCTTCCGCTTCAAAGAATATCGTCGCTGAGTTAAACAGAGGTGAAAAACTCAACGGCAATAATTACAAACTTTGGTCCATAAATATACAATACGTTCTAGAGGAGCAAGAAGTGCTCGAAACTCTAAAGAACGTTATGATTGAACCCGAGTTGGGCACTACGGCCCAACACCGACGAGACAAGGAAGCTTTTGATGCTTGGTCTCGGAAGAATAAGATAGCGCGCATTACGTTATTAAGCAGTATGGCTGATGACATAATGCGCATCTTCCGGGAACATGACCTAGCCATGGACATATGGTCCAAGCTAAAGGAGAAGTTCGGTGGCACATCGGTGTCCAAACTTCGCGCCTTAACTATAAGGTTCGATACATATAAGAAACGTCCAGATCATTCCATAGGGAAACATCTGCGACATATGGCGAACCTTATCTCGGAGTTAAAGGATGCAGGTCATGTGCTCACAAATGAGCAACAAATCCAAGCAGTCATACGTTCCCTACCAAATGGGTGGGATCAGATGAAGATGCATCTCACTCATAATGAGAGCATCAAGACCTTCAACCATGTTTCCAAGCACCTCGAATTAGAGGAAGAGCGGCTTGCGGCTGCCAAGCCAAGTGCAGAAGTGCACATGGTTGCTAGTTCCTCACACGGGGGAAAGAAACGTAAAGATCGTTCGAAGTCTTCTAATGAACGTAATAAGCAACCTGAGTCTACCAAGGAACCCAAACATAAGGGTGGGCACAAGAAATGGCACAAGAAGAAAGACTTGAAAAGGATCAAGTGCTTCAAGTGCAACAAGCTCGGTCACTATGCTCGTTCGTGTACGAGTGGAAGTGACGAGGTAACTTGTAATACTAGTTACATATGTGTTTCTAGTCCACTATTTCTTGTGGAATCTAATCCATTTTTGGATAATTGATTCAGGTGCCACCGACCACATAGCAAAGGACAGACGGTCCTTCGTGGAGTATCACCGGATACCCAAGGAATGAAGTGGATCAATGTAGGAAACAACACACGTGTTGAAGTGAAAGGCGTTGGGACTCGCAAGCTTGTCTTGGACAACGGCCTCACTCTCCTACTACATGATGTTCTCTTCATTCCATATATTCAAAGGAATATTAAACCTGTGGTCAATTTATTGGGTCTTGGTTATAGTTGGTTCCTTCATGATTGTAATATGGACCTATTTTGTAATAATTCCTTTATTGGTACTGGGTTTGTATTTCATAGGATTTATTGTAATAAGTACAATGTATTTCCTCATGTAATTTTCCTTGTGACAAATTCTTTGACTAATGAGTCTAATATAATTTGTTGGCACGCAAGGCTTGGTCATATTGGACCAATGCGTATGGATAGACTTGCCAAACGTGGTCTTCCATCCAATGTTTCAAAGGTTGAAATGTCAACCTGCGAACATTGCCTTGTGAGGAAATCTTGTCGCAAGCCGTTTGGAACCGGCACAAGGGCCAAGGTTCCATTACAGCTTATCCATTCGGACATATGTGGTCCGATGAATGTCAAGACAAGACGCGGGAAGTCCTATTTCATCACTTTTAATTGATGATTTCACCCGATTCGGTCATATCTATTTGATATCCCACAAAAGTGAAAGCACTAAACCTGCTTTAAAAACTATATGAGTTTAGTGGAGAATCAATTAGATCGCAAGATTAAGGTCGTGCGAACCGATAGGGGCGGTGAATATCAATCAACAAGTTTAAAGGAACTTTGTGATGAAAAAGGCATAGTACATCAGGTAACTATGCCTTATACTCCTCAACAAATTGGTGTTGCAGAAAGGAGGTATAGGACTTTAATGAAAAATGGTCCGTTCAATGATGGCGCAAGCTAACTTGCCAATCACCTTTTGGGGTGATGCATTATTGACAACCGTTTTCATTTTAAACCGCGTACCCTCGAAATCAGTTAGCTCCACTCCTTATGAGTTGTGGAACCAAAGGTCTCCTGACTTAAACATTTTTACCTTGAGTTTGTGCATTCAACGCACATATTTTCCTCCCATAAGTATGGCAAACTTGGGCCATGGGGAAGGAAATGTATCTTTAAACGATACGCATAAAACTCCAAAGGTTATGTTTTTGTTGGTCAGGAAGACAATGGTGTGCTAATTGAGTTTGAGTCGAGGGATGTCACTTTCTTGGAAAACGAGTTTCCAAGACAGGGCGAGATAAGTCAGGACTTATCTCTATTTTGAGATTTATGATCAAAAAGGATTACCTCATTCGAGTGGGAGAAATTCTTGGAGTGAAAACGAAAATTCTTTTTTAACCTTCACCAATGGATTATACGAATGACGATTATCCTATTCCATACGGGAATAATGATCCAAGTGGGAGCACTTCTAACAACATTTCAAGTGGGAGTGATATTAGAATTGATCTAAATTCGAGTCAACAAGGACTTGAAGAATCTCAAATATGCCGCATCATGCCCTGCAAAAGACAAATGGATGGAAGCGATGAAGGAGGAATTGAAATCCATGAAAGTTAACCAAGTCTAGGACTTAGTTAACTCACCCAGAGGACATAGAGCAATTGGGAACAAATGGGTTCTCAAGATCAAGCATAAGGCTGATGGCTCTATAGATAGATATAAAGCTCGCCTTGTCGCGAAAGGTTTTACGCAACAGGAAGGGATAGACTACGAAGAAAACTTCTCACCTGTTGTGCGTTTTACCTTGATTCGCATGATTCTGGCAATGGTAACTTGCTTATACCTCGAATTACATCAGATGGATGTAAAGACTGCCTTTCTCAATGGAGAATTGGACGAGGAGATCTATATGGAACAACCAACAGGGTTTGTAAAAGAAGGAAACGAACATAAGGTTTGTAAACTTCGTAAATCCATATATGGTCTTGAAAAATCCTCGAGGCAATGGTATATACGATTTCAAGAGGTTGTCTTATCAAATGGATTTTCCATACTTGATGAAGATAACTACGTATATATCAAGAGGATTAAAAGCAAGCATGTTATTATGTCTCTATATGTAGATGACATTTTAATAGCCGGAAATGACAAGGGCTTTGTGATGAGTATCAAGGCTTGGCTTTCATCAGTATTTTAGATGAAAGGCATAGGAAAAGCCGTATATATCCTTGGAGTTAAGATTTCAAGGAATCGTTCGAAGAAACTTCTTTCTCTTTCACAGGAGACTTATATAAAGAAGGTTCTAGAACGATTTAATATGCAGGACTGCAAGTCCATTGATATTCATATAAGCATATGCGATAATTTATATCTGGAATCGTGTCCAAAGAACCAAAAGGAAAAGGAAATTATGGAAAAAGTTCCATATTCCAGTGCAGTTGATAGTCTTATGTACACTATGGTGTGTACGAGACCGGACATCTGTTTTGCCGTTGGAAATGGTAAGCTGTTACCAATCCAACCCAGGGCAAGAACACTGGAAAGCGGTTAAGAGGATAATGCAGTATCTTAAAGGAACTGCAGATTTGCAAAAGACTATGATAAAACCAAGAAGGTAGACATAAGGTACATATCTACGCATGAGATGATAGAGGATCAGTTTATGAAAGCGATCCCCAGAAATGTGTCTTATAAACACTTATCATCTCAAGGATTGCGTATGGGCTGAGTTGTACCAATATATATTCCCATGTCTAAGAAATGATCAAAATTAATAAAAGAATAAGTTTTTTTTCCAACATTACATATGAATTTCTTAAGAAATGTTTGTGTACATTTTTGAAATCTCAGCTGAATTGTGTGTATGTCGGACAGATTAAGGTTGGCTCTCTCACATGAGCAACCGCCTTATCTTATCAGATGGATAAGATAGAGATGAGACTAGTTTAAAGTCAAAATCATTAGACGAATGATTTAGAGTCATGACTTTAACAAGATAGTCGAATGAAAGATCTGCATCATATGGATGCTTACAAAAGATCTGAGATCTGTATCACAAGGATATAAAGATCTCATTGGATTTTTTAATCCTATCTGTCTTATGCATGATGAGAGTCCGTGAATATTTCACGAGTAGTAAGGGGACTCAAAAAGATAGGCACTGTGGTGTCTGATCTTTTTCATCAGTACAACATCATTAAGACATACTCTCCCTGGGAAAGGAGTGATGTTGTAGTACGTGTTCATACCACGTATGCATTTCGACCACTGAGTTAGTAGCAATAGTGTTTGCTATTATGTGAGACTCAAAGGCCATACTGGTCTTAACTCTTACCCTCAAGGACTCCAATTGGTTCCTTTAGATTTGACGAGATGATCGCTATCTTAGCGTGTTGCTAATGGGCTATGGTAATTCGGCTCGGCGGGGCACGTTAGAAAAGCGAATCAAGTCAAGATCAGAAGGTTCGCAAGAAGAGGAAGATTGATTTCATATTCGCATTTGGACTTTAATGATTCAAAACTGGCCAGCCAATTGTAATCCAGATGGGATTCAATTGTTGAATATAAAGTATAAGAAATGTGAAGAAATAATTTAGGGTAAAGCATGCGTTGAACTACTCAACTTTGCACATTCGAGGTCGTTGTGTATCTCTAACAAGTGCACAACAACAGACTCTACGCGCATGACGGTCGCACGGTCTATTTCTCGGTATGATAGATGAAAGAACTAAGGGAAAGACGTTCTCTTACAATCCCCTCAAGTGTGAGTGGGAGATGTTGGATATGGAAGACGTTTGTACACCCTTGTGGGGGATGTACGAGGGAATACGGACCTCGAACGTCGCGTACACGAAGTCGTGTACAAAGGGAATCTGTTCCCTTGCGGAGAGGATCTCTGGATGAGTGGGAAAGTCGCATTATATATGCATAAGTGCATGCGACATATGGCTAATAAAGGGGGAATATCTTAAGCTTATGTTGTACCATGCATATGGTACAACTTAAGCTTATAATGTGCCATGTATCATGGTACACCTTAATTAAGTTGTTCCAAAGGAACAACTTACCCTAAAATAACTACCTTGGGGGCTATAAATAAGACCCAAGGGTAAGCCATTTATAACACTTTTTGCATGGCATTCTTGCATGCATTTTCATCCTAGCGAAGCTCTGCCGAAATGCTTCCTCTCTTTCTTTATCCAAGTTCTTAATCTAAAGTAGAGATTTAGATTGTGGATTTAGTAGCCTTACTCCGTTCGTGAGAAGACTCGATCCGTCGTGGTGAATCCGAAGGCGAAGTTCGTAGACTACCGTGCCGCATACGCAAGCGTAAGTCTAAACTTCATATTATCGATCCTAACTCTGTTTTGGACAGGATCCTACATAAACATTAGATTATTGTATATATATTTCGGGTATAATATATACATACATGATTAACCTGGTATATATATACGAGCATGTTATGCATATATTATACATTATGTAATGTAAGGATATATATATATATATATATATATATATATATATATATATATATATATATATATATCCTATATCTATTCAAGAGTTATAAATGATATACTATTATGATGGTATAGGGAAATAAATATACCATTATATTAATAAGATTATCCAAACTCGTTATTATAATAATAAGTACATATTTATAATAAATTAGACTATATACAGTTATAGTATGGTAACATCAACTATATAAGTATAGTGTACTATTTATGTTATATACTATAACCCATATTATGATCTATTTATATAATGCAACCCATAGCTATGTACTATAACATATGGTATAGGATACCCTGTATTAATATGTTATTTAATAGAAATATTTATATACTATACTGTATACTGATAACCATATATGTATTGTATACCCAAATATATTATGCATATCCTATATATATCCAATACAGATCTAGGTGTTGCAAGCTCGTCGCACTACCGCTCATTGTTTGATGCCATGTTTTCTAAAATATTGTCGGCATCTTCTTCACTTCTAGACATGAAGGACCCCCAGCCGCGGCGTCCATCGAAGATTTTTGGTCGTCCCTCAACCCATTATATAACAGATTTATAATCCAGTAATCGTTCCCATTTAGAAATAAGACATCCGGACATACTAATACACAACTATACATGGTTATATATATGCCGGCAATATACATTTATAAATATCTTGAGGTTGCATGCTAGGGAATAGTATATTATCCTATGTCGGTATTGCCTATAATATTTAGTGATCATTTGGACTAAATAATTAGGTTATATACATTGAGGAATACTATAAGTAAGATAGATATGTATCTATTAATATGTTATATCATGCATAGTATAATACTTGTGATTATGGTATATAAAATGTATCATATACATAGTAATGTATACGGTATTAACTGTAAATATTGTAATGTTAATAGATTGCCATAATACTATTAACATTATATAACAATAATATCATGATACATATAGTATATAAAAGATTACATATACCCTATGTAGTCAATATAATATATGCAATAACATATCGAATAACAATAGTCTGTATACTAATATAACTATTTATACTATGGTTACAATATTAATCCGTATAATATTAATGCCAAATACTCTTATGACATATGATTATAACTGTTAATAACTTATAAGGGTTAAAGATATTGATATAGTTTAGCTATTATCATAATACTAATGTGATATATGGATATATACATTATAAAATACCGATATATAATGTCAATTTAGGGTACATATACTAAGAAATGTCACTATCCATATAACAAATCTGTCTCAGAGTTATTGTAAGTACGGTTGGTCCTAGCACCCGTGAATCCTACCTCTCCATGTAACGGTTTGTGATTATGGAATTTACAGTAAATACGGATATGGTATAGCTGCTTACAATATAAGTATGTATACAATTGACTTGACTTGATATATGATAAATGACGTTCTAAAATGTAATTATAATTATATTTAGTATAGGGATATCTATTACTGTTACTTGGAGAGGTAGGATTCACGGGTGCTAGGACCAACATATCGTATTATAAATACCATAAGTTATAATATATGAATAATATCTAATTATACATATTGTATCACATATATATTATATGTATGATATTACCCAATTGTATGATTGTTACTTTATATAGCATATACAGTATATTATAATATGTATATAGAGGATCTTATATAATACATCAGGATTTAAATTAAATGTATACTCAACTTGGATTAAGTATACATTTGTTCTGTTAAATTCTGGTATACTGTGATACTTATTAAATAGGTCAATTAATACATTTACTATAATGTAGTAAGGATATGCTATTTAATACTATCACATGGCAATGGAAGCTCGGCTGACGGAGTCCAGATCTTTTTTACATTGTGCCCAAGCCTATTGTGGAAGAATAAATAAGTAATAACAAAGTAATAGGTAGGTACATGTTTACCTTAACCATATTAAGCTTGGGCACTTATTATCATGGTATATAATATGTCACAGTATATTACGGATGATGTCATATTTATTATGTTTAGTATACATAAACATAATTAATATAGTATACCAAGGATTACCAACGCGTGTAATTTTATTATGATGTGGAAAATATATGCATAGTATATCAGTATAGGTAAATATCACTCTATACAATGTATATCACCAACGTACAAGATATTAGGATATTTTTGGCCAATACGGTAGTACTGTATACATCTGCTACAATTACATATCAATAACTATCTTCTTCTTGGTACAAATCTACCTGGTTTAGCCATGCAGAACCCTATCAACCTCTACGTGCATAATTCTAGTGATATACAAATCAAATAACTTGTATATTCCATTGGTGATATATGTGTATATGTGTTTGAGATATTTGTTATGACATAGTATCTGTAATACAAGTTAATATGGATATAGATACATATAGTTTACCATATTTGACATATCCCAGGGTATTATTATATTTATATATGGTAAATTAATATGATGAATAATATGCAATTAGTAATTATTTTTGTGTGCATATCAACTCCCATCAAAATGGGTATCATATAATCAATGACAAAATTCCTTCTAGAAAAATATCGTCATATACGTATAAGCGTAACATACAATATGCTAACATATATATTCATACAATTTGTAACAATATTTGGTATATAAATATTAAATACTATAATGTATACCATATTCTATATAAAGTAATTCTTTCGCCTTCCTCCTACCCGGGCATATAGTGTGTACGCCCAATGGGTATCATATACATTACATATATAACAAGATCTATGTAATGTATAGTGTTATATGAAATTATAATTACCTATACAGTACTATATATCCTTGACTGGTATATCATAAATTTAGTAAATACCTTGTATAATGATTAATAGTTATATAATTATGATATATTACAAAATACGTACATTACAATTTCATCTGGACTAAGATATGCCCAATATTTTTCATTATAATAATGTCATGTCCTAGTTACTATGTATGATATTGATGTATGTCATATTATATGTATTAGTAAACTATATGTAATACGTTAATAAGGTATCTATGCAATAGTTACCATAAGGTATCTATGTCATACATAAACTATTATCATAAGGTATCTATGCAATAGTTACCATTATCAATAGCGGATAACATTAATTTATATGCTACAGTTGCCTACATTATATTTCCGCCATATATGTATACCAGATATTATGTCTAATATACATTTAACCATATTATGTACATTATAATATCATACTAAATTAATCCCATTATAGAATATATGATAAATGTATGGATAATTGATATATGGGATATTAGTATTAAATATAAAATACATCGTATCCACATAATACCCGCATAATCTATGAGATATGTATATTATTTATCTTATTATGTGTAATACGTATTTAGGGCCCGAATTGTAGTCTGGAGAAGCGTCCTCAGCGACGAATAACCGTCCATGAATATACATAATATTATACTTTACTATCAGTCCAATGTATTGATAAACCAAATTAATATATGACGGTATTATTATAGGAATGGTGATAATTTATATAACTATACATGTATCTATGTATATAATTATGTATATCTAGCTGGTAATATCATTATACCTATCTTGTATAATATATACTGTTTCCCATTAAATATTAATATACCATCAATACGTAATAATATGATATCATATATCCATGGTCTATTATACATATATTACTGGTATTAATACTATATCATATCAACTAGACACCATATAATTTACGTCCAATAAGTTAATAGATATCATATCAGATAGGACCTCTATATTCTATGTATTAGCTCGGTGATAATTGCTACTCCAGATGTATGACAACGTGGGGTGACGTAATTACTAATAATAATGAATAATAATATATACTTTGAATATTAAGATATACTATGTATTTGATTCTATATATATTAACTATATATATTGTTATTACCAGTAATATGTGGTAATATAATATATGGTTATTTGTATATGGTAATATACATTATATATTATATCATGAAATATACATGATACTCCTAGCTAATACAATAATATATGGTTATACGTATGTTAAATTATAAATAAACTAATTAGTTATATATAGTATTACCATCACATTATATCTATATATAGTATATGTAATATATAACAAGAAATATGTAATGGGTATCATATACATTACATATATAACAAGAAAACTGGTATTTGTTAATATGATATACTAGGTTTAATTACATGATAGTCATACATAATATAAATATAATATGATCTATAATCTGTTATAGATCTAAATTAAATAATAACACGTAAATATATATGATTCCATATGAGTATATCATTTTAATTTATGGGAATAACTATCTGTATATTTCGTACAAAAATATACAGATATATACATATTAATAATATTTACATTACTATAACATGTATGTGTATACAAGTAATGTGACACGGTATATTTGATATCAGATACCAATCTAGACATATTATACTATCTAATAGGATATTAGATAGTATATGTCATTGAACAAGTCTACATGATAATTAACTGTAAATTTATCATATATTTATTATAATGTCTGATATACCAATATTAATACTATACTATTGGTTGTATAGTATGTCATATTTGTAGTAATCATAATTATGACATATGTGTTCCATTATATAATTAAATAATATGTACAATTGATATAAAGTTGCATACTTACATGTTCAAATACATAGCATATCGAATGTATATTTGGTTATATGTACTTTATATGAAAGTCATCGGAAGATGCCTTCGTATGGATTAAAGCTCAAAATCGATAACGTTGTTATTAAAATAATAATCTTTTAAATAAGAGATGAACTGGGCAACCAATATAATTTCGAAAATAACCTTCCCAGAAAAATGTGATAGTGAATAGGTATGACGGTAAAGGTTCACTAGGCTAGTATACACATGTCAATAGCTACACATGTTAGAAGATTGACTGTAAATTGATGATAAAGGTAATAATATACCCAAGATTATTAACATGTGTATTCTATGGAAGAGAACTCACAAAAGAGATATAAATCAGAGCTAGTGAACTGATACCAATACATGAATGTCACTGTTGTTTATAGAATCACTAGATTACCATGGTTCATATACTGATATCCAAATGGTATATGTCATATTATAGCAATTGCTGTAACATGCCCTAATTATATACTGAGTTACGATAAAGGTAATAATATATGTCACGGTATATATATGTATTAACAGTCTGTCATATGTACAAGTTCTGCCACCTATAGGTTATATATGGTAAATATCTAATATAAAATGTGCACATCTATATATATCAGGTATATATGTGAATATCAGTATAATACTATCTTGGTACATAATATAATCATAACCATTATATCTGACTACTATTATCGTAGTCACTGTTACATAATTATTATATTATATATCTATAATAATATATGTTGGATATTTGATATTAGATATATTTAACCAGACCGTAAATTATCATATAATATCAATATCGCATTAAATACATGCATAATTATGATTACTACAAATATGATGATATATCAAATAATTGATATAAGTCCTATATCGATTCAGAGTATGTTATGAATACATGGTATAATATAATGGTATAATATTATTGGATAATATAAATTAGATACTATCTTAGAAAATCTTATTATCATATACTATAATACCTAAGACATGATATCAATTATTTGCATAGTATAATATACTACGAAGGCAATCATGAATGGTACATGTATGATTAATATCAGCATATATATTAAATGATAGTAATCCAATATATACACGTATATACAACTATTAGATCATATTTGTATCCAATATACCCTATATGTATTATCACGATATAAATAACATAATGACTATATTATATATCTGATATATGTGTACCAAGTTATAACTTATACATACAATATACAGTATATTATTATATCTAGACTCATAATATTAAATAAAGGATATTGTTTCTAATATTACCTCTAGTGTGATTCAGGACTTTTCTATAAGTGTATGACTCCAATATGATGCATATCCTCATATGAAGAGAACATTATGGCAGTACTTGGATAAATATGGGTGCTTGAGGTAATATTATAGTTAAATATATTAATTACATTTATATAGATATATGTACCATGCATGTTATATACTATTTAACTTACATATTTGGATTTATACATGATTTCTGATCTATAACTGTGCATAACTATCTATAATTTAACTATAATATGGTTGTATTATATGTATATAACTGATATATCCATCATACAGTACCTTATAATATGTTACCTGACGTTGGTGATATTATCCAGTCTGTAGTTTATAAGATGCATGGTACATAGACATATGTTAATAGTTGACTATATTACTATATGACTGGATATGTTTGCAGATGACTATAATTTCACCATTATCTTACAGATATAATGTATAATATATGACATTATGTAGTTAAGTAATGTATATGATATATTGACTACCTAATCGTATTGATGTAACTATATATTAATATATAAATAGTAATAGTATAAATTTAGTATATCAGTATTATCATACATACTGTATATTTGGCCTATGCAAACTATATTGTATAGGGATATATCATAAGTAACTGACTACATAATAAAATTTATATTCCATATTTCTATAGGTTGCATGCTTTTATTCACCCACAAATAGGTAGTATATGATAACACGTATGCCATAAGTATACAGTGCATATGGGATAATATTGCATTGATTATGGTTACTAGTATGTACGTGTTAATCATGTTATAGGGTAAAATATTGTATTGACACAGCATTAATGATATCGTATATTACAGATATTTGTATATTATACATAATTATGGGTAATGTATTATAATATTAATTGTAACAGTTATTATATTCTAATTATATAATATCTGATAATGATAATATGTCAATACATGATATTATGTTATACTTACCTATATAATACATTACTACAATATCCAAAATTAATAATACCATATGATATATTGGGTGATAATATATATGCGAAATTGTTACCTTAATGTATTATCTAAATAATGGTATATATCAACTAATAACATGAATATGCAGGCCTAACCCACTATCAAGATTACATATATCAACTGGAATATTTATTCTATAGCAAGACGAAATTTGCCGGAAATATAGCTAAACTTTCTCCAACCGTTTGTTTCAATAAAGGATTGATAGCATGTCCTGAAATTACATATTGTAATACCAGATTTGCATGACCCTACATCTCCATATAAGTATTACTGATTGATGTGTGTATGCAATGTGGGGTATCAGGCTATTTCTGGATATACTAAAGGCATCAACTCAAACATGGAAAATATGTAGTTACTCCAATCAACCCATATCGTTATCATAAATGTAAGGCTTTAAAGTGTCAATATCCATATCTCACATATTCTCCTCATCCTATTAATGTGCTTAGTGTCTGTGGACCGGCGAGAATTACCTATATAATTTTAAATGTCAAAAGATCATGATATACCCAGTCTAATTATAAAAGTAAGAGAATGTTATGTTTTTGATTGGCGTTTTAATATGGCCGGCTATCTTTTTTTTGGAACCCTAGATGATGATAGCTAATATAGGTTATAGGCTAGGGTTGGAAGGATGCGGCTAAGGAGAGGATGCCCTAGGGTTGCGGCAAGCATGGGCCTAGCAATGAGAATGTCGGCTAGGTGCATTTTTGCTATGTGCATGGATGAGGCAAAAAGATCTCGAATTGAAAATGAATAGGAATATGAATGTAAATTGGATATTGGCTATAAGATGGAAAATATTCAAGCAAACTTATAACTAAAGATACATGTATTTTATGTTGAAATTTTTAATATGCAATCTGGTTCTCCAGATTGCATATTTTAAACTTTAATAGTTCACGGGCGATAATATTGTAATATCCATTCAAATAATAGGGTAAATCTGTGCAATAGTATTCCTATATAGTATCATGGGTAATTTAACTATGGGATTATAATTACAGTGGGACTATCAATCCAATATTATTACATATTGATACATATATAGGATAAGTATCTATACAATATTAGGTTATATGTAATTTCAGTGAGTACTAGCATTTTAAATTATAATACTATATCCTCACATATAATAAATACCCATCTAGATATAGGATTATATGATTATATCTGATATGTATATTGCATATCTAACATTGTTTATATGAATAATTGAATACATATCAGGCACGTATATTTCAATAAAATATATAATTATCTGTAGTGTGTAAAGTTAGTGGTATGTCATATAACTCATAATTTGATACGTGCAAGATTAATACTTACGGATATGATAATATGTAATTACAGAATTAGTATGATAACTAAATTATTATCGTAATATTTGGGTTTAATTAGTACATGCACTTATATACGTATATTGATACAAGTACAGATAAATTTTCTGAGTTAAAATCCAAATAGGTTATGTATATTAGGTGGATACTAATATGGCTGACATGTAATATCCACGTATAGAGCTAATTTACCCAGGTTACCATATTAAATAGTTATGATATACGTGCAAAATTGTTCACATGATATTACAGACAATTCAAATTATATGTTATGTATGGATATTACCTTAAGCAACATATGAATATAATACATATGGGATGGTATGAATCATATATATCTGATATCATATTTATTTGTACTTGTACCATAACTTATATGAATACAGTATATGATATATGGTAACTCCTAGTATAGAAATGTATATTCATATCTAAGCATATGATTACTATAAACTTAACTTACATATCACTAAATCTTTTGATACATACTATTATTTTTGTATAAGATATTGGTATGCCGACCATATCATCTCAGTTGAATATATGGGTATGTTATCGATATATTATGGATATGGGTATATAATCTAGTTATCATAATATGGGTTTGGACATAACCATAAGGTAATATAGTCTAAATTATGCATAATTATTAGTCTCCAGAACAATACACGATAATGGGATACATAATTAATCGGTATGACCATAGATCACCTAATGATTATTGTCATAGTTTTTATATAGTATTGTATATGTTATTACACAATTGCAATTAATATAAGTTTATAATTAACCTATATCTAATTGTATACTAATGATATCTTATGACAAGTCCTATTATCTTAGTGGACATGGGGTCATATATGCATGGACATATCATATACCAGTTAATAACTTATTACTAAGACTATATCTTATCACCATATCCTTAATCAACTATTATATCATTACATTCCAGTAACATTTATCAAATACTGTATGCATATACAAAATTTTATAAGTTATGCATAGTATTCATATATTATCATAATTATGGTATCTATACGTAGAGGCTAATCGTTCGTATATGTACTCACATTTCATTAGGCAAGATGTACTGCACCGTCTTCTGATGCTCCTTGTAACCGAGCTGCCTTGACTCGATCCGCCTGATCCGCTTCGCACCCTCGAACCGATCCGCAAAGATTCCGGAGTCTCACCAAGGTATCAACAAAATAATTCCGCAAATCATATTGTGAGTACATCTTGCCTAATAGATTATATCAGTTAACTTCTATATTATAACAAATAGCTAGAATTATGGATATACACACAAGGTATAAAACCAACCGTGTATTTGGGTTATGAAAATGCCATCAATTAGGCAATAACCATAGTTGGATCTTATGCTATTAAGAGATATATAAGTCTATGATAGATATCAGTATATATTAATTACTATAAGCTTAGAAATTAATCGATAATACATTATCTCTATTATGAATAATATATAGAAATTTGATGGCCATATCATAACCAATATCCGATAATTAGTTATTTTCCGGGGTATACGTACAGAATTACAAAAATTTAATATTCATACAAAATAATTGTGTATGTATATTAACTTATACCATTATGTCATATACATACACAATTATATGGCATCACTATTAATTATTTGCATATCCGTTCATACAACCATACTATAATGTTTGATAGCTATAAAATATATATTATTAGCATATACCTACATGTGACACTATACTAGGCTGACGACGAATGTCTTTCAGTAACAGGGTGTGTCCCTTTCAACTTATGGCTGAGGATGAATGTCATTCAGTGGCGAGGGGTTGTCCCTCAGCTTACGACTGACGACGAATGTCGTTCAGGGACGAGGGGTTGGCCCCTCGGCTTACGGATGACGGCAAAGGCGATTCATTCAGTTACATTATCTCTGCTCAATATACTATTCAAACTATGATAGTTAACATAATAGGTAATATAGTCGTGTATAATATATGAGATCAATTTGGTAATGAGATTAGAGGTATCATTGTATTCAATTATCATGTCACTTAAAGTTATATATACAAATGGCGTATAACCAATATACTATGTCTCAAATATTAAGTTTGTATAATCCACTATATTAGATATTACCGTATAATTATATGAGGCAAGTTTGTATATGACCTATGATAATATAGCGATGGATCCAGTACATGTCTAGTATAATCTTATACCATCATATAAATTACCCGATAACAGATCTCGATCTGATATTTATAACCCTACAAGCTTGTTGTCACAAAATTGTTTACCTAAAATTTGTGGCAAGAAATAACCAGAGGTAATATCTTACCTGCTTACTATTGTCGCATAACACACTCCAATAAATTTAATGTAATGGTCTTTTAGTAAATTATAATATTGTAGTGTATAACTGATTATATTTCGCATGTATATCAATCCGATCGGGTACTGCACTCATCCAGATTAATTACTCCAGGTATGATTATCAGATGTAATCTATACCCATGAAAATGATGACAAGTTATTTTCAGATGCATTTACTGGGACATTTTATATTTGAATAGGATATACTTAGTGAGCTAGTAAGAAAAGTATACCATATATTTGCAACATATCCAATGATTTGTGACATATCCTTGACACCATATGTACTCGTTCTGGTGTGTATAACATGTTGAAGGGATAACATATACTTAAATCCATTCTGTGTTCCCAAGTTATATGGTTACTTCAATCATATAAAATAGTATCAAGTCGCAAGCATATCATAATTGTAGGAACAGTATATCATATCATGATTTGCATGTGTATGTTTATTTTAATTATTATGCATCCTATAACTATTATTGTATGTGTATATACACACACACACACACACACACACACACACACACACACACACACACACACACACACACACACACACACACACACACACACACACATATATATATAATCCAAGTTACCTATATGAAACTACATAATATCCATTACCTAGTTAATGAATTAATATCTAGCTATATGGTATATTTAATTATGTAACAAATATTATTATACCCATATATGTATACTGTCCAAGTCATATGAGTCTAGTTACATGTAATATGTGTATAATATCTAGATATATTAGTGGAGTATGAAACATCATATATAGGATATATTATCTATATCCTATATTCAGAATTATGTATATCACTTATTATCAATATGTTAGCCACTTTACTTAATATTCAGATGATTACCTGAACTATTTTATATGATGGTATCATACATATAATTTATAACTATATATGTTTATTAGTTCTTAGATATTTCACATCTAAGATTTGGAAGTATACTGTACCAGATGATATCAGTACTAATGATAAGTATATGATATTAAAATGTATAACCTAAGACATCAAATAATTCCTAGATATAGATATCAATACTAAACACATACCCTAATTCCCGTAGCTGTGTTAAGTTACCGATATCACTAATTGATATACTTATATAACATATACAGGGAAAGATATTGTCGGTGAATAGCCCTAATAACCCTTAGGTATCTGATTATAGCTAGTTTGAAAGTAGGACTTGAGAATATGTTACCATTATACTATATAAGATTACCAGATATCAGAGTATACATATAATTTAGATAAGATATATTACGTATGCGATATTAAATAGATATGTTAACTATTATTGCGTACAAGTAATAATGATGTAATACGATAATATTAGAGTGTATTAACATGATTACCTAATGAATATCTAGTCAGAATCTAGTAATATACATATTCTGATACATACTATAATCATGAATATATAACAAATTAGGATATATAGTTATTGTATACCCTCGGTCACCACACGATTATACAATGCCATTTAATAGGATATACGAATACTATATTTACATATACATTATATTATTATAAGTTATACACAAATACCCTTAATTACCATATATAATGTCAATACGTATTTGGGATATTGTATATATAATATATACTTGGATATATCTGGAAATATCTTAGTCAATATTTAGTTAGGTATGACCAACCAAGCTGCAATTATCCAATATGTACTAAGTTTAATACACCAACTAGAGTGATATTATATCCGCAATATGCTAATTCTAGCTTACTCTTACCCAAATACGTACATGGATGGCAGACAATGACAGAACTATGCGTGTATAGGTTTCACGGTCATTTTGCCAATTGGCGAGTTTTTTAGAACAGAGAGTAGAGTTGAGATTCATAGTTCACTTAGTGATAATACAATATGTGATATAGAATTAGCATATGAACTTTTAAATTAGATACTCTGAATATAGAGTATCTGGTTTGCTCATAAATTATCACTCTCAGCATATTGCGGTGAAGATAATATTATTTGAATATTATATATGTTATCCTATTCTAGTCATACCTATCCATATCATACACAATAGGATAATAAAAATTCTCGTGCAACCCACGAGCAATCACAGGCAGTTATAGCAGATACAGAGTAAATAATAAGCAATCACAGAGTGCACAGAAGATTTACTCTGGTTCGGTCTCCCCAGAGATATCGTGTAGATGAGAGTGAACCATGTTAGTGCTTCTATGCATGATGATCCTAATTTCATATATGCACATATCACGGCCAAGACTGCACCCTAATTTTGTATGGCTGTCTTAAATATTGGAAGGCCATGAAAATAAACGCAAATATTGATAGGATATATAAGTTAATGACACGTATAACATAGCTAAATTACGTGGACGCAGAGATTCTATATTAGTATTATTAATATACTCATATGTATATATCTGTACTTTGGAATTAAGATCATATTGGATATAGTGGTTAGTATATGTATTACCTAATCAAAATTCACGTTATATGTATTAACAAGACCTATAATATGAGTAGGTATAGTTTATTGGAAATATTGTATACTAATAACATGATTATCATTAATCTGGTATTAATAACCTAAATTACCCGTGCATGTGGTAACAATATAGCAAATGATATAGTGTATGGCTAATATCATTACAATTATAATACAAATATGGGTATACTATTATCTGTTATACGTAAATTAGGAGTAATTAATTAATTATACAGTTACCCTAATATTATTAGTAATATCCTAATCAGATAGCTATATTATGACATAGTATGGATAATATTTACAAATAATATCTTCTATATAACATGTATAATCAGGGGATTTGTCTAATATACTAATAATGTTACTGAGTATGCTAAATGGGTATGAGAATATACCTTTAATATACTATACATAGTGATATCTACATTAATAAGGGACACCAATGAGTACCACATGTACCATATATAACCAACTAGTCCATAATAATTAAGTACCTATATTGTAGGCTATACATGTAGTATATCCGTTAAGATTCAATTTAAATGCCCATTCTCTCAACATGCAAGCTTCATTGGACTAGTTGGTTATGTCTTGGGGGATGTCCTTTATTATGGTCAGTATGAATATCGATATTATAAGTATTATACCTGGGCCCTGTCGAGTAATTTTCAACATGCACGGGTAATTTAGGTTTGGATACGCATTTAAAGTAACTATAGTATTAGGTGATAAGCAAATATTATATAAATAGTGCAACTAGTGTGATATCTTACATTATGGTGCATATTTAGTAAATGACGGCATACCATAGTATACTTACATATTATTGTATATGATAGATGTCCTATTATAGTGATTAGGTATAACATATATATAAGAACATGTGAAAATATTCCTAGTATTGGTAACACCATTTGTACAATATAATATGGTGTACTACATATATCAGTTATATAATGTATAAATTAGAGTATATAATAACATGATATATTCCATGCACATATACGTAATTGGTCCTCATATACTAATGCTAAGACACGTACGCTTGACATATGTCAGCAAGTAATTGATTACGTATAAGATATGATAATATATTCAATAGATATCCAAGTTTAATATTAATATTATATCCGATAATTTACATGATATATACCGATATAATAGTGTATCAACAATATATACAGATATATTCAATAGAATGATAATATTGTATATACTAACATATGTCAAGGGTAATATTACATTTTTAGTATCTATATCTGCTATGAATTATGCATCAGTTATAATAGGGCAGTACAAATTATATGGACAAATAAAATTAATCTAATATCAAATATACGAGATATTAAAGTACATGAGCTAGTGTTTGTGAACGCAATCATAACGTTATACAGAATATACTATATGGATATTAGTATGTATTGCCCCAATACTAAATGATTAGTACCCCTCAAGTATATCTACCCATTATATGTATATTTACTATGATATCCATATATGTATAATCTATATCTGGATTTAGTAATTGTATATATCCACCCATTATATCTTGTTATACCTGATAATATGTTAAATATATTAACATATTGTATATATTAGTATATGTATAAATATAATTAAATAAAATAAATATTTATACCACGCATAAATAATTGTTATTATTTGGGTACCACTACTAATTACAGTATCTATGACATACCACATTATGATCCAACCATCGTTTACACACACACATATAAAGATAAATTTTTTAGATACCATGGTCACTGTTATGTATCTATACTAGTTATATTGTGATAATTGTACCCTAGATAATATATTATACCCATATTAGCATACCATATTTAATAAGCATAACCATATCTATAAGGATATGTAGATATAATGACATATGTATAACTATAATTGATTCCGTAAAATTATAACATGCCCTATATTACTGTATTTGGATGTGTGTGTGTGTGTGTGTGCATAAATTAATAATATGTACCCGTTATATCATAACTTTATCATTAGCTTGACAGGCCATCGAAAGATTTCAAGGGCCCTGACGACCATATAAAGGCTTGGCAGGGCCCTAGCATGCCGCCAGGAGGTCCGTAGAGCCCTTACCTGACTTATGTTGACCTCTAAATAAGGTTATGATATAAGTACCTTGAAAATCCCAACACTTTGTAACTGCCACATGGCCCCCACATGGTTGGTCATGGCAATGAGAGATAATAGAAGCGGGTTTCCTCCTTGGGGATGCATCGCCTAATGATTCCATCTTGGCATGATTTATAGAGATATGAATCGTCCCAGAAGTAACATTTGGCGTCACTCAAAAACTTCCTTCTCTGATAAGTGACCATACTATCATGTGTATATGATAGTATAGATTATGTTATACCATTCATGATATAACCCATTGCAATATTGGATATATCATATAACAGGTATGAATTATCTAGTATACAGTAACCAATATTTAACTATATGGTATACAAAATTTATATACGATATGACCAGTCTAACGATATACAGTATGTGATATATCCAATATTGCAATGTACTATTACATACCCATTTATCCGTATAATATAAGTATGTATACCTATAGTAATAAGATAAATCCACATAATACCCATTGTAATATCGTCTATATCACTAACTTATTGTACACATCCAAATATGGTGATATTTTCTACATTGATATTATATTATATATAACAATGGTTATGTATGTTATCTAATATACTATATCACAGTATGTTAATATCAATATTTAACCTTTTGGATATGCATATAGTGACTGGATATACAGTATTACGTGATATAATACATGGTATATATACTCATAATTGTGTATGTACTTACTATATATGTGGATGAGCTAGCCTAACTTATAACCATCATATACAAGCTCATATTAGCTGGTATATGTATATTAGGTTTATAATATTGTCCCAATACTATATTTACAGATATATTGATACACATACATGATGATAAGTGCAAATATTATATAAGCATTTAATGAAATGCAAGGTGCGTTCACAGATAACATGGTGTATCTTGATATTATGCTCATATTAGCTCCGGGTTATTTTCCACATTTTCTAGAGTATATGGATTGTTTTATTAAATGATATCAGAAAAGCCAAAATTAGGCCAAAAAATGTCCATTGGAACTGGAAAATCGCCATCTACAACTAAAATACAAGAGAAGCCAAAATTTAGAACCAGAAAATCGCCATCTTCATCTATATAAATGTCATTTTAACCAGGATATCGCCATCTTCAACTGAAAAGATTTTTATATATCATTTTCTGAGCTTGGTGCTATTTTCTACATTTTATGAAAGATATTGATCTTTTTATTAATTGATATGATTTTTCTAGCCTAAATTTGTCTTCTCTTATTTTAAGTTGTAGATGTCGATCTTTTTATTAAATGATATGATTTTTTGGCCTAATTATGTCTTCTCTTATGTTCTAGTTGCAGATGGCGATCACCCAGTTCCAACAGACATTTTTACAGATTTTCCTGAGCTCGGGATACTTCTACATTTTCTGGAAGATATGTATCTTTTTATTAAATGATATGATTTTTGGCTTAATTTTGTCTCCTCTTATTTTCAGTTGAATATGGCGATCTCTCTGTTCCAACGGACATTGTTTGCATATTTTTCTGAGCTCGGGGCTATTTTCTACATTTTCTGGAAGTTATGTAGTTTTTTATTACATTATATGATTTTTGTAGCCTAATTTTGTCTTTTCTTTTTTTTCCGTTGAAGAGGGCGATCTTTCGGTTCCAACGGAAATTTTTGTGGATATTTCTGAGTTTGGGACTATTTTCTACATTTTCAGGAAGATAAGAATCTTTATATTAAATGATATAATTTTATATCCTAAATTAGTCTTCTCTTATTTTTCAGTTGAACATAGGGATCTCCCAGTTCCAACGGATATTTTTTCGGATTTTTCTGAGCTCGGTGCTATTTTCTTTATTTTTATTGAATATATGGATCTTTTTATTAAATAATATGATTTTTATAGATTAAGTTTGTCTTCTATTATTTTTAAGTTGAAGATGGCGATCTCCTGGTTCCAACAGACATTTTTTCGGATTTTTCTAAGATCGAGGCTATTTTTCTGCATTTTCAGGAAGATGAGAATCTTTTTATTAAATGATATAATTTTTGCCTTTATTTTCACTTCTCTTTTTTTGATAAAGAAGGCAATCGCATGTTCATACAAACATTTTTGTGGATTTTTTGGGCGCCGGACTATTCTCTTCATTTTCTATAAAATTTGCATCTTTATATTAATGATATGATTTTTATAGCCTAATTTTGTCTTCTCTTATTTTTCAGTTGAAGATGGCGATCTCACGGTACCAATGGACATCTTAGCGGTTTTTTTTGAGATAATGAAAATTTTATACATTTTCAGAAAGATATTAACCTTTTTATTAAATGATATGATATTTGGCCTAATTTTGTCTCCTCTTACTTTTAAGTTGAAGATGGCGATCTCCCGGTTCGAACGGATATTTTTGAAGATTTTTCTGAGTGCCTGCGGATTTTCTAAATTTTTTGGAAGATATTAATTTATTTAAATGATATGATTTTTGGGCCTACTTTTGTCTTCTCATATTTTTCAGATGAAGATGGCAATCTCTCGGTTGCAACGAACATGTTTGCGAATTGTTAAGCCCCATGCAATTTTCCACATTTTCTGGAAGATATGGATTGTTTTATTAAATGATATCAGAGAAGACAAAATTCGGCGAAAAAAATGTCCGTTGGAACCGAGAAATCGCCATCTTCAACTAAAATATAAGAGAAGACAACATTCGAAACCGAAAAATCGTCATCTTCATCTATAAAAATGTCCGTTGTAACTAGGATCTAGCCATCTTCAACTGAAAAGATTTTTATATATCATTTTCTGAGCTTGTTGCTAGTTTATACATTTTGTGAAAGATATGGATCTTTTAATTAATTGATATGATTTTTCTTGCCTAAATTTGTCTTCTCTTCTTTTCTAGTTGAAGATGGCGATCTTTTTATTAAATGATATGATATTTTGGCCTAATTTTGTCTTCTCTTATATTCCAGTTGAAGATGGCGATCTCCCAGTTCCAACGGACATTTTTGCGAATTTTTCTGAGCTCCGGCCTATTTTCCACATTTTTGGAAGATATGGATCGTTTTATTAAATGATATGATATTTTGGCCTAATTTTGTCTTTTCTTATTTTCCAATAGAAGATAGCAATCTCCCAGTTCCAACAGACATTTTTTGCGGATTTTTCTGAGCTCGAGACTATTTTCTACATTTTCTGGAAGATATGGATCTTTTTATTGCACTATTTGATTTTTGCTGCCTAATTTTGTTTTCTCTTATTTTTTAGTTGAAGTTTGCGATATCCCGGTTCCAACGGACATTTTTGCTGATATTTCTAAGCTTCGAACTATTTTCTACATTTTCTATAAGATAGGAATCTTTTCATTAAATGATAAGATTTTTCTAGCCTAATTTTGTCCTCTTATTTTTCAATTGAAGATGGCGATCTCCTAGTTCCAATGGAAATTTTTGCAGATTTTTTTGAACTTGATACTATTTTCTACCTTTTATCGTAGATATGGATCTTTTTATTTAATGATATGTTTTTTATAGCATACGTTTGTCTTCTCTTATTTTTCATTTAAAGATGGCAGCCTCCCAGCTCCAACGGACACTTTTGCGGATTTTTCTGACCTCGGGGTTATTTTCTTTATTTTCTGGAAGATATCGATCGTTTTATTAAATGATATATTTTGGCCTAATTTTGTCATCTCTTATTTTTTTCGTTGATGATGGTGATCTCCCGGTTCCAACGGATATTTGTGCGGATTTTTCTGAGCTCTGGGATATTTTCTGTATTATCTGGAAGATATCGATCGATTTATTAAATGATATGATTTTTGCCCTAATTTTGTCTTCTCTTTTTTCGTTAAATTAGGCGATCTCCCAGTTCCTACGGATATTTTTGCAGATTTTTCTGAGCTCGGTGATATTTTCTACGGTTTATGGAAAATAAGAATCTTTATATTGAATGATATGATTTTTATTGTCTAATTTTGTCTTCTCTTATTTTTCAGTTGAACATACGATCTCGCGGTTCCAACAGATATTTTTTCAGATTTTCTGAGCTCGGTGCTATTTTCTCTATTTTATGGAATATATGGATCTGTTTATTAAATGATACGATATTTATAGCTTAAGTTTGTCTTATATTATTTTAAGTTGAAGATGGCGATCTCGCGGTTCTAACGGACATTTTTTGCGGATTTTTCTGGGCTCCTTGGCTATTTTCTACATTTTATGGAAGATATGGATCTTTTTATAAGATCAGATGATTTTTATAACCAAAGTTTGTTTTCTTTTATTTTCCAATTGAAGTTGGCGATCTTTAAAATGAATGATATGATTTTTGGCCTAATTTTGTCTTCTCTTATATTTCAGTTGAAGATGTCATTCTTAAAAGGACATTTTGGCAGATTTTTCTTAGCTCTGGGAATTTTTCACATTTTCTGGAAGATATGGATCGTTATTACATGATATGATCTTTTGGCCTAATTTGGTCCTCTCTTATTTTTTTAATTGAAGTTTGCGATGTCCCGATTCCAACGGAAATTTTTGCGGATATTTCTGAGCTTCGAGATTTTTTCACATTTTCTAGAAGATATGTCTCGTTTTATTAAATGATATCACAGAAGACAAAATTAGACCAAAAAATGTCCGTTGGAATCAGGAAATCGCCATCTTCAACTGAAACATAAGAGAAGAAAAAATTCGGAACCAGAAAATCGCCATCTTCATTTATAAAAATGTCCATTGTAACCAAGATCTTGCCATCTCCAACTGAAAAGAGTTTTAAATATCAATTTCTGAGCTTGGTGCTATTTTCTACATTTTATGAAAGATATAGATCTTTTAATTAATTGATATGATTTTTCTAGCCTAAATTTGTCTTCTCTTATTTTCCAGTTGAAGATGGCGATCTTTTTATTAAATGATATGATTTTTGGCCTAATTTTGCCTTATCTTATATTCCAGTTGAAGATGGCGATCTCCCGGTTCCAAACACATTTTCGCGGATTTTTTTGAGCGCCGGCCTATTTTCCCCATTTTTGGAAGATATGGATTGTTATATTAAATGATATGATATTTTGGCCTAATTTTCTCTTCTCTTATTTTTCAGTTGAAGATGTCGATCTATTGATTCCAACGGACATTTTTGCGGATTTTTGTGAGCCCGGTGCTATTTTATATTTTTCTCGAAGATTAGGATCTTTTTATTTACATTATATGATTTTTATAGCCTAATTTTGTCTTCTATTATTTTTCAGTTGAAGATGGCAATATCCCGGTTCCAACGGACATTTTTGCTGATATTTCTGAGCACGAGACTATTTTATACATTTTCTGTAAGTTATGGATCTTTTTATTAAATGAGATGATTTTTCTATACTAATTGTGTCTTCTCTTTTCTTCAATTGAAGATTGCGATCTCCCGGTTCCATTAGAAATTTTTGCGAATTTTTCTGACCTCGAGGCTATTTTCTTTGTTTTCTTGTCGATATAGATCTTTTTATTAAATGATATGATTTTATAACCTTTGTTTATATTCTCATATTTTTCACTTAGAGATGGCGGTCTCCCCGTTCCAACGGACATTTTTGCGGATTTTTCTGACATCGTGGCTATTTTCTATATTTTCAGGAAGATATCGATCGTTTTATTAAAAGATATGATTTTTGGTCTACTTTTTGTCTTCTCATTTTTTCGTTGATTATGGCGATCTTCCGGATCCAACGGATATTTTTGCGGATTTTTCTGAGCTATGGCCTATTTTTTGTACTATCGAGAAGATATCGATCATTTTATTAAATGATATGATTTTTTGCCTAATGTTGTCTTCTTCTTTTTTATATTTGGCGATCTCCCAGTTCCGATGAATATTTTTGCGGATTTTTCTAAGCTCGGGGATATTTTCTATATTTTATGGAAAATAAGAATCTTTATATTAAATAATATTATTTTCATTGCCAAATTTTGTCTTCTCTTATTTTTCAGTCGAACAAAGCGATCTTCCGGTTTCAACAGACATATTTTTGGTTTTTCGGAGCTCGGTGATATTTTCTTTATTTTATGGAAGATATGGATCTGTTTATTAAATGATATGATTTTTTTTGCTTAAGTTTGTCTTCTATTGTTTATCATTTGAAGATCGCGATTTCCTGGTTCCAACAGACATTTTTGCGGATTTTTTAAGCTCCAGGCTATTTTCTACATTTTATGGAAGATATGGATCTTTTTATTAAATGATTGATTTTTATAACCAAAATTTGTCTTCTCTTATTTTTATTTTTATAACCAAAATTTGTCTTCTCTTATAGAAGATATGGAACTTTTTATTAAATGATGGCGATCTTTATATTGAATGATATGATTTTTTGCCTAATTTTGTCTTCTCTTATTTTTCTGTTGAAATTGGCATTCTCTTGGTCCCAAATGACATTTTTGCGGATTTTTCTGAGCTCCGGGCTATTTTCCACATTTTCTAGAAGATATGAATCGTTTTATTAAATGATATGATTTTTTGGCCAAATTTTGTCTTCTCTTATTTTTCAGTTGAAGTTGGTGATCTCCCGGTTCTAACAGACATTTTTGCGGATATTTCTGAGCTTCGGGTTATTTTCCACATTTCTAGAAGATATGAATTGTTTTATTAAATGATATCAAAGAAGACAAAATTAGGCCAAAAAATGTCCGTTGGAACCAGGAAGTCGTCATCTTCAACTGAAATATAAGAGAAGACAAAATTCGAAACAGAGAAATCTCCATCTTCATCTTCATAAATGTCCTTATAACCAGGATATTGCCATCTTCAACTTAAAAGATTTTTATATATCATTTTCTAAGCTTGGTGCTATTTTCTACATTTTCTAAAAGATATGGATCTTTTTATTAATTGATATGATTTTTCTAGCCTAAATTTGTCTTCTCTTATTTTTCAGTTGTAGATGGCGATCTTTTTATTAATTGATATGCTTTTTGACCTAATTCTATCTTCTCTTATGTTCCAGTTGCAGATGGCGATCACCCGGTTCCAACGGATATTTTTGCGGATTTTCCTGAGTTCAGGCTGTTGGATCTGGATCTAAGCTTAGAGGGGGGGTGAATAAGCTATTAAAAATTCTTGTGCAACCCACGAGCAATCACACGCAGTTATAGCAGATTCAAAGTAAATAAAAAGAAATCACAGATGCACAACAGATTTACCCTGGTTCGATCGTCACCACGACCTACGTCTAGCCCCCGAAAGCAAATATTATATTAATAGTGTACATGCACAACATTAATAGCTAGAGAACCAACGTCTCTACACTCACCAGGCTCAGTACCCCACTCACCGTGTTCAACACTATCAATCCTAATATATGCTCTCACTTGATGACACCCGTCAAGTTCCTCTTGTCTAGACCACCACTAGACAAGACCCCAAAGTATCACAAGTGAACGGTAAAGTTTCTCCTACAGAGATCAAACAATACTAAACAAAAATAATAGTAAGAGTTTAAAAATCTCAGTTTTGTGTGGTCGTCGTCGTCTCCGTCAATCAACACGGGCCAGCTCTCGTCTGGCAAGATGTTGAAGTCTCGTCTCTCGTCTCCTCAACAACTCAAGTTACGGCAATGAACTTTGGCCTTGGTGGCTTGCAACTTGTGATGAAGAACCCCAGTGGTCGGCCTCTTCTAGCTGTGGCAGCAGTAGTGCGCGTGCAGTCCCCCTTGGTGTAGCAGCATTGTATGTGCAGTCCCCCAGCAGTGCGGCAGCAGTGTGCACAACAGCCTCCCTTGGTGCAGCAGCAATGAGCGCAGTAGCCTCTCCTTGGTACTTGGGTGCTGCAACCTAGGGCAATGGCCTTTCCTCCTCACTAGCAGCTTGCGGCCATGGGTCTCCTTAAGGATGTTGCGGCTAGGGCTAGTGCTCTTCAAGGATGTTCCGGCTAGCTCTGAACTTGCGGCCCCCTTGTCCTTGAAAGTTACAGCATGTACCGTTGGAAGTTGCTTGATGATGTTGATCCTTCCCTTCTTTTGCAATGGTGTAAGATGATGAAGGCTTGAGCTTTGTGCAAGGGTGAAGAGGGCTTCTTTGTTGTCTTACGCAAGGTGAAGGATATGGCTATGGGAGTAACTTGCGGCCGAGCTTGAGGAGATAGGTTCTAGGGCTAGCTCTTTGATGTCTTGCACAAGGTAAAGGAGGAGATTTGGCCTTGGGAATATGATAGGAGTTTAGGACTTGTGGCTATAGGTAGTTGCGACTAGAAGGCTTTTAGCTTAGCATGTTGCGGCATTAGGGATGCTAGGAAATTAGGGGTTTTGCATACCTTGGAGTTTTTTGTTGGCCGCAACAATTTTGCCTTGGGTCTTCAATATGGCCGAGCCCTTCTCTTGGTGTATGCTGCAACAATCAGCCTCATTGATTGCTTGGTTTATATAGGAGAGGGGATGGAGAACTTGTGGCTAAGGAGAAATCCTAATGGAGATAGGAGTAGGAGATTTGGAGGGATTCTATTTGATCTCATTGTAATACTAATGGGATTAGGATTAGAATAGAATCTTTAATTGATTTGAATCAATCTAAATTGATTTGTTCCAATCCCCTTTATATTGCTCTTTGAATAAGTCTCCATCTCTTTCCATGTTGGAATAGAATTTGAATGGCAATGTGGATATAAATCAATCTTAAATTGATTTGGGTAGGATCCTCTCCAATTTGACTTGGTCCAATACTTGTATCTATAATCTCCATCTCTTTGACCAAGTCCAAGTTGCTATATGAATAGCAATTTCTCCATCTTCCAATTTGCTATGTAAATAGCAATTCCTCCATCAATTGACTTAGTCACCACTTTGAAGATTTACAAGCGTGCCACTCCTGAAAACACTTAGCACACACATTAGAACATTCACACACATTTGTTATCATTAAACACGAAGTCATCGATCATTGAATCCAACAAACGTTGTATCCAACAATCTCACCCTTTTGATGATGACAAACTTTTATAAGATTTGCACTAACGTTCCAAATAATACATCGTGACATGTGTGTGCGTGTGATGTGTGATAATGGGAGGATGTATGCAACGATATAACACTTGATGTATTAGCATACAAGCATGCAAAGATGGAACAATAATGAGATACAAGTAAGCATGGCATGCTCCCCCTATTTTCATGCTCCCCCTTGAACACATATCACGTATTCAATAATTCATTACTGCTCCCCCTTAAACCAATGATCATATAAGCACATATAAGAATTAATGCACCAAATCTTCAATAATTTCTCCCCCTTTTGTTATCATCAAAAGTGTATAAACAAAGTCTAGTTCATGTCACATGCAAAAATAAAGTATTATAAATTACACCTAGCACTTGCATGTCATTTTCCTTAAAGTAAGCACTTCAAATTCAATGAAAAGAGTAACAAAGACTTCTACACCATCGTGTAAGTGTGATGATTAAATAATTGAAGCTCAAAGAGAGAAACTCTCATAGAAATCAACCAAAACCACTCCACATTTTCAATAAACATGATATCACTAGGATTGATTTTTCCCACCTCATTAAAATGAGTTCAAGGTACCACACCCCAAAAACATAGCCTATAAGGACTCTTAGATGTGGAGGTGGCATTGCTTGACGAGTAATATACACCAACGCTAAACATTACCCATAAATCATATGTTGGATACTCGTGGGTAGTATAATTTCCATGAATTGTATCCATTTGATTCAAACCCTTGTTCCGCTCTCGCTCGCTACATATGAAGCAATATTCATTCTTTTTCATTTTTCTTGTTTCATATTCAATTTTTTTGTGCTTAATTTTTATTCATGGAAAATACACATCATATCCCTTAGATTTATCAGTCTATTTCAAGCTACATTCAATTTCCAACATTTCATAAAAGAGTCTCTAATTGTGCAACAATATTCAATACTAGTGGAAGTGAAGGTGTAGGTGTAAAAATCAAGTTATTCAATTCATTAAACATGTCATGGCTACTTAGGAATTCTAACATGCGAATGTAGCTATAACAATAATACAATGATTTCTACAAGAATATGAATGACAGTATAACAATAATACTACTTGAATGATACAAAGAGAAAAGATATTCATTAACCACCCTTTTTTTGCTTTTTTTCATTTTCATTTTTTTGATTTTTATATATAACTAGAGTCACGCAAACTAGCACACAAATTAAAAATATTTCAAGCATGCAAAATCTATGAAGGTATGCATTAATTTCAAAGAAAAAATATACATTCACGTCGTCGTTTGGCTAAGGAGCTATATAATGAAAGCGTTCAATGCAAAAACTCCTCGCCAAATCTCCATCGTACCTACAAGGTAGATGCTATGTGTGACCTTGGAATCCAACAAGATCCACTCATGTTAGTTGTTTCAGAGTGTTTTCTCACTACAAAAGCGTTGACCGTGGACAACCCGGTCAACGTGGTCAAGGGGCCCACTGGGGTCCCTCGGGTGTGTCGAGTCAGTGCAGGTGAGGCGCGAGTCGGAACTGCAGACGACGTGGAGCGCGTCGGCTGGGCCGAATCGGGGTCCTCGGTCGTTGGTAGGGCGAGGGGAAGCCTCGCCCCGGGTTGAGACGCTCGGCCTCGGTCGGACGTGCTCGGCCTCGGCGGTCGGACGATGAGGGGTAGCCTCGATCGTCCAGCTGGTTGCGTGGTCGGTGAGGGGCGGAGGGGAAGCCTCGGCCCGTGGATCAGATGTCCTCCTGCGTAGACGAGAACGCTCGTCAGGGGGCCGGACCTTGGTTCCGGCCAAATCCCCTCCGATGCCTAAGTCAGACAGTGATCTGAAAGAGGAGGCCCGGCGGAGACGGTTCGACTCGTGAGGAGATCGGAACGGCGTCTCACGACGCGAGCGGGGGAGGAAGGAGATGAAATGGGGGAACTAGGTCGTTGATGGAGTACCTTAGGTTTTAGATACCTGAGATGCGGTCCCCTGTCCTGTCGTCCTCCTAGCCCTTTTATAGACCTCCCGTCGTGACTGCCCCCGACCCACGTCGCTCGTCCGCCCTTGATCGTGCCCCCTCAATCCGCCCCCCCGTCGTCGTTTCCTGCGCCATGCCAGCACCTCCCCATCACAGCCATTAAGTGGTCACGGGATCGGTGGAACAGTTATCGCTGGAATTGGTGGGTGATTCGTGCGTTATCGGGGCCGGGTCGGATTGATATTTGGGGGCTCTCTATGGGGCTTTGCCGGGCGGGCCTGATCGCGCAGATGGGCTTCCGATCGGCGGTCGGGCATCCAGGCTCGTATCTCTCGGGCTTCGTTCGGTGGGTTGTGCTTTTGGGCCTATGTTGTTGGGCCTTCGTGAAATAGACGTATCAATTGCCCCCATCGATGGGGCCGATCGGCCTTGGCTAGCTTGGTTCGACCGATGTGTCTCCTGAGGTTCCGAGTGGCGCTTCAGTCGAGGCGTGGTCATAAATGAAGGTCGTGATGAGGCGGATCGATTGGACTTCCCTTGGCGCCGATTTCGAAACGCCGCCGGTTCTTCGAGGCCTGCCACGCGTTCCTGTCAGGCGCTTCAAATTCGCCCCTGAGTCCGGTATATAAGATCCCCAGCTGCGTTGATCTCCACTTCTCTCTTTCTCTTCCCACTGTTCTAGGCTTTCCACAACTCAGAGTCTCCCGTCGCCTTCGCTTCCTTGTCTCCTCCAGACTAGCTAAAAGGTAATTCCTTTCTCACCTTCGTATTATGGCTGCTCTTAGTATAGGCGGTTCTGGCCAAGGGGCGAGGGATCCTCCAGAGTCCAGCCGGGGTGGGCCCCGACTTGTGGGATCTGGTTCCTCCTCTGGGAGCCGTCTCCTCCGAGATAAAGGGAAGGGGAAGCTCTTCCCGGACTATGCCGGTGACGATGCGGTGTCGGCTGCTGCGCGGCTTAATGTACCTCCGGTTGTCCTCCGAACGTTGTCGAGGACTCCTCCTCTAGCGGCAGCGGAGATCCGAGATAGGTATCTCTGCTACCCGTACGATGTTCGAGTCCCCTTTATCGACGAGCGGATCTGCCTACCGAGGAGCAATGAAGTTGGCGTCTATGTCGAGATGTTCCGCCTGGGTCTTCATTTCCCGCTCAATCCCTTCTTCATCCAGGTCATGGAGTATCTCACGGTGCCCCTTTGCCAGTTCACCCCCTGCTCGATTGCGGTACTGACGGGCTTCGTGACACTCTGCTGTACCCGTGGTCTGGAGCCATCTCTCCCCCTTCTCTTCCACTTTTATCAGATCCAGACGGTCGGCCCAGGGTCATGGCTGCACCTCCGAGCCCGCTCGAGGAGGGAATGCCTGGTCGGGCTACCCCGCTGGTCGGGGGATTGGAGCTCGGACTATGTCTTCGTGGTCTTCCTGGGGGATGCCCAGATTTTGACAGGTTGGAGCGGGTCTGTCCAGCCTCGCTCGACGCTAGCCCTCTCTGATGCCGATCAGGCAGTCGCCGCACTGCTGTCGACCCTCCCATTGGAAGCGAAGTCCATCTGGTCTTTGTTGGACGACCTACTCCTGAAGGCCGTCTTGTGGTCTCCGGGTAGGTCGCTTTTTCAGTCCTGGATTGCCCCGTGACTTATCCTGATTTCGGTTTTCCTTGCAGGGATGGCTGGTCGCGAGTTCATCCGTGATGTCGATGAGATGATCCGTCGTGGAGCCGCTCGGAGCCGAGGCAGTACCTCCAGAAGGGCGCCTCGACGGACCGTTGAGGAGGAGGTGCGTCGAGCCGAGCCCTCCGTGGGTAAGGTGGTGGCCACGCCTCCCGCCTCTTCTTCTGGCGATCTCCTCCCCGGGGGTGTCGTAAGGGCCGGACCCGCCCCATCAGCCCAAGAGGCAGGGGGTAACGACGGGTCCGGTGCTGTCCTTCCCGCCATTAGCGCGCCCCCTCATGCCCCCGAGGGCGGAGATGGGGCGAGGCGGAAGCGCTCCCCTTCGTCGCCCGCGGAGCCTCACGGAGGGAAGAAGAGGAAAGAAGGCGTGGAACCCTCCAGCCCGGCGTGTTCCGTGCTTCCTGCAGCGACCACTGGGGGTCTCCCGGTGGCCCTGACAACCTCCCCCGTCGCAGCGTCCCCGTCTCCATTGCCGGGAATCGGAGCCCTGTTGGCGGGCTGCTCGGCCTCCCTTGAGGTCACCCCCGGGGGATCGGTGTTTGTCGACCGAGCCCTGGCCCAGCAGGTGGCCGAGGGCTCCGTCCTCCCCCAGGACCGCAGTCTTCTCGAGAGGATTCCCGCCGACAAGGTGTCGGATTCCTTGGTCTGGATCCTTCAATAGGTTCGGCTATCTTGCTGTCCTTTCTTTTCCTTCACTCTCTTCTTAGCTCATGTCCCATCTTCCAGGGTTCAACGCTCGCCGTGGAGTCGCAGTGCCGAGTCATCCATTTGAGGGAGTTGGAGGAGTCCTCCGTGAGGGCCCACGAGCGGGCTGGGGCGGCGGAGATAGCTATGACGGAGGCCCAGATGGAGTCTCAGCATCTCAAGCTCCGTGTGGCCGAGCTGGAGGGACGAGTGGGTGACCTCCAGGGAAAGTTGGAGGACGCTCGGCGGTCGGCTGAGGAAGCGGCGGAGTCGTTCTGCCTGGAGAGGGAGGAGCTTCAGAGGGAACTGTCGGATCGGCGTCAGGTGGCGCGGCTTGCGGAGGAGGTGGAGAGGGGCGTCGTCGGGACCCTGGGGGAGAGGATCTTCGAGGTTCTCAGGGAGGCCTTCGGTACGTATGAAGACCTCATTGCCCCTCGGATCGTCGAAGTCATCCAGTCTTCCTTCCGGGAATGTGCGGAGCGTGTTCGGCAAGCCCCTCCGCCGGTCAATCCCCCTCGCTCCGAACAGGGGGATGCGCCTGGGGATGCGTCCTCCCGATCCCGGGCTCCTTAAGTCATCCTGGCCTGCCACCCTTGTTTTTATCCTCAAATTTTTAGCATCCGCTTTGCTTTGGGCCAGTCTACTTGAGATGGATCCCTGACCCCGCTGTCTCCTTCGGCTTCGCTACCGGCTCCCTGCTTCAGAACCAACAATTGCTGGTTGCATGGATGTTCGCTTAGGCCAGCAACTTTGGATTCTTGGTCGACAGGTTTTGCTCTGCCGGTGTTGCCCTAGTTTCTGTAGGTGACGAACTTTGTTGTCCGTCGAGAGCGGATTATTTGTAAAGAGGTTTCTTCACTTCGATTTCCTGTAAATAAAACACACTTTTGTACCTTGGTTAACTGTTATAAACGAAATTGACTTACTCGGACTTCTCGCGTATTTTGCTTTGCTGCCTCGTCCTCGGCCTAGGACTGGTTGACGCCCGAGCTGGCTGGGGGAATTGCCTCCGGATTCACGAGCGATGGAGTCGGTTGGCGAGGGTGAAGCTCCCCGGCTTAGGACCGGTCGGCGTCCGCGCTGGCTGGGGGAATTGCCCCCAGACTTATGAGCGCAGGAGTTGGTCGGCGAGGGCAAAGCTCCTCGGCTTAGGACCGGTCGGCGTCCGCGCTGGCTGGAGGAATTGCCCCCAGCCTTATGAGCGCAGGAGTTGGTCGGCGAGGGCAAAGCTCCTCGGCTTAGGACCGGTCGGCGTCAGCGCTGGCTGGGGGAATTGCCCCCAGACTTATGAGCGCAGGAGTCGGTCGGAGAGGGCAAAGCTCCTCGGCTTAGGACCGGTCGGTGTCCGCGCTGGCTGGGGGAATTGCCCCCAGACTTATGAGCGCAGGAGTTGGTCGGCAAAGCTCCTCGGCTTAGGACCGGTCGGCGTCCGCGCTGGCTGGGGGAATTGCTCCCAGACTTATGAGCGCATGAGCTGGTCGGCGAGGGCGAAGCTCTTCGGCTCAGGACCAGTCGACGTCCGCGTTGGTGGGGGGAATTGCCCCCAGACTTATGAGCGCAGGAGTTGGTCGGCGAGGGCGATGCTCCCCCTCCCCCTCCAGTGAGGCGGCTGTCTTCATTCTTTTGCACCCTTAGTGAAACGTTGATTCCGTCGAAGATTAAGAAAAGACAAAAGGGAATGCAATTGTAATCTTAAGAGTCCTGTCGGACTAGTACATTTGGAGGAAAGGAAAAAGGAAATAAAGCTAGACAGAGGGATGTAAACCTAGATAATCCCCTCGGACTAGGCTACGACTGGGGGGAGAGACCTCGCCCGCTCACTCTATGATGCGGAGGGGTCCTTGGACGGTGTTGATCTTCTTCCCCTTGTCCGGCTGCATGGAGGTCCCTTCTCCGTGGGCCGGCTCATCGGCTAAACTCCTGGCGTGCCCCCGGCTCATCAGCTTCTCAATGTCCTTCTTTAAGTGCCAGCAGTCTTCAGTGTCGTGGCCATTGTCTTTGTGGTACTTGCAGTACTTCTCCCCATTCTTCCCACCTCTTTTTGCCTTCGGTGGGGGGCGATCGGCGCGCTCTTCCTTCTGTACTTGAGCGAGGACGGCGTCTGGGGTGGCGTCCCTCGTATCCTCTCCCCGCTGCCTGTTTCTCGGCCTCTTCTCGGTCCGGTGCCCTTCGGGGCTGCCTCGTCCGTTGTCGCCGCACTTGGTCCCTCGAGTGGCCTTTCCTGCCTCAATGGCCAAGGTCTCCTCGGTCAACATGAAGCGCTCGGCCCTCGCCATGATCCCTGGGAGGTCCTTCGGGGGATCGTTGTGCAGAGATTTCTTAAGGCCTCTATGGCGCAGCCCTTTCTTAAGGGCCGTTTGGACAACAAGGTCGGGAGGGCTGTTCACGTTCAGCCTCTCCGCGTTGAAGTGGCGCATGAACTGTCGGAGCAGCTCAGCTGGGCCCTGCACTATGTTAAAAAGATGTTCAGCATCAGGCTTTACCTGTCTCCCTGCCATGAACTGTTTGCAGAACAGCTGGGTGAGTTCCTCGAAGCTGTCGATGGAGCGGCTGGGTAGGCTGCGGTACCAGGTCCTCGCCGCTCCCCTGAGAGTCGAATAGAAGCCCCGGCAGAGCAGGTCATCGTCGGCTCCTTGGAAGGACATGTCCCCCTCGTAGTCCATCACGTGGTTTCCTGGGTCTCCTATCCCGTCATATTTCCCCAGCGCCGGGATCTTGAATCGAGAGGGGACCCGCGCGTCGGTTATTCTCCGTGATAGGGGACACCGGTCTCCGTGGATGCCCCCGGGGGTTCGACACCCACCCGCCTCTGGTTCGTTCGGTGGTGGAGGGGGCACAGGCGCCGGTGGGGTCGGCTCCACGGCCCTCGCCACACTGGGGGTCGGGCTGACCCGGCGTTCCCGGCTCCTCTGGCGGGAGCTCCCGCTCCGCCGCGATCGGTCTCTCGAGTGGTGTCGATTGCTTCTCCTGCGGTGGGGTGATCGTGGTCGACGAGACGACGCAGTCACCGATTCGTCCCCCGTGCCTTCAGTTTCTCTTTGGCTCCTTTCACGATGAGGGGAGGAGGCGCGTGATCTCGCCTGACGGGAGCCGGACAACGTGAACCGACGCTCCGTGTTCGGTCTTTGGGTCCCGTGGTCATCAACCACAGCGGACCGTAAGAGCGGGGGACCCCCCGCCCAGCGATGGCCATCACCCGACGCGCCTCTGTTGGCTGGCGCAGGGCCGACGAGCTGATGTACCGTCGCGACCAACGTCTGGATGCTCGCGTTGGTCTCCAGGGCCAGGGCACGTAGCTGTCCCTGCGTGGCCAGTTCCGACCCACCGATCTCTTCGGTTGAGGGGGCGGGGTGATCGCTGTCGGGTGTGTCTTCAAGGTTGCCGTTGAGTGCGCCATTCCCCTCCTCCGGAATGGGGGGCATGCGTCTCTTTCCGTTGCTGGCTCGTGCCATTGCAGGTGCAGTTTGTTTCTTCATGGGACAATTCGGTTCCCACAGACGGCACCAGATGTTTCAGAGTGTTTTCTCACTACAAAAGCGTTGACCGTGGACAACCCGGTCAACGTGGTCAAGGGGCCCACTGGGGTCCCTCGGGTGTGTCGAGTCGGTGCAGGCGAGGCGCGAGTCGGAACTGCAGACGACGTGGAGCGCGTCGGCTGGGCCGAATCGGGGTCCTCGGTCATTGGTAGGGCGAGGGGAAGCCTCGGCCCGGGTTGAGACGCTCGGCCTCGGTTGGACGTGCTCGGCCTCGGCGGTCGGACGATGAGGGGTAGCCTCGATCGTCCAGCTGGTTGCGTGGTCGGTGAGGGGCGGAGGGGAAGCCTCGGCCCGTGGATCAGATGTCCTCCTGCGTAGACGAGAACGCTCGTCAGGGGGCCGGACCTTGGTTCCTGCCAAATCCCCTCCGATGCCTAAGTCAGACAGTGATCTGAAAGAGGAGGCCCGGTGGAGACGGTTCGACTCGTGAGGAGATCGGAACGGCGTCTCACGACACGAGCGGGGGAGGAAGGAGATGAAATGGGGGAACTAGGTCGTTGATGGAGTACCTTAGGTTTTAGATACCTGAGATGCGGTCCCCTGTCCTGTCGTCCTCCTAGCCCTTTTATAGACCTCCCGCCGTGACTGCCCCTGTCCCACGTCGCTTGTCCGCCCTTGATCGTGCCCCCTCAATCCCCCCCATCGCCGCTTCCTGCGCCATGCCAGCACCTCCCCATCACAGCCATTAAGTGGTCACGGGATCGGTGGAACAGTTATCGCTGGAATGGGTGGGTGATTCGTGCGTTATCGGGGCCGGGTCGGATTGATATTTGGGGGCTCTCTATGGGGCTTTGCCGGGCAGGCCTGATCGCGCAGATGGGCTTCCGATCGGCGGTCGGGCATCCAGGCTCGTATCTCTCGGGCTTCGTTCGGTGGGTTGTGCTTTTGGGCCTATGTTGTTGGGCCTTCGCGAAATAGACGTATCATTAGTCATTAAAGATTTAGGAACCCATATTTGTTTGATATTTGTGTTCCTAAACTTGCAATAGTAGGATGCATGACCAACACTAGCACAAGTAAAGCACTTTGCATAAATATTTTTCACTTTCAATGGCTCATTGTGAATTTTCTTATAAATAGGCTTTTTAGCATGTTTCTTGTCATATCCAAGACCACGTCTATTATTGCCATAAAGTTGATTCTCTAGAATAGTATCCAACGATTGTTTTCCTATAGAGAATTTCTTTAATGATAGTCCTATACTTGGGATTTTGGATTTCAATAAAGTGTTTCTTTCATAATCAAAGTACATTTACTTATAAAAGCTTTCTTGTTTTCCTCTTCCCTTTTTGCAAAAACAATCAATTTTTCTTTAAGCTCAGTATTTAGCATGCACAATTTGTCATTAAGCTCTTTAATCACATAATCTTTTTCAGTTTCAAGCGCTTAAGCATGCTAATATCATTCAATATAGAAGGACAAGAAAGACAATTAGCTTTTTCATGTACCCTAGAATTCTCTTTTTTCAACAAAGCAATAGTAGAATCACATGCAACAATTTTTCTTTTTAGATATTTGATTTCTAAAATCATGTTGTAAGTGTCTTGTTGCATTTCATCGTTGGAATTTCTATAATCTTCTCGGGTGGATTCTAGCTCTACAATTTCCACTTGCATGGCTTTATAAATAATTAGAAGTTTAGCTTTGCTACCAGATTTTACCTCATTTAGTTTTGCCATCAAGCAAGGGGAGGTGTGAGCAGTCTCCTCGATCTCATTTTTGCTATCGTCGTCCCATGCTAGCATTTTGGCTTTTCCTTTCGTTTCAGTGACGATATCCTCTTCTATGGGCGATCTCTTATAATGTGTCCTTTATTCCTGCATTTAAAACAACGCCTGCTCTTAGTAGCATTCTTAGTAGTAATCTTAGAAGGACAAGCATCATTTTTATTCAAAAGAGTATTTCTTCCATTTTGCGTTCTCTTTTCATTACTGGAGATGTGAGTGCAGGAGGATTGCTTGCTTCCATAGGATGTCTCCAAAGTCCTCCATATATCATGCGCAGAAGAGCAATATGAGATATGATCAAATATTTTCTATTCAAACCACACAATAAAATATTCATTGCTCTAGCATTTATAGCACACACATTACTATTATTTAGATTTGAATTACTTTCCGGCATAGAATATCCGTTTTCAATAGCATACCAAGTATCAACATCAACGGATAATAAATAAGCTTTCATCCTAGCCTTCCAGTATATATAATCATGGCACTTAAATAGAGGGGGACGATCAATAGGCATGCCATGTGCATGGGTTTTCATGATAATGCTAGACTAGATCCTCTAACTGGCTCTAATACCACTTGTTGGATCTGGATCTAAGCCTAGAGGGGGGTGAATAGGCTATTAAAAATTCTCGTGCAACACACGAGCAATCACACATAGTTATAGCAGATTCAGAGTAAATAAAAAGCAATCACAGATGCACATCAGATTTACCCTGGTTCGGTCGTCACCACGACCTACATCTAGCCCCCAAAAGCAAATATTATATTAATAGTGTACATGCACAACCTTAAAAGCTAGATAACCAATCTCTCTACACTCACCGGGCTCAGTAACCTACTCACCGTGTTCAACACTATCAATCCAAATATATGCTCTCACTTGATGACACCCGTCAAGTTCCTCTTTTCTAGACCACCACTAGACAAGACCCCAAAGTATCACACGTGAACGGTAAAGTTTCTCCTACAGAGATCAAACAATACTAAACAAAAATAATAGTAAGAGTTTAAAAATCTCAGTTTTGTGTAGTCGTCGTCGTCTCCGTCAATCAGCACGGGCCAGCTCTCGTCTGGTAAGATGTTGAAGTCTCGTCTCTCGTATCCTCAACAACTCAAGTTGCGAAAATGAACTCTGGCCTTGGTGTCTTGCAACTTGTGATGAAGAACCCCATTGGTCGGACTCTTCTAGCTGTGGCAGCAGCAGTGCACGCACAGTCCCCCATGGTGCAGCAGCATTGCACGCGCAGTCCCCAGCAATGCAGCAGCAATGCATGCAGTAGCCTCCCTTGGTGCAACAGCAATGAGCGCATCAGCCTCTCCTTGGTGCTTGGGTGATGCAACTTGCGGTAATGGCCTTTCCTCCTCACTAGCAACTTGTGGCCATGGGTCTCCTCAAGGATGTTGTGGCTAGGGCTTGGGCTCTTCAAGGATGTTCCGGCTAGCTCTGAACTTGCAGTCCCTTGTGCTTGAAATTTGCAGCATGTACCCTTGAAAGTTGCTTGATGATGTTGATTCTCCCCTTCTTTTGCAATGGTGTAAGATGATGAAGGCTTGAGCTTTGCGCAAGGGTGAAGATGGCTTCTTTGTTGTCTTGCGCAAGGTAAAGGATATGGCTACGGGAGTAACTTGCGGCTGAGCTTAAGGAGATGGGTCCTCGGGCTAGCTCTTTGATGTCTTGTGCAAGGTGAAGCAGGAGCTTTGGCCTTGGGAAGATGATAGGAGTTTAGGACTTGTGGCTATAGGTAGCTGCGGCTAGAAGGATTTTAGCTTAGCATGTTGCGGTATTAGGGGTGATAGGAAATTAGGGTTTTTGCATACCTTGGAGCTTTTTTGTTGGCCGCAACAATTTTTCCTTGTGTCTTCAATATGGCCGAGCCCTTCTCTTGGTGTATGCCGTAACAATTAGCCTCATTGAGTGCTTGGTTTATATAGGAGAGGGGATGGAGAAGTTGTGGCTAATGAGAAATCCTAATGGAGATAGGAGTAGGAGATTTGGAGGGATTCTATTTGATCTCATTGCAATACTAATGGGATTAGGATTAGAATAGAATCTTTAATTTATTTGAATCAATCCAAATTGATTTGTTCCAATCCCCATTAGATTGCTCTTTGACTAAGTCTCCACTCTTTCTATGTTGGAATAGGATTTGAATGGCAACGTGGATATAAATCAATCTTAAATTGATTTGGGTAGGACCCTCTCCAATTTGACTTGGTCCAATACTTGTAGCTATAATCTCCATCTCTTTGACCAAGTCCAAGTTGCTATATGAATAGCAATTTCTCCATCTTCCAATTTGCTATGTGAATAGCAATTCCTCCATCAATTGACTTAGTCATCACTTTGAAGATTTACAAGCGTGCAACTCCTGAAAATACTTAGCACACACATTAGAACGTTCACACATGTTTGTTATCATCAAACACGAAGTCATCGATCGTTGAATCCAACACACGTTGTATCTAACACAGACTAGTTCTACATTTTCTGGAAGATATGTATCTTTTTATTAAATGATATGATTTTTTGGCTAAATTTCTCTTCGTTTATTTTTCAGTTGAATATGGCGATCCCGCTGTTCTAACGGACTTTTATGCAGATTTTTCTGAGCTCGGGGCTATTTTCTACATTTTTTGGAAGTTATGTAGTTTTTCATTACATTATATAATTTTTGTAGCCTAATTTTGTCTTCTCTTATTTTTTAGTTGAAGAGGGCGATCTTCCGGTTCCAATGGAAATTTTTGCGGATATTTCTGAGTTCGAGTCTATTTTCTACATTTTCAGAAAGATAAGAAACATTATATTAAATGATATGATTTGTATACGCTAAAGTTGTCTTCTCTTATTTTTTTTAGTTAAACATAGCGATCTTACGGTTCCAACGGATATTTTTTCGGATTTTTCTAAGCTCAGTGCTATTTTCTTTATTTTATGGAAGATATGGATCTTTTTATTAAATGATATGATCTTTCTAGCTTAAGTTTGTCTTCTATTATTTTTAAGTTGAAGGTAGCGATCACCCGGTTCTTACGGACAGTTTTTCGGATTTCATTAAGCTCGGTGTTGTTTTTCTACATTTTCTGGAAGATGTGAACTTTTTATTGAATGATATGATTTTTTGGCCTTATTTTCACTACTCTTTTTTTTCCCGATAAAGATGGCAATCTCATGTTCCTAGAACATTTTTGTAGATTTTTGTGAGCTCCGTACTATTCTCTAAATTTTCTATAAAGTTTGCATCTTTATATTAAAGGATATGATTTTTATAGCCTAATTTTGTCTTCTCTTATTTTTCAGTTGAAGATGGCGATCTCCCGGTACCAACGGACATCATAGCGGTTTTTTCTGAGATCGGGAGTATTTTCTACATTTTCTGAAAGATATGAACCTTTTTATTAAATGATATGATTTTTGGCCTAATTTTGTCTTCTCTTACTTTTCAGTTGAAGATGGCGATCTCCTGGTTTCAACGGACATTTTTGAAGAATTTTCTGAGCGCCTGTCTATTTTCTAAATTTTTTTAGAAGATATGAATTTTTTTAAATGATATGATTTTTTGGCCTACTTTTGTCCTCTTATTTTTTAGTTGAAGATGACGATCTCCTGGTTCCAACAGACATTTTCTGGAAGATATGGACCGTTTTATTAAATGATATGAGCTTTATATCCTAATTTTGTCTTCTCTTATTTTCAGCTAAATATTGCGATCTTCTGGTTCCAAAAGAAATTATTGCGGATTTTTCTGAGCTCCAGGCTCTTTTCAACATTTTATTGAAGATATGAATCTTTTGATCAAATGATATGTGGTTTTCGTAGCCTAATTTTGTCTTCTTTTATTTTGCAGGTGAAAGGCAATCTTCCAGTTACAATGGACATTTTTGTAGATTTTTTAAAGCTCCTGGCTATTTTCTACATTTTATGGATGATAATCTTTTTATTAAATGATATGATTTTTATATCCTAAGTTTGTCTTCTCTTATTTTCCAGTTAAAGATGGCGATCTTTATATTAAATGATATGATTTTTGGCCTAATTTTCTCTTCTCTTATATTTCAATTTAAGATGGCATTCTCTCGGTCCCAATGGACATTTTTGCAGATTTTTCTGAGCTTTGGGCTATTTTCCACATTTTCTGGAAGATATGGATCGTTTTATTAAATGATATGATTATTGGCCTAATTTTGTCTTCTCTTTTTTTCCATTTCAAGTTGGCGATCTCCCAGTTCCAACAGACAGTTTTGCGGAGTTTTCTAAGCTCGTGGCTATTTTTTTTACATATTCTGGAAGAGATGTATCGTTTTATTAAAGGGTAAATGACATTAAAATACCCTAAACGTTTGGGCCATTTTCACTTATATACCATAACGTTCATTTTGGTAACTTTGCTACCCATAACTAAATTTGGCTAACGGGGATGTTTCTCATAAATTTTGACCGTTATGACAAAAGGGGCAAATGACCTACCTTCATTTTGATAAATTCTGGCACGCCCACCACATACACCTCTCCCCGATGCAGACCATCCGCTTCCACGTGCTCGACAACACCATCACCGCCAACCCCGACAACGTCGATCACATTCTCAAGACCTGCTTCAACAACTTCCCCAGGGGAAGGCATTCTCCTCCATCCTCGGCAATCTTTTGGGCTGTGACATCATCAACGTCGATGTCGAACCCTGGCACTTCCAGTGCAAGATGGACAGCCTCGAGCTCGGTAGCCTTTCTGTCTGGTCCAATGCCTTCTCCATCGTGTCCAATAAGGTCCGGTCAAGGCTCCTTCCCCTTCTCTCCTCTACCTCTAAAGCCGCCTCCATCGTCGACCTTCAAGACGTTTTCAAGAGGCTCTCCTTCGACCCATCTGCAAGATCTCGTTTGGGCTTGACCCGAACTCCCTTGATCTCTTCCTTCTAGTGTCAGAGTTCACTGTCTCCTTTGATCTAGCATCTTGCTTGTTGGCAGAGAGAGCCCAGGCAGTGGCTCCCATCGTCTGGAAACTGAAGCGGTTGCTGAATTGGGGATCAGAGAGGGAACTGAAGAAGGCGATCCGATTGGTCGATGTATTGGCCAACGAAGTCATCAGGCAGAGACGACAACTGGGATTCACGTCGGGAGGAGGCAGGTGCTCCTCCCTCCCTCCTTGCAGCAACTCCTACCTCCCTTCGTGCCCTAGATGATGAAGAAACAGACAATGTCGAAAAATTCTTGTCTTACCTTGAAATATGTAATGGAGGGTGCGGGGCATAATTTTTCATTTTCAATCACGTGATCAACTAATCTGATGGCAAACTTAAAAAAGGTATCATGTTTTACAATTCATCAAAGTTTGGATAGCAAAGTTTGAACGTTCGGGTATATAAATGAAAATGGCCCAAACGTTAGGGTATTTTAATGTCATTTACACTTTATTAAATGATATGATTTTTGGCCTAATTTTGTCATCACTTAATTTTAAGTTGAAGATGTCAACCTCCCGGTTCAAACAGACATTTTTGCGGATTTTTTTGAGCTCGGGGCTATTTTTTACATTTTCATATCATATTATATGATTTTTAAATCATAATTTTGTCTTCTCTTATTTTTTTAGTTAAAGATGGTGATCTCCTGGTTTCATCAGACATTTTTGCAGATTTTTCTGAGCGCGGGGCTATTTTTCACATTTTCTTGATATAGATGTTTTATTAAATTATATGATTTATATAACCTAAGTTTCTTTTCTCTTATATTTTAGTTGAAGATGGCGATCTCCCGATTCCAACGGATATTTTTGCTGATTTTTCTAATCTCTGTGCTATTTTCTAAATTTTCTGGAAGATATGAATATTTTTATTAAATGATAGTATTTTTGGCCTATTTTTGTATTCTCTTATTTTTCAGTTAAAGATGGCGATCTTCCGGTTCCAACAGACATTTTTGCATATTTTTCTTGAGCTCAGGACTATTTTCTTGATTTTCTAAAAGATATGGATCTTTTGTATTGAAATCTATTATTTTTATAGCCTAATTTTGTCTTCTCTTAATTTTCAGTTGAACATGGCGACCTCCCGGTTCCAACGGATATTTTAGCTGATTTTTCTGAGATCAAGTGTATTTTTACATTTTCTATAAGATATGAATCTTTTTATTAAATGATATGATTTTTATTGCCTAATTTTGCCTTCTCTTATGTTGCGGATTTTTTATGAGCTCAGGCCAATTTCTACATTTTCTAGAAGATATGTATCTTTTTATTAAATAATATGATTTTTTGGCTTTATTTTGTCTATTCTTATTTTTCAGTTAAATAATGCGATCTTTCGGTTCCCACGGACATTTTTGCGGATTTTTCTGAGTTTGGGGATATTTTCTACATTTTCTAGAAGATATGGATCTTTTTATTAAATGATATGATTTTTCTTGCATAATTTTGGCTTCTCTTATTTTTCACTTGAAGGTGGCAGTTTCCCAGTTCCAACAGACAATTTTGCGGATTTTTTTGACCTTGAGGCTATTTTCTTTATTTTCTGGCCTAATTTTGGCCTAATTTTGGTATAATGATATAATATTTTACAGACAATTAAATGATATAATATTTTGGCCTAATTTTGTCTTCTCTTATATTCCAGTTGAAGTTGGTGATCTCACGGTTCGAATAGACATTTTTGCCGATTTTTCTAAAGTCCGACCTATTTTCCACATTTTTGGAAGATATGGATCGTTTTATTAAATGATATGATATTGTGGCCTAATTTTGTATTTTCTTATTTTTCAGCAGAAGATGTCGATCTCCTGGTCGATCTCCTGGTTCCAACAGACATTTTTGCCGATTTTTCTGAGCTCGGAAGTATTTTCTACATTTTCTGTAAGATATGAATCTTTTTATTAAATAATATGATTTTTCTAGCCTAATTTTTTCTTCTCTCATTTTTCAATTACAGACAGCGATCTCCCGGTTCCAACGGAAATTTTTGCTGATTTTTTTGACCTCGATGTTATTTTCTACGTTTTATTGTCGATATGGATCTTTTTATTAGATGATATGATTTTTATAGCTTAAGTTTGTCGTTTATTATTTTTAAGTTGGAGATGAGGATCTCCCGGTTCCAACGGACATTTTTGCATATTTTTCTAAGCCCCGGGCTATTTTCCACATTTAATGGAAGATATGGATCTTTTATAACATGATATGATTTTTATAACCTACGTTTGTCTTCTCTTATTTTCCAATTGAAGATGGCGATCTTTATATTAAGTGATATGATTTTATGGCCTAATTTTGTCTTCTCTTATATTTTAGTTGAAGATGACATTCTCTCAGTCCCAACAGATATTTTTGCGAATTTTTCTGAGCTCTGGGCTATTTTCCACATTTTCTGGAAGATATGGATCGTTTTATTAAATGAGATGATTTTTTGGCCAAATTTTGTCTTCTCTTATTTTCCAGTTGAAGTTGGCGATCTCCCGGTTCCAACGGAAAGTTTTAAGATATTTCTGGGCTCTGGGCTATTTTCCACATTTTCTGGAAGATATGGAGTATTTTATTAAATGATTTCAGAGAAGACAAATTTAGGCCAAAAAATGTTCGTTGGAACCGGGACATTGCCATCTTCCACTAAAATATAAGAGAAGACAAAATTCAGAACCGGGAAATCGTCAGCTTTAATTATAAAAATGTCCGTTGTAACTGGGATATCGCCATCTTGTACTGAACAGATTTTCATATATCATTTTCTGAGCTTGAAGCTAGTTTATACATTTTATTAAAATTATGGATCTTATTTTCGACATTCTCTTATTTTCCAGTTGAAGTTGGTGATCTCCCGGTTCCAACATACATTTTTGCGGATATTTCTGAGCTCCGGGTTATTTTCCGAATTTTCTGGAATATATGGATTGTTTTATTAAATGATATCAGGGAAGACAAAATTAGGCCAAAAAATGTCCGTTGGAACCTGGGAATCGTCATCTTCAACTGAAAATTAATACAAGACAAAATTCGAAACCAGGAAATCGCCTTCTTCATCTATATAAATGTCCTTGTAACCAGGATATCGCCATCTTCAACTAAAAAGATTTTTATATATCATTTTCTGAGCTTGGTGTTATTTTCTACATTTTATAAAAGATATGGATCTTTTTATTAATTGATATGATTTTTCTAGCCTAAATTTGTCTTCTCTTATTTTTCAGTTGTAGATGGTGATCATTTTATTAAATGATATGATTTTTTGGCCTAATTCTGTCTTCTCTTATGTTCCAGTTGCAAATGGCGATCATACAGTTCCAACGGACATTTTTACGGATTTTACTAAGCTTAGGCTACTTCTGCATTTTCTGGAAGATATGTATCCTTTTATTAAATGATATGATTTTTTGGCTTAATTTTGTCTCCTCTTATTTTTCAGTTGAATATGTCGATCTCTCTTTTCCAACGGACATTGTTTGCAAATTTTTCTGAGCTCGTGGCTTACATTATATGATTTTGTAGCCTGATTTTGTTGTCTAATTTTTTCTTCTCCTATTTTTCCTTTGAAGAGGGCGATCTTCCGGTTCCAATGGAAATTTTTGTGGATATTTCTGAGTTCGGGGTTATTTTCTACATTTTCAGGAAGATATGAATCTTTATATTAAATGATATGATTTTTTACCCTAAATTTATCTTCTCTTATTTTTCAGTTGAACATAAGGATCTTCCGGTTCCAACGTATATTTTTTTTCGGATTTTTCTGTACTTGGTGCTATTTTCTTAATTTTATAGAAGATATGATTCTTTTTATTAAATGATATGATTTTTATAGATTTAGCTTGTCTTCTATTATTTTTAAGTTGAAGATGGCATTCTCCTGGTTCCAACGGACATTTTTCCGAATTTTTCTAAGCTCGGGGCTGTTTTCTACATTTTCTAGAAGATGTGAATCTTTTTATTATACGATATGATTTTTTGGCCTTATTTTAACTTCTCTTATTTTTTTTCCGATAAAGAAGGCACTCTCATGTTCATACGAACATTTTGTTGATTTTTTGAGCTCTGTAATATTCTCTAAATTTGTTTATAAAATTTGCTTCTCTATATTAAATGATATGATTTTTATAGCCTAATTTTGTCTTCTTTTATTTTTAAGTTGAAGATGGCAATCTCCCTGTACCAACAGACACCATAGCGGTTTTATCTGAGATCATGAAAATTTTCTACATTTTCAGAAAGATATGAACCTTTTTATTAAATGGTATGATATTTTTGGCCTAATTTTGTCTTCTCTTACTTTTCTGTTGCAGATGGCAATCTCCTGGTTCAAACAGACATTTTTGAAGATTTCTATGAGAGCCTTGCTATTTTCTAAATTTTTTGGAAGATATGAATTTTTTTAATGATATGATTTTTAGGCCTACTTTTGTCTTCTCTTATTTTTCAGAAGAAGATAGCGATCTCCCGGTTCCAACATACATTTTTCTGGATTTTTAAGCCCCGTGCAATTTTCCACATTTTCTGGAAGATATGGATTGTTTTATTAAATGATATCAGAGAAGACAAAATTAGGACAAAAAATGTCCTTTGGAACCGGGAAATCACCATCTTCAACTAAAATATAAGAGAAGACAAAATTCGAAACGGAGAAATCGTCATCTTTATCTATAAAAATGTTCGTTGTAACCAGGATATTGCCATCTTCAACTGAAAAGATTTTTATATATCATTTTCTGAGCTTGGTGCTAGTTTATACATTTAATAAAAGATATGGATCTTCTTATTAATTGATATGATTTTTCTAGCCTAAATTTGTCTTCTCTTATTTTCCAGTTGAATATGGCGATCTTTTTTATTAAATGATATGATATTTTGACCTAATTTTGTCTTCTCTTATATTCCAATTGAAGATGGCGATCTCCCGGTTTCAACGGATATTTTTGCGAATTTTTCTGAGCTCCGGCCTATTTTCCACATTTTTGGAAGATATGGATCGTTTTATTAAATGATATGATATTTTGGCCAAATTTTTTCTTTTCTTATTTTCCAATAGAGGCAAACTCCCGGTTCCAACGGAAATTTTTACGGATTTTTCTGGGCTCTAAAATATTTTCTCCATTTTCTGGAAGATATGGATCTTTTATTACATTATTTGATTTTTGTTGACTAATTTTGTTTTCTCTTATTTTCAGTTGAAGATTGCGATATCCCAGTTTCAACGTACATTTTTGCTGATATTTCTAAGCTTGGAACTATTTTCTTTATTTTTATAGAAGATATGGATCTATTTATTAAATGATATGATATTTATAGCTTAAGTTTGTTTGATATTTTTTTAATTTGAAGATGGCGATCTTTCGGTTCCAATGAACATTTTTACGGATTTTTCTGAGTTCCGGGACTATTTTCTACATTTTATTTAAGCTATAGATCTTTTTATAAAATCATATGATTTTTATAACCAAAGTTTGTCTTCTTTTATTTTCCAATTGAAGTTGGCGATCTTTAAAATGAATGACATGATTTTTGGCCTAATTTTGTCTTCTCTTATATTTCTATTGAAGATGGCATTCTCTCGGTCCCAAAGGGACATTTTTGCGGATTTTTCTGAGCTCCAGGCTATTTTCCCACATTTTCTGGAAGATATGGATTGTTTTATTACATGTTATGATTTTTTGGCCTAATTTGGTCCTCTCTTATTTTCCAGTTGAAGTTGGCGATGTCCCGGTTCCAACAGAAATTTTTGCGGATATTTCCTAGCTCCGAGATTTTTCCACATTTTTTGGAAGATATGGCTTGTTTTATTAAATGATATCACAGAAGACAAAATTAGGCCAAAAATGTCCGTTGGAACCCGGGAAATCACCATCTTCAACTGTAATATAAGAGAAGACAAAATTCGGTACCAGAAAATCGCCATCTTCATTTATAAAAATATCCATTGTAACCAAGATCTTGCCAACTCCAACTGAAAAGATTTTTATAAATCAATTTCTGAGCTTGATGCTAGTTTATACATATTATGAAAAATATGGATCTTTAATTAATTTGTATGATTTATTCTAGCCTAAATTTGTCTTCTCTTATTTTCGAGTTGAAGATGACGATCTTTTTATTTAATGATATGATTTTTTCACCTAATTTTGTCGTCTCTTATATTCCAGTTAAAGATGGCGATCTCCCGGCTCCAAGTGACATGTTTGCTGAGCTCCGGCCTATTTTCCACGTTTCTGGAAGATACGGATCGTTTTATTAAACAGTATGATATTTTGGACAAGTTTTGTCTCTTACCTTTCAGTTGAAGATGGTGATCTCTCGGTTCCAACGGTCATTTTTGCGAGTCCGGTGCTATTTTATACATTTTCTCGAAGATATGGATCTTTTTATTACATTATATGATTTTTGTAGCCTAATTTTGTCTTCTTTTATTTTTCAGTTGAAGATGGCAATATCCCGGTTCCAACAGAAATTTTTACTGGTATCTATGAGCTCGTGACTATTTTATATATTTTCTGTAAGTTATGGATCTTTTTATTTAATGATATGATTTTTCTAGACTAATTGTGTCTTCTCTTATTTTTCAATAAAGATGGCGATCTCCTGGTTCCAATGGAAATTTTTGCAGATTTTTTTTACCTCGAGTCAATTTTCTCCGTTTTATTGTCGATATGTATCTTTTTATTAAATGATATGATTTTTACTGCATTTGTTTATCTTCTCTTATTTTTCACTTGGAGATGGAGGTCTCCCAGTTCCAAAGGAGATTTTTGCGGATTTTTCTGACCTTTGGGCTATTTTCTGTATTTTCAGAAAGATATCGATCATTTTATAAAAATGATATGATTTTTGGCCTAACTTTTGTCTTCTCTTATTTTTTTTCGCGATTATGGCAATCTTTCGGATCCGACGGATATTTTTACAGATTTTTCTGAGTTATGGCCTATTTTCTGTATTATCTGGAAGATATCAATCATTTTATTAAATGATATTATTTTTTGGCCTAATTTTGTCTTCTCTTTTTTCGTTAAATTTGATGATCTTCCAGTTTCGACGAATATCTTTGTCGTCTTTTTCTAAGCTCGGGGATATTTTCTATATTTTATGGAAAATAAGAATCTTTATATTAAATGATATTATTTTTATTGCCAAATTTTGCCTTCTCTTATTTTTCAGTTGAACAAAGTGATCTCCCAGTTCCAACGGACATTTTTCGGATTTTCTGAGCTTGGTGCTATTTTCTTTATTTTATGGAAGATATGGATCTGTTTATTAAATGATATGATTTTTATTGCTTAAGTTTGTCTTCTATTGTTTTTAAGTTAAAGATGGTGATTTCCTTGTTCCAACGGACATTTTTGCGGATTTTTTAAGCTCCGGGCTATTTTTTATCGGGAAGAATGGTTCTTTTTATTAAATGATATGATTTTTATAACCAAAATTTGTGTTCTTTTATTTTTAAGTTAAACATGGCGATCTTTATATTGAATGATATGATTTTTAGCCTAATTTTGTCTTCTCTTATATTTCAGTTGAAGATGGCATTCTCTTTGGCCCCAAAGGACATTTTTATGGATTTTTATGAGCTCCGGGCTATTTTCCACATTTTCTGGAAGATATGGATCGTTTTATTAAATGCTATAATTTTTTGGCCAAAATTTGTCTTCTCTTATTTTCTAGTAGAAGTTGGTGATATCCCGGTTCTAACGGACATTTTTGCAGATATTTCTGAGCTTCGGGTTATTTTCCACATTTTCTGAAATATATGGATTGTTTTATTAAATGATATCAGAGAAGACAAAACTAGGCCAACAAATGTCCGTTGGAACCAGTAAATCACCTTCAACTGAAATATAAGAGAAGACAAAATTCGAAACTGGGAAATCGCTATCTTCATTTGTATGAATGTCCTTGTAAACAGGATATCGCCATCTTCAACTGAAAAGATGGTTTATATATCATTTTCTGAGCTTGGTGCTATTTTCTACATTTAATGAAAGATATGGATCTTTTTATTAATTGATATGATTTTTCTAGCCTAAATTTGTCTTCTCTTATTTTTCAGTTGTATATGGCAATCTTTTTATTAAATGATCTGATTTTTGGCCTAATTTTGTCTTCTCTTATGTTCCAGTTGAAGATGGCAATCTCCTGATTCCAATTGGCATTTTTGCAGATTTCTCTGAGCTCTGGCCTATTTTCCACATTTTTGGAAGATATGGATCATTTTATTAAATGATATGATATTTTGGCCTAATTTTGTTTCTCTTATTTTTCAGTTGTGGCGATCTCTTGGTTCCACGGACATTTTTACGGATTTTTGTGAGCCCGGTGCTATTTTATTCATTTTCTCGAAGATATGGATCTTTTTATTACATTATATGATTTTTGTAGCCTAATTTTGTCTTCTCTTATTTTTCAGTTGAAGAGGGCGATATCCCGATTCCAACGAACATTTTTGCCGACATTTCTGAGCTCGGGAATATTTTCTACTTTTTGTAAGATTTGGATCTTTTTGTTAAATGATATGATTTTTCTAGCCTAATTTTGTCTTCTCTTATTTTTTAATTGAAGATGGCGATTTCCCGGTTCCAACGGACATTTTTACGGATTTTTTGAGCTCTGGGATATTTTCTACATTTTATGTAAGATATGAATCTTTTTATTAAATTATATTATTTTTATAACCAAAATTTGTCTTCTCTTATTTTTAGTTAAAGATGGCGATCTTTATATTGAATGATATTGGTTTTTTGCCTAAT